>JBBPPX010000001.1:0-389949 GCA_038092235.1 Leccinum boreale | reverse complement strand
CTTCAGTTCCCAGTAGTCCTGAAAGGGATATCTAAGTATGCATCCATCACCACCTGGCATTTACGCTTACCGGTTTTGTTACAGGAGTAAAGGCGAGGCTGCTCTCAATGTAAAGTGCCTCATTCATTCCGCCGACGTACAGCTCGCCTCCAGAATATGTGAGCTTGAGTGAAAACACAGGTTGAGGCAGCTTTCCTTCACTGAAGAGTGTGTGAAGCAAGGGGCTCTGATGCTGAAAATCTGAGAGAGACGGGAAACCCATGCCCAATATACCATCCGGAACAAATTCAGATGCTGCCAACTGAAAAGAGTATGCTGTCGCAGAACCGATGGTCTGAGTGTCTGCCTACTCATTGGTCAGAAATGATCATGTTCGCAAACAGTAAAAACACACGGTGAAACCAGCAAATGTTACATTGTCCGTGAATTGTTGACCCATGGTAGACGAACCGTCCTCAAAATATAGCTCAAAATTTTCATTGAGGGCCTTGGCAGTTCTGGACGAAGCGGTATTCCAGAGGTTACGGTGGGATCTGCAGTACTTATCACCGTTTGCCGCGACTTGTGTGCCAGCGGTGTGTTGTCGGGTGCGCAAAAGTTTAGTGGTGAAATTCAAAACTGGCCGGTGTTAAGCACTTTCGACTTCATCTGCTTGGACTCACATGTCTGCCTTTCACAAGCCTTCGATTGAAATAGAAGAAAGCCGTCTTAGCATACCCCGAGCTCTGCATGCGAGGGGTTCGTGGTCTGGAATGAACTCACGTCAAATTTTCGTCATGTTTTGCATTCCGTATCTTGTTTGGTCGCTCGGTCTCGTGACGTCATGGAACGGCAACGGTGTAGACCCGATCTATTCCCCGACTCCCACGAAGTACGCGACGTGCGCACGTAACAGGAAGACCCACCCCATGAAAATCTTCAATAATTTCTCGACCTGACCGTGCACACATGGATGAACGAAAGTCCAAAAAACGAGACAGGATGTGCGCAACGAATACAGATTTGACAGACTTGTCCCTCGCCTTTCCAAGTTTCGAAGCAGACCTAGCGAGAACGTCAACTTTCAAGGAACATAAGTTTTGCTCATAAACGTTTTCCGGATAAGATAACGAAGAAGGAAAATCATCCATACAACGAGGCACGCACATGGCAACGTTCATGATGCCAGACCCAGCGAGACACGGAAATAGTTCAAGTAATTCATGCAACAGTTGACAGTGTGTGTAATTCACAGAAGCAAAATATTGCACGTTTGTAGTGAGAGACATGTGAACGGGCTCATAAAAGATCTCAAAGTCGATGTTGCTCGTAAACGCAACACAACCTATAAATTGATCCTGACAATGGGTACAGTACCGATGATGATCTTTTAATGCATTTGCAAGCCACTCACAGAAATTTTGAGGTGAAGCAAATACATCCATAAATTCGCAAGGATAATAAACGGCATCATAATTGACAGGGTAATCACACGTGTCATGCATATGGGTGGGCGGAAAAAATGCACTATCAAAATTTCGAGGTACGTTGCACGGTAGCTTGTCCACGAACCTGCATAGCATGTAAGCTATCTTGGGAATCAAGTACCCATGAACACTTACATTGCATGCAAGGGTTCGGTGATAAACGTGAATCCGAACAGGGTGAACTGCGGCAGGGAGCGTGGCTGTTGCTGACAAAACACCAAATTCCAAGAATAGTAAAAAGTTCCCTAGGTCTCATTTGCAGAGTGCCTGATGTTTCTCTGCAGACAAAACCATCCCCCACTATTCGTGGGAGTCGGGGATAAAACTGTACTATAACCACATGCATATGCAAGCAAGGTCTCCAGCGGCACCGCCGCTGCCTAGTTTTTATTAGTGTCGGGAATCAACATCAAAGTACAACAGGTTTTTGTCGTGCCTGAGTTGAAGCTCCGCGTCGACGCGCTACTACAAACACGTACAACGCACAGTTGCTCCACCATGTCTGTCTTATTCGAGACGTCTCTCGGGGACATTGTCATTGATCTGGATGTTGAACTCTGCCCCAAGACCTGCTTGAACTTCCTCAAACTCTGCAAGACATATTATTATAACCTGAATGCATTCTTTAACGGTGAGTTTGTCGGGAAGATGTTTCATGGGTTTTTGAATATGTGTCGCATCAGTATCCAAAGATTTTCTTGCTCAGACAGGGGATCCAACTGCTACTGGCATGGGAGGGGAATCGGTCTGGTCGCACATAGCCTCTCGAAAAGAAGACAACTCAATACCGCGATACTTTATACCGGAAATCGTACCGAAACTCAAGCATGCGCATAGAGGGACTGTCTCAATGGCTGTGGCTCCTTCGGTTGGCGGCGACAAAGGCGGTTGTGGCAGTCAGTTCTACATAACCCTCGCTGACAATATCGAGTATCTCGACGGCAAGCATGCCGTTTTTGGTCATGTTGTTGAAGAGAAAAGTTTGGAAACCCTGGATAAGATAAATGATATTTTTGTTGATCAAGCGGGACGTCCATTCACGGACATTCGGATTCGCCATGTTGTCATCCTGGGTATGAGGATAAAAGACATGCGTCAACCTATACTCATACCTGATCTGTAGATGATCCGTTTCCAGACCCGGCAGGTCTCGTCAAGCCACCCTCCTCTCCCACTCAGCCACCGGATAGCTCTACAAGGATTGCTGAAGATGAAGATGTTCTTGCCACTTTGCCTGAGGAAGAGGAAAGGGAACGTCGGGACAAAGCAGCGGCAGCATCTGCGCTGACACTCGAAATGGTTGGCGACTTGCCTTTTGCGAACGTTCGCCCTCCGGAAAACGTCTTGTTTGTATGCAAACTAAATCCAGTTACGCGGGACGAAGACCTGGAGCTAATATTTTCGCGATTCGGCACCATAATGAGTTGTCAAGTCATTCGCGACAAAAGGACAGGAGATTCGTTACAATATGCCTTTATAGAGTTTGACAAACGAGAGGACGCTGAACAGGTTTGGGTTTCATTCCACGAATTGGCTCATAAATTGCATAGCCTTACAGTATTTCAGGCTTACTTCAAAATGCAAAATGTCTTGGTGGACGATCGTCGTATATGGGTTGACTTGTAAGCATGCTTGGGGCTGTTGGCTATGTTTGCTAATCGTGTTCTGCTCAGCTCCCAGTCTGTGGCACGTCTGAACACTACTTGGTCCAACAACCCCAAACTGGGTCTGCACCGCAGAGAAAGAGGGGGCTTCGCTGGTCGAGATGACTTGGAGGAGACGCGCAGGTACCGAGGAAGCCAGAGGGAGGCCGGACGAGGCGATTACGGAATGGTGTTCGAGGTCCCAGGAGGCGTTGGATCATCATCATCGCGCCGCCGCAGGCATAGGGACAGATCCGAGGTGCGCCGTCGATCTCGGTCACGGTCACCGGTGCCACGTCGAAAGAGCAGCGGTGATCGGTCACCCGGCCCCGGCCGCCGCTCACGTCGAGAGCCGTAATGTGGTTGTGTCCGTCTGTTTATACCTATTTGTAACCCAATGAACCATCTCACCTCACCCCTATCTTTCATTCCGGGCCAGTCACTGTTGAGTCACTGGCTCTGTTTTCCCTCGTCAATTATGTAAGTGGCTCCTCTTTCTAATCTTCACGTTCGCTGTGCTGCGCTTCTTCCTGACTCGCGTAGCCTATAAATTTGCAGTCCAGCGTAGCAGCCGCGCTTTCCTTCTTCTATTTGCACTCCCTGCCATGACGGTCTGTGACCAAGATTCATACCCAGAGGATGCCGATGTCTTTCTCGAGTCTGCAGATGCCGTCAAATTTTGTGTTCATCGCTGCATCTTGGCTGCTGCCTCCCCTTTCTTCGAACACATGTTTGCTCTTCCCCAACCCCCTCCAGACGGCGAGGAACATCGTCCGGTCATCCCTGTGTCAGAACATAGCTCCACGATTAGTTCTTTGCTGCAGTTCATCTATCCAGAGCCAGACCCCGTCCTCAAGTCCCTGGACGAACTCGTCGATCTTCTTACCACATCCGTCAAGTATGACTTCTTGGGTCCTGTAGCTGCCCTGCGCAAAGAACTCCTTTCACCCCCCTTTCTTGAAGAAAGCCCCATCCGCGTGTACGCCATCGCCAGTCGATTCGACCTCGAATACGAAGCACAGATGGCTTCGCGGCGCACGCTCTCTTGCAACATCCTCGACTCACCGCTGTCTGATGATCTCAAACATATCTCCGCACATTCCTATCATCGACTTCTAGTACTCCATAGGACGCGTGCCGAAGCTGCGCAAGCACTTCTGAAGATACCACAGGATGTTAAATGCATCCAATGCTCGGGGCCATTTTACGGCGCTTTTGTCCCTCCAAAGTGGTGGAAAGAGTTCGAAAGGTTGGCTAGGGAAGAACTTTCTATACGGCCAACGACCGACGTCATCTTCAGCATGTCGTTCCTAGCACGAGTAGCTCAGGAATCGGGGTGTATCAGGTGCGCTGGGAGCATTCTTGACGCGCACGCGTTCTTTGTAGATTTGAAGAAGCAGATTGATGACCTTTCTTCTACGATATGAATTAGACATGATCTTCTATACTCCATTCACTGTACTTTTTCTCTTGTGTTCGTCGACCCTGTCGCGTATCGATTCCAATATTCTGTACTTAGCTTGTTTTCTTTCAGGCTGACACCCTGACACTACAATTTCATGGCGAACACTGATGTACTGGCCGGATGTAGCATACACAGTTACTTGTACATACCATAGATGTCTCATTAATCATTAATCATCACTCAAGCTTCAAGCTTTTAAGGCCCACGAAGTATTTATAATTACGGCCTTGTTATCACCGATTTTCTCCCGTCCATGCTTATCTTATCCAGTGTTGGCAAGATCCGTTCCCACTAGTGACTCTCTCTCCCTCAGCCTCTTGACCTGAAAACATACATACATCCATAAACCATGACCACACCACAGCTTGCCTTGTTCAAGGTGCCAGTAATCGACAATGAACCGATGGTAAGCAGACGAATGTCATTCTGAGTGGATCGATCACCCAGTAGACGTACGACAGAGAAGTTATGCTGTGGGCTCACTAGAACGAAAAGAGCTAGAGGCAACCTTGAGGCAAATGGAACAAGAACTACCCTTTGAGGTACCCTGTATTGTCAATGGCAAAGAGGTCAGACGAACTTTACAGCACCACCATTCCACGCCAAATTCATCCTACCATCTAGATCAGAACTGGAAGACTGGCGAAGCAGATCATACCATCAGATCATGCCAAGTACCTGTGTACCTACCATGAGGCAGACGAGGCCACTGTCGCGAGTGCGATCGACGGAGCTCTCGTCGCAAAAGCGGAATGGGAAGCATTGCCCTGGAATGATAGGGCCGCCATTTTCCTTCGCGCTGCAGAGCTTGTCAGTGGAAAGTACCGTTACAAGCTGATGGCAGCCACCATGCTCGGACAAGGCAAGAACACTTGGCAAGCTGAGATTGATGCGGCTGCCGAGGTGTGTCACTTTCTCACCACTATCATGACATGATATGTCTGACTGATTTGTACCACAGCTAACTGATTTCTTCCGTTTTGGTGTGAAATACGTGGAAGAGCTTTATGCCCAACAACCTCCCAAAAATTCCAACGGATCTTGGAAGTGAGGAGGTTCAGTATTTATTACCCGGTCCTCGTTTGATGCGCCCATAGTCGTGTGGAATATCGAGCGCTTGAAGGGTTTGTGTTGGCTGTCTCTCCATTTAACTTTACCGCTATCGGCGGTAACCTTCCGGGAGGTGTGCTTCTATCTAGTTTCTCAGCTAGTCCTGTTTTGAAGTTGTTTTCACTTAGTGCCCGCATTGGTTGGGAATGTCGTGGTCTGGAAACCCTCGCCTGCAGCCACTTACTCAAATTACATCGTCTACCAAATTCTCGCTGAGGCTGGTGTTCCTCCTGGTGTCATTCAATTTGTGCCCGGCCCGCCGGCTGAAGTCGTGGCGCAAGCTATTGGACATCCCAGTTTTGCGGCGCTGCATTTCACCGGGAGTACTTTTGTGTTCAAGAAACTCTGGAAGGATATTGCCGCGAATCTCGATAAATACAAAGGTTACCCTCGGATTGTCGGTGAAACTGGGGGAAAGAACTTCCATATCATTCACAAGTCAGCAGAGATCCGCAATGCGGTGTTGCAGAGTGTCAGGGGAGGGTTTGAATACCAAGGTAAACCCACATTCAAATATCAACTTCAAGTTGAACCCTTTACCGCACCACAGGACAAAAGTGTTCTGCACTCTCCAGGTTGTATATTTCCTCTTCGATCTGGAATGGCGGATTCAAAGATCAGTTCTTGGCTGAGATCGCGAAAATCAAAGTTGGAGCCTTCCGAGACTTTTCCCATTTCATGGGTCCCGTTATGTACTGTTTCATTTTTATTGCGTGTGGTCTACTTTGATAAGTGATTTGTTTCAGTGGCCGACCAGCCTACGATAAGATCCTGAGCTACATCGAGAAGGCAAAGGCCGCTGGTGGCGAAATTCTCACTGGAGGAACTGGTATGTTGGCGCATGCGTAATCTGTCAAGCGCTCACTATTGTTGTACCCCAGGGGACGATTCCAAGGGCTTTTTCATCCAGCCAACCGTCATCTTGACAAAGGATCCTCAGTCAGTAACTATGACCGAGGAGATCTTTGGTCCGGTTTCTACGGTAATTGCCTGATTCCAAGTCAGTGAAGCTCGCTTATAATGAGGATGCTGTCATCCAGGTCTACGTATATGAAGATGCGGACTTCGAGAAGACCCTGGAACTGATTGACAATACATCGCCCTATGCGCTGACTGGTTCTATGTAAGCCAAAGTGCCCTGATGCATTCATAGAAACACATGCTGAACTTAGCCTTAGCTTCGCTGCTGACCGAAAGGCACTCCTCACTGCCACGAACAAGTTACGCAATGCGGCTGGTAATGTTTATTACAACGAGAAGTGCACAGGTGCTGTCGTTGGACAGCAGCCCTTCGGCGGAGGACGCGCGAGCGGAACCAACGATAAGGCGGGAAGCATCAGTATTTTCTATCGTTTCGTGTCTGCCAGAAGCATAAAGGAGAATTTCGTGGGGCTGGAGAATTTCCAGTATCCATCCAACATTGTTTGAAAGGCAAAGTCAGCTCGAAGGTGTATTTACTTCCATTGAGCCTCCGAATTGTAGTAGTACTACCTCATACATTTGGGCAATTGGGTGTGGGTAACGGTGTGCGACAGCTTCCAATGATCCACGGGTGTCTGATTGTCGATTCTTTTCAAACACTGGCATCACATGGGTCTCGTTCGGTCGGCGGCAGCGAGTTCACTCCGATTACGTCTTCCTCCTCGGCATCCTGCCTTTCGGCGCTCCATCCACCATTGCAGTGCCGTCCTGGGGTCTCAAAACCAGAGTGGAAATTTCGCAGATGCTGCTCAAGAAGAGCCGAGCGAAGGCAGTACCAACAAACTAACGCGACTGGGGAATCAACATCCGAACTGGACAGGGGAAGAATCAGTGCAAGCTGCGGTCTTGCGGATGCTGATGGACAAGCACAAACCACTTCGGTCTGGGCACATCCGAACCGCAGACGAGAAGCTGAGGGATTCACCGCCGCAGGTTCGGCAGTCCATTGTCTTTGCCGCGCAGCCTGACGTGGCTGCTCTCCCTCCCACCAGCCCATGGCAAGAGACGGCGGGCACATCGTTGATTCCCAGCATCGAAAGCCATAGACCATGGCATACGACCTTTAAGGCACCCTCACATACGACTGCGTCGATAAAGTTGGGCAACTTTGCTACATCCCCTGTCCGCTCATCCGCTGGATCTGATGACAGCCAAGAAAGTACGATACGGACTGAGAGGGAAGTGGAGAAACGCAAGCAACAAGCTCGCCGGTTGTAACACGCACGCGAGTCCAGCCTGGATTACCGGCTTGGCCTGAGAGGCGAAGGTACCAGAAACGGGCTTGCTTCCTTTCAAAAAAACCCTGTCAGCCTGAAGGGATGGCAGAGCCTGGTAGAAGATCGCATAGAGGCACGAAAGCTTTCTCCTGTGCATCGAAACATTGACTCATTTCGTAATCCATATAGAAAGCACGGCTCGCCGGTCAATTCGACCAGGTGAAAGGCAAGGGGAAGCCGATTGCACGGCTGAGCGAGGAGCGCAATCCATTCGTTAGCAGGGAGGAGTTTCTGATGAACCGAATAGTGCAACGCAATGGCGCTGCACCCCCATGGGTTGAGGTTCAAATGGGTCAGTCAGACAAATGCTCTACTACGTCGCTTGCGGGTTGATTGTTGCGCCATAGAGTTGGAAGTTGCAGAGAATGCCTTTCGAGAAACCTTGAAACAGTCGTGGTCCAGATCCGCGATTCGGACGTTGACCACAACTCAGTCCGCTCCTTCCCTGCCGTCGACCGCACTTGTTGCATCCCTGCGTGATCGGGAATGGGAGGAACGAGAGCGGTCTTACCACAACACGGCCATCGCTGAACTAAACTCGCTCGTTCGTAAATATAATGCAACGGCACCGTATGCGGTTCGTCGACCATATTACGCCCGGAACACCGAGCTCGACAGGGCCTACCAGGACAGCGCGGAAGAAATCCTTCGTGGGATACATGAAAGAAGTCGGGGTCCGCTACGTCCCGAGGAGAAATGTTCCTGCGCAGATGATGTTGCGCGACGGGTTGGCGTGCTTCTCCGTTTTTGGTGTCTCGTTCTGCAGTGGCTGCGAACATTGAGGTTCACCAAGGCTAGTTGACAATCTACTACACTGTAAAGTACTCACGTATGACAGATCCCTAATTCAAGCGTATACTTATCATGTAACTTCATCTTACTGTGATCAACAAGTTGTCTCATGTCTTACTACAGATCCCTTGACAGAGTGGGCGAATCTGGCTTATTTTTGATGCGTTGCCGTGAGCCAGGGGCAGCTACAGTGGCAACGCGTGTTACAGGAACGTAATCAGGACCGCGGCGCTTCGCTTGCGAGCTCAAGCCTATCACAAGTCACTACAGCAGCGGGAATGCAAATAGGCCAAGTGTTTGCCAAACAATTGCAGCGGCTACCTAGCAGAACAATGGGATGCACAACACGGAGATGCCAAATTTACGTATGGCTGGATGTTCTCTGGCGAGACAACAACAATGGCGGACTGTTTTACCGGTAAACGATTTCCACGGCAATATCTGCCTCGTGCCCGCCTCGCCTTTTGAGGACGAACCTCAACTGTGGGAATCTAATCTATAAAAACCCAACCACCCTGCTTTTTTTCCCCCATTATTTCCACTTTTTTTATCCCTTACACCTCCTTCTCTTTCCTCCGCTTGTCTTCGTCCAGATGGCTACATACGAGAGAATCGAGGAGTACAAATCCGTCCCTTACACTAGTGAAATTACTGTTCGTGCTCTTGTTCTCCTCGTTTGTTACGGTCCTGAAGGTCACAACTTACTTTAGCCTGGTGAAATTGTCGCCGTCAACCACGACCGTTACGGTCGCAAGGAAGGTCTTGTTGTCGGCTCTTTTACTGACAGTCTTGTAAGTCGAGATTTCCCCTTCGCAGTTGCCTCGGCTCAACATCGGTATAAAGGGCCGTCAAATCATTGAAGTCCAACTTGAGGCGAACGAAATTTACCAGGCATGGTGAGTTGTATATGTGCCCGTTCTATTGGTTCATTTGTTTACCTATGCTCTCTAGGTCCCCCACCGTCACTCGTGTGAGACGCACAGTATCCTATTCCAGGCCTGCTCCTGTTGTTAAGCAGCGCACTGTCGAGCGTCGAATTTACTGGTGATCGCTTAACGATCGTTATTCCTTCTCGACTGCCTCACTCCTCGGACTGTCCAACATTTTGTATTGTTATGTATTCTTCGCCCTCCAATGGTGCGCTGTTCACGGTCACGATCCTCGAAGCCCCATCAGGGAGTGGAACACTTTCGCTCGTATGATACCTCGCCGGCGTCTGTTGGGTTGTCGGTAGTGTGGACTGCTGTGCAGTGCATTGGCAAAGACTTTTCCCACACCTGTAACTTGATCAAAGCGGTTAGATGTGTGTTGATACGGGACCAGTTGTTTTAGTAGTTTTTTTGGCAGCTTCCTGGCGGGAGGAAGTGCAATCTACCTGGTGATCATTTTTAAATTGGAGCTGCTTTTGTTTTCTGGCAAGATGATGTGTGATTAGGAAACATTTGCAGGCAGTGTGCTGTAAAGATAATGTTATTGAAGTTACAGAGGTGGACAATAACAAAAAAAAAAAAAAAAAAAAAAAAAGTGTAATAGTAAGCATGATGATATAATTCGGTTTATGCTCGATAGTCCACTATGGAAGATTGAAGAGACTGAGTGTGTTTATGACGGAGAGTGGGACTGGAGGGGGACTGCGGCAAGGAAGCGGGATGGCTACGGAGATCAGGGACAGACGCCGATAGACTCGACGGATTCAGTGACTCCGTCGAGGCGCTGGTTCCGTTTATCCGCGAATTTCTTGGTTTCAGAGTAACCGACGAATGACTGGCGTTTCCATTCGGGAGTATCGGAGATGCTGCAAATCCGTTGCCATTCGGTAGAACGTCCGTCCTTGAACTTCGTTCCGATGGTGTGAGTGATGCACTCCGCCCTCTCCCCGCGGCTACGCTCCGCACAATTCGAGCACCATACATCGACCTCTCCATCTCACCTCTCGAGGCTAGCGAGGCTGTGGACCCATTGACACCGTCAGATGAGTGGGTCGGCTTGAGGGTCTCCTCTGAGCTTCGTGGTGAGTCGTGAAGTGGATAAATGCCAAGGCGTGACTGTACCACGCGTTCGTAATAGAGCATGAACGCTCCCGAACCTTCTTGTAGTACAGTTTCGATACCGCATTCTTTGACGGAGTCGTCGCTGATACGTAGCCATCCACGACCAGGTCGGTACATCGAGTCGACTAGCTCGTCGTCATCTCTGATGCTTCCATACCGCAAACACTTTTCGCATTCGCATCCCAGAGCGTGAACTAATCGTGGCGGACCAAAGCGAGCCGCGCCACAGGATGGAGGACGAGGTTTTCGTCGGAAACAGACATAGTGCCCAAAGGAGTGTTGACCATAATGACAGACGATGGCGGTTAGTCGATAAATAGTTTTGGTTGTTGAGTACATGGCTTGGGTGGGTGTGGTGGAGCGGGGCAAGGTAGGTGGTGAAGCAGAGATTGGAACTGAGGGGACGGTAGAAAGGCTGCCGGAGGTTGTGAATGGAGTGAGGTCTAAGATTTCGGGGAAGATGATGCGTATGGGATTCTTTATCGCAAACTGGCCATAGCTTAGCGAACGATTGAGGTGGAGCACAAGCACAAGCGGAGGCTGAGCTATTGTCAGACCACACAATGTATCAGATGGGAGGATAAACACACCCTTGCAATCATTGCCTGCTTCGTGGAGGCTCTGCTCAGCACTTTGTCCAGTTTCACTCCCTTCACGTCCTCTTCCAGTCGGCCATGATCTAATGATGCTCTCAGTTTTACCTCCAGTTTCCTTGCATCCTTTGCTTTGCGCCTTTTCGAAATTGTGGCTTGTGGATCTAAGCTGACAAGTCTTTCTAGACGTTCCGCCTCCAGTGCAAGCCGTTCGTGGGTTGCAATCACCGAACACTTGCGACAAATGCAATCGTTCAGCATTTCAAGCTTGGTGTATTCGGCAAGACAATCTTCGAGTCGGCAGTTTGGCTAGCTTCCGATGAGTACAATATCAGTTTCCCGGAAAGATAACATAACTCACAACATATCTGGGGACCGCTAGCTGCCAGCTATCAAAGGCAAAGTGCATGACGGCTTCCGTGTATCCACATTCAATGCAGCTCCTCCTATTAGCTGTCAACCCGTCGAATACAGACATCCCTATATCCCTGCCACCTTCTCCACCAAGCTGCGATAGTCCTCCGAGGCCACGATCTCGCTGACGTTCCCTGTTGATGTCGGCAATTTCCTTCTTGATGCACTCGGAAACAAGCTGGAACAACTCTTGGGCATCCTGGTGTTCTCGAGAAGAAAAGAGGGAGTTATGCTTTCCGGGAGAATGATTCACCAGAGCCTCAATGATCTCGAGTGGTCGGATTGAATAATACGAAGTCCGAGGGGCATTCAATTCTGACAATGAGGTCATGCTTTCAGCGAGGATGCGTCTTGCCAAAAAAAGGCCACACGAACCTTGTAGCAACACGAGAAGGGCATCGATAACCGGTGACGCAATATCTAGCTGTACGGCCTTGTCATGAGCGGCGGCTAAGTAAGGTTGTAGGTAGGATAGAGAGGCCATTGCCTGGGACCGATGGTAAGAAATGGGATGCACGGAGAGCACTGGTGATGAATTTGACCTGTATTGTGGAGTTCATAAAGCAGTATGTGCCTGAGATGTTGACAAGGCCGGGATAATGGCCTTCGGACAATTCTTGTTTAGTGTCTGTCTCAAATTTTTAGCAACCGCTGTTCGAAGGGAGAAGTCTTGGCGCACCTGGTTTGGCATATCCGTTCAGCTCCAGCTGCTCACCGCGAGTGCGAATGTGCTTCTTCCTTAGCTTTTTCGATTCATGCGATGATGTGGCACTTGAGTGGTTGCCTCCCCAATTCCATGGCAAGAGCGAGCCGAAATTTTCGAGGACCATGAGAGTCCCAAACGAAAATCCTTTGAAGTCGGGTTGTGTAAAGACGAGCGTAATAAGAGGAAGAAGGAGGAGTGCAATTGGTGCAATTTGCGCGAGAACCGGGTGTTGGAGAAGGTTTGAAAACCAAGCTCTTAACTCTTCCGGTGTGTTCATGGAGGTATTCGCCTTTCACGCTCTCAACGTCATGAGCACCGTCGGCGGTGACCGGTCGAGCTTGTAGTAGTTTCAGCGAACTCGCTCAATATTGCTGCACAGCGTCATAAATTTTGACTCATCATACATTTCAATAGTTTTACTTCTTTAATGGCTACCTAGCGCAATGGTAGCGCGTTTGGCTTCGATTGCCCAACGGTACCAAAAGGTTGCAGGTTCGAGTCCTGCGGTGGTCATCTTTTTTAGTTTATTTTATTTTTGGTCTGTTTTCATCACGTGACTTGACAGCACTACGCGAACAGGCGCGTCGACTCGGAGGTTTCACCGATCTAGAATCCTCAATTTGAGCCACCATGCTCCTCTCTCAACATTCTTCCAACCCTCTCGAGGTTGGCTCCTCAGATGCACGGAACAGGGCATACCACAGAGAGTATCTGTCTGCCCAGAAAGTAAATGGCGCTCAAAATCTCACATCTGAAGATGGCGGTAGCAGTGTTGGTCGTCAAGAGGTGATCGAATATCACAATCACCTTGCTCAGCTCTACAATCGGCCACTGTCCACAACCAAGCCAAGGTCGAACGCGGACGAGCTGCCTCTTATGGTTGATCTCGACGAAAGCAACGACGAACCAAATTCTATGGATTGTCCGCAAGATATGTGTGACCTCGAAGGTTACGAAGATGATGACGAAGACGACGAAGACGACGAGGACGCAGATGCACCAGGGGAGACGGATGAGGAAATGACGATACACCTCAAGTCTGCAGAGGAGCGCGAAGAGATTCAACTAGAGATCGCAAGCTTACTGGCAGCAGTACCCCAGCTATCAGACGACTACAGAATATTGGACCGTCTGGGCACGGGGACTTTCTCATCCGTGTACAAGGCCATCGACCTGTGGTACCATGCCAAGTGGGATAATACGCCATGGCATGGTCATCATCCTCCTTCATCATCAGCACACTATCAAACCGTGCCATACACAAAGGGGAGTAAAGTCTTTGTTGCCATCAAACGTATCTACGTGACAAGCAATCCTGAACGTATACGGAATGAAATATCCGTCATGGAAGATTGTCGAGGGACTCGACACACGTGTCAGCTAATAACCGCCTTCCGCAATAAAGATCAAGTGGTCGTTATCATGCCCTACAACCGTAATCAAGATTTTCGCGTATGTGTCCGTATCACTTTCCTTTTCCCATCACCTGCAGCTTTTCATAGGATTTTTATATGGACCTTTCAATGGCAGGAATAAAAGCATACTTTCGGTGTATGTTTCGGGCGCTGCGCGATGTTCATTTTCGAGGCGTCATCCATCGCGACGTCAAGCCTGCCAACTTTCTTTTTGACCCTCAGACTGGCATCGGTACCTTATGTGACTTTGGATTGGCTAGTGTATGTATCGCGCAATCCCTGTTATTGATTCATGCTCATCCTAAGGTAACAGCGAATGGACTCGTCTACGCCAATTCATGGAGCATGCCTCCATACCCCGCCTTCGCGAGAATTCCCACATGGCAAGATTAAATCACGAGAGGAGTACGACGTGGAACACCTCAAAAAGATGCAAAGGGAAGCTCGACTTAAAGGTTCGTGGACAAGCGATAAAGTCGGATACCCAGAGAAAGACACTCGGTCAGTTTCAACATGTGAACGCATAGTCTAGCCGATCTCAGTCATCTACAGGCCCCATTCAAAGGCTAATCGAGCGGGCACGCGAGGATTTCGAGCCCCAGAAGTCCTGTTAAAATGCGGATCGCAAACAGGAGGTAAGGTTCACTTTTGAAGACGAGCCTGCTATCTGATTCTATGCGAAAGCGATTGATGTCTGGGCAGCCGGAACCATCTTGCTTTTCTTTTTGACCAGAAAATTTCCTCTGTTTCAATCGAGCGATGACATTGAGGCTCTAATGGAAATTGCCACGATCATTGGTAGGCAGAAGATGGAGAAAACTGCGATCCTGCACAGTTCGTGGTTTTAATGCTGAGCGTTCTTTCATAATGCTATTTTTTTTAGGTCGCACGTTCGCAACAAATGTGCCATCCCTGACCCTCGAGGGTATCAGCTGGCGAGACTTCGTTGAGAAACAAAACCCCGGATTGATGCAGGTGCCGCGTCCTGACCCTCGTTATCATCCATATAATTCGCACGATGTACATGCAACACCTAAGCCTGATGGGGACCGCTCGCCCCCGCGTTCTACACCAGCACCTACGATCCCGCCATACCCTACTGGAGAATCGCACAGAGCCGACGTGGAAAATGCGTTTTCGCTCCTCAAACAATTAATGGAATCAGAGTCCCATCGGCGAATAACCCCGCGAGCCGCATTGTATCACCCATTCCTCACGGACCCCTTGGAAACTGAGGACGATGAACTCTTTCCGCATCCTCCCGGAGAAGGGATATGTCAGAAATACCACTTCAAAGACACGGTCACGGAGGAACACTGTGTGCTGCTCGACACGGAGGGACAAGAAAAGGTCCGGAGGCTGGTAGCTGGAGAGGGAATAGCCATCGGGAGCGCACCTTGCGAGTTTCATAGAGGAGAGTTGGAATCGGAAGAGTAACACAAGCGACAATTGCGACGTTTTTCGTGTTACCTTTGGAACTGGTTCGCTATATGTGTGGATGGCTATCACGCGAGCGAAGTGCAAAAAGATGACCACCGCAGGACTCGAACCTGCAACCTTTTGGTACCGTTGGGCAGTCGAAGCCAAACGCGCTACCATTGCGCTAGGTAGCCTTGCTTTGGATGGGTCGAGTGCAATCCGAATGGGCCCCCCCACATCCATGATCGGGTGCCGACGGGCCGTCGCAGGATTCCGAAAGTGTGCGTATCCGAGTCGGTGCTCGTCTGGTTCTGAGACTTGGACTTCATGGCGCTTAACTGGGTGACCGTCGTCGACACCAGACCCCTCCTTCTTCATGCAGAGTGCATTATCGAGTCGGCAGGTGACGCCAAATGTACCCTTACAATCCCAGCGTCTCCACAGTCCTCCTCTAGGACGCCGGGTAGCGGGCTGAAGAAGCTCGAGGCGGTCGGCACAGTGACTCTCACAGATCAACGGGTATGTTCCAACACAGACACATCTTCCCAACCACCTTTTACCAGAGAAACAGTTCATCTGGATCAATTCCGATCCCAAATCGTCCTTCAAGTCGTTGACGATACCCCTGCCTTCGATTCTCTCGACCAAGTTCGAGCAGCCCATGTTCGGGGCGAACTTTTTTGTGATCGGCGTGAAACCCACTCCTGAGGGTGGTCTGACGGACGGGACCACGCTTGAAATGTGGTTCTTGAATGCGGCGATGTTCAGGTTTGTTAGCATCTTGGAGAAGACGCGAGAGAGAGCGATATTTATGAAGAGGCAGTTGGTGGAGGAGGAGGACAATTTACGTTCGTGATCTTTCACGTTTGACCGTTGTTCCCTCCGTGTCACTCATGGACAATAACTTTATAGCCGAGTATACATCGCCTAACGCATCATCAGCGAGTGGATCTACACCCTATCCGGATCTTCCTCCCGGCTATGATGCCTGAGGCCTGAGGAGCCTTACCCCGTGATGAGATGTTAGTCGGAGGCCGATAGTTCGTGCCCCGGATCTTTGACGACGGACTCCTGTTTGTATGACCACTGTCGCCGGAAGTAATTTATTCATGTACAGTCGATGTTGGTGGATGTACTATGCATGATTCATGGAAAGAGAAAAAGCAGCAGATATCTGTCGCTTTCAGATTTCGATTTTCACATCTTGTTTAACGGCCATAAAGATCTTCTGGAGTGACTCACGCCTAGCTTGCACACAACAAATATTGCGTGGCGATTGCTTCAGGCTAAGCGTGAAAAGGTTTGTATACTTACCTGGCAGTGATAATAGAGAGATATGAACGTATGAACGGCTAGCAGTATGTCAACGATTGTTATATGTATCTGACCAATAATGATACAACTTGGTGAGCGGACGTGTGTATGTAAACGAGTGAGTAGTAATCAAAGAGCTTGAACACCGGTATACGATCCATGCAAAGGGAAAAATGCACTTAAACAATGGAGGGTTAGATCCCCAGCTAGATATCCCTTCCCTGGCCCTCCCGGCCAAACAATCGAGGTACGCCAGCGTCCTCCCTTGAGCTACCAGAAAAGCTATGAGTGTGTGTAGAATCGAGAGTGGTTCCAGCCGTTGCCCAAGACGTCAAACTCGGGATTAAAGAGCTGAATGTCGGAGGGGAAACTCGAGGTGCCTGGGAATTCGAGACATTCAACTTGTCACCACAAACAGGCTGATGAGAATCAGTGGATCTGGAAACGCAGTCAGGCGTTGAAGCTTGTGATGGCGCAGAAGAAGAAGAATGGGAAGTTCCTGTGATCGTTTGCGACGCGACTTGCTTGAAGTTTTGCACCGTTCGACTGAGTGTTCGTAAGACCGAGGTACGCTCGAACAGACGCGCAGTTGGTTCAACACAAGCTGCGCTCTCATTCCTATTCACGCCTTGATTCATGAACGCAGAGTGGATGGAAGTGTCTGAGAGGCCACGCCGGAGGAGCCTACGTTCCCGTAGTGGGCCAGGATTATCGTCCACCTCTGAATGTTGGATGCTCCGGGTGGATACAGAGGGTGCATCAAGGACTGCATCCACGTCTCGTGACAGCTGGGAAGGTCTTCGTTTCCTGACCGCAGATCTGCCCATGGTGGCTACGCCGGTCTCTGCAGGTTTGGATGTGAGGAATGTAGACTGGACACGACGCGGCACGCGAGGCAGGACAACCCAGGGGTCTGACGCGTCATCTGGGTGTGGTGCGCCCGCGAAGATGTCCATGATGCTACGCGTGTTGGTTTGTGTCGATGCTGATGGATTGGGGAGAGTATGTAAGCTAGGAAGGTGACTACGCGCCCCCTCGTTGTCTGGGTGTGCCGAAAATATGCTGGTCACCGATTTGCCGGCACCAGTCCCAGAAAATTCAACATTGACCGTAGTAGCAGAGGCCGCGAGCGCGGGGCCTAACTTTGGTACCGGACGTGGGACGCGAATGTTTCCGAGGCCAGTGCTAGTTGGCCGCGGGGGTATACGCATGGAAGAGGTTAAGAGGTTTGCATCGTATGACGAAGAGCTGAAGATCTTCGAGAATGGAGCCATCCAACTTGCTCCCAAGCCGATACCAGCTATCTTTCTTTCCTTTTCCATTGCCTCTGCTTTCGCCGGATCAAGGACCATCTCGCTGATTCTGACTGCAATGGTTGGCTCCAGTATGATATCGTTCAGAGTGGCACGCATTTGACCCATCTCCTCAAGGACTTCCTTGAATAGCTTGAACAGCCCCCGAAGATCCTTCCGTGTGCACAATGTAGTTATCTTATCGTCTTCGAGCCACACACGATATTGCGTCCGTAGGTGAGAAATGTCCGATAGAATACTGCCAATGGTTGTTCGGGAAAGATATTTGACATCTGCACCACGCAGATGCTGGCGTTTAAGGCGGTTCGTGAGCGTAAGAGCGTCGGCCTGTATCATACGATGAAGGAGGGAGTGCAAGCGTTCCAAAAGGCTTGACAAGGGTGAACCAATACCATCAAGCAGTGATGAAGTTTCCGAATGCCCATCGTGAGGAGTTATAGCTGAATGTTCCACGAGCGACACATGGCTAACACCATGCAACCCAAGCCATCTGTCGGTCTGTATGGCTTTTGTTGCCTGATTCGGGCGCAGCAAGCCCTGGTCATATTCTGGTTCATTGTCCGTGTCGAAGCTGTGATGGGACTGTGGGTATCGGGGTCGAGGATGAGCGAGACCGTTATACTTGGTTGCCGAAGCCAACAAGGAGTCGACTGGGGAGAGTGGTCTGCGACCAGTTTCGGGAGTCAGTGGTTCCTAGAAACAGGTGTTAGCAAGACTAATATGAAAAAGAATTACTTACATATGCACAGTGGGATCGTGAATCAACGCTGCGTGGACGTCTCGTGGAGCCAATAATCTTGACTGCCATCAGGGAACATATTAAAACAGAATCGAGGCTCTTACCGAGTCCTTAGCAAAGGAAGACGGTCCACTCGAGGCACGGGAGTGTTTCGATGGAGTCTCGACTTGTCGGGCCGGTCAATCCCTGCCACTGGCGAGATACATGGAAGCACTTTACCTCGCACAGCAATGCTTTGCTCTCCCGCCTCCCGCTGCAACGCCTGGAGATCCTCACGGGACTCCGTCAACAATTTGTGCAGCTCCTGATTGTCCACTTTCAGCATCTCATTGTCTACCACCAAAGACTCTATGACTTTGATGACTTCCGGGTCTTCTTCCGCCGCAGACTTGGTGACATGCTGAAAACACGGAAATGAGTGACACGATGTAAAGTAAACCTGAATAAGACCAACGGTAATTTGAAGCCCCTCCAGCTTAGAACGTACGTCCTGCAGGAGTGACTCCGAAGACTCGAAACGTTGCAGACGCCTGATCTCCAGGTCGTCTTGCAGGCGACGGACTTCAGTCTGTAATTTGTCTAGATGGGGATTTGAAAGGGCGTTCCTCTCAGCCTTGCTGGAAGTGCTTCACCTGTGCGATCCTTGAGCGCAGCCAAACGCGCCTCTGCGAGCTTCGCCCGCTGAGTTTGACTGTTACGTTCTTGTCGAATGTCGTCACTTTCCTGGAGGACGGCGGAAAGCTTGGCGTCCAAGCCAACGGTACGCGCCTGATGGGCACTCAATCTCGACACTGTACTGCGCGCCTCTTCCAATTCGTGCAACAAGGTCTTGTTCGACAACTCGATCACCTCGCTGTTCACAAGTGCTTGCGTGAGCCGCTGTGCGAAGTATCTGTCAGGGCGGTCGCACGCGGATCCAAAGCGAACGTGTCAACCTTGTCGAGCGACGCATTCACTTTCAACAATTCCGCCACTCTTGCATCTCCTTCGGCCTGGTCTGACTCGGTTTCCCCGGATATGCTGTCTTGGGTAGCTTTCCGTGCCACAGAATTACCCTGCTGTGCTGGGGTGAGGACGGGGCGTCATGGGGCGTGTATGTAAGACGGACACAGACCTCGTGCCTGCGTACATACACCTCATGGCGCTGCAGCAATGCAGACCCGACCTCTGCGGCGAGAGTTGGCACACCGATGGTGGATGCTCCGGGGAAGAGACTCACCTGCACTCAGAACGAGCCTGCTCTCGAGCTTGGACTTGAGAGCTTGCCAGGCCTTTGCAGCATCGCAGTGTTCGCTTCCGCAACAGCAGGAGATCTGTGTCCGAGGCTCAGGGGAAGGGACTCTTGAGAAGTTGGTGAGAGCAAGGGTGAGGTCATCGATGGTGGAGGTTGCATGATCGAGACTGTTGGCCAAAGGAGAGTCTGGCGTAGGTGGACGGCGGTGAAGTGAGTTGGCTTGCATCTCTCAAGAGAAGAGCCGCTGGAGGCTCCGTTCAACTTGTTGAAGGGTCGGATCCGTGAGAATTACCAGAAACTAATTATGATACACATTGTTGTATGCAATCGCGATATTAAACCTCATTCCAATCCGACAATCTTGAGTACCAGCTCCGAAATCCACGCAGCAATTCTGCTCCACTGACTTCTGTTGGGGGCTAGAAATTGGAAGCTCGTCGCAAGTCCTTCCATGCTCAGCTCCTCCAGTCGCTTCTTCAATCCGTTCCCCTCGTCAACAGTGCTCAAAGTGGACACCGATCCCCCTTGCACCGTTAGCGTATGCATAGGATCCTGAGAAAGCCGGAAGATGTTTGACACAGCCCTAATGATCGACGCGTTGCCCGACACGGCAAGCGTCTCCTTGATCTTATCCTGCAATGTGTCATAGCTAGAAATTTATGAGTCAAACAGCGTCAAAGTCAAACAAAAGAAAGCCCGCACATCATAGACAATAGATCCGGATAAGCAATGCTGACGTCCAAAAGCAAGTTATACAGCATCTCAGTTTCCGCATCGTCTCCTTGTGCAGTCGTGAGCATTGTGGTGGCAAAGGAAACGACGAGTAATGCTGCCGTGTTGTCTGTGATCGGAAGCATGTCAACCTCGATGCGCGGGACGAAATCACTGTTGTGCGATGGTCTTGTGTAAGGGGTGAACTCTTCTGCACGGCAGTCTTGCAAAAGTCTGATGTATGACTCGCGTGTCGTGGAGAATGGAATTAAAGCGACAAAGTAGCCCAGCGCATCAGGCGACAATGCGTAGGATGCGCCTTGCGGAGGTTTCTCGCCGCAGCGTACGGCCACAGAGAGCAGACTTCTGAGCACAGTCTCCGCAGACGATCTGAGGTGACTATGACGAACGCCCTTGAAGATGATGGAGGCCAGCGAGAAAGAGAAACTTGACTCAAAGGATAGGCATAGAAGGCGGTCCAATTGGCACACCGTATCCTCGAGCTGGGTTCGGCCATCCAAAAGGACATTGGGAATTGTGTTTTCATCAAATGCACCGTGCAGCTCGAGCGTCTCCGTCGTTGCACGCAAGAGGTCTGCGGCCTCGGCGTATATTGAAGTATAGCTGGACTGAAGCAGGGCAACCGCAAGCCAAAACACCTGGCAGAGGTATCGTGATCCCTCCGGCAAGGAGGGAACCACCTTGCAGATGCATCGAAGCATGCAAACCACTGCTATCGTATCTGTCTCGGTGGACTGACCCAGGGCGGTTTTAAAAGCGACGAGCATTTGATAGACGAGGTCATCGTCCACATCCGAGGTTGCCAGTGTACCAAGCACAAGGAACGCCCTCGCTTGTATCGCCGTGGGAAGTTGAAAAGCCGTCGATGTAGCCAAGCTCATCCACCTTGCTCGCCAAACATTCAAAACTCCTGAGATACTGGTGAATACGACAAAAGCAAGTACAGTCGGAAAGCTTGCCTTTGGAACCTGCTGTGACTTCAACAACCCTCACGAGCAATCGTATCAAAGCTTCTTGGGAGTCGATCATCGCCTTGTCGCTCGGTGGGTCGAAGTTGCAGTATTCGCTTGTACTCGACTGCCGTGCGAGACCAAATAACTGGAGGGTCTCGCTAGTAATAAGCTCGTCCATCAGTGCACGTAAATCAGGCCCGCTTGCATCTTCCGCTCTAGAAAGGAAAAGTGACTGCAGGAAGTTCATTACAGCCCCATAAACAGACTTCCGAACGAGTGTTTGTCCGGTCCCAGCTACGAGGGTAACGACATGGCAAATGTCGGGAACGTACAGCAGGTCGAAAGCCGCCTGCTTCGAATGATTGCTGGCGATGAGAGCAAACCGGGTCAATGTCGCGATTTCGTTCCAGTGGACGTTCTCGGGTAATGTCCTCGACGGCTTCAAGGAGGTTTTCCCAAGGACTTTTCGTAGCTTGGAAAAGATCTTTCCTCGGACATTGATGGACGCGAGCGCAGCTGCAGTCCTGGCAATCGTTTCAGACCGGCGTGAACCGATACCACCGTCTGCTGCGGCGCGGATCAACTCATCGAGAACCACATTCACGATCGTCGCATCCAGCTTCCCGATTTCGACCCATATATGCTTGTGGATCAGGGATGAAATCTAGTCGAGTGTTCCAAGATCGTCAAGGATAAGGAGGTAAGGGCAAGCACACACCTCCAAGTCTGCAATCGTCAGATCTATCAACGTGCGAATACAATCTCGCAGTCGTGCCCCCGAGTGCTCGTATAAGGGGTTTGAAGGGTTGCAAAAGTGTGCGAGATTTTTGACCCAAGGACTCATATACTGGAGACAGTTGATGCGTTGTGCAATTCCAGCCTTATCCATCCCAGTAGAGATTACAGTCAAGAAATCGAGCGTGAGTTGAGGGGCAAAGCCTGCGAGCCGTTCGCTTAGACTGGTGACAAAAGTAGATAGATCGCCAGGAATAATCCCCGCTGATGGAGTGTCAAAATCAAAACAAGACACTGAGACTGTAAGCTTGAGTTTACCTTTAGACGCGATGATCGGGTTCTTGTCATAGTCAAGATATGAGCAGATGGCGCCCATGAGGTCATACGCAGCACCGCGAAGCTCTTCAATGTCCGAGTTGATGTTTATCATACCTACGTGCAGAAGCGTCGCAGAGATATTGGAAAATCTTGGGAACCTCTCAACGCGCAGGACTTGGCTATCGCGAAGTTGACTCTTCGCAGCCCTTATGGCCTGTGAGAGAATGGTGAGCCGTAAAGAGACGTCATGCCGTTCAAAGTGCACACCTTGACAATGCTGTCGCGATGCGGCGAAGAGAAGTAAGACGTTACACCCTGTCTGCTTAGCCTTATGATAAATTCGTGTGGATCGAGACCAGTCGAGACATTGTATGCGTCGCTAACGTCGGCCAGACATATAATCTCGGTTGATTTACACGAAAGAGTGGGTGAAATGACTGCCGCTCGAATCTGTCCCGAGTGTCATGTTTATAGAAGTATCCAAGCCAAAGCTACTCACCGAAGTTATACGAATGTGAGTGAGCGCAACCTGCATGTTGACTGGCATACGTATATCATGAGCCTGTCTCATTGTCACCTCCGTGAAACCCGTATTATTTTCATGTTCCAGAGATGCTATGTTCCGTGTTACATCCACACTCGTAGAGAAGTCTTGGCACGTACTAGGATACTCGAGAGCAGGCAGGCATGACTGAGGGACATGTTGCAGAAGCTCGGTTACTGAAGAACACGCTTTGATGCCATGTGAGAGGATGGTGCCTGTCAGCGAGTTCAACGAATGTTATCACTTGCGAGCAGAGAAGAAAGGCAGCACAAACCCGCAGATATGTTGTACATGCGCCTTAAGTAGCGCTGGGTTAGCGAGTTGGCGTTCAAGAAATAACCATTTATGAACCGCTGGCGCACGTCCAGAGGTATGAGCTGGGAGCATGTCTTGAGCCACTGGACAGGAATTTCAGACGTAGATGTGAACGAAGTGCAGTCCAGGATAATTTCGTAATGTCTTTTCTCGTACTCGGGGCCAGTCAACATCTAAACCGTGCAAGGTTGAAAGATACACAAACTCAGAGCTGATGTATACTTACCTTTAAGATATGATACATCAGTAGTTCGATGTCGAGAGCCTCTACGTCTATTTTACAAACACGCAAGACGAAGACGGCAGGTACGTCCTAGAAGAAGCGTTAGTGAAGCTCATCGTCACGCCTATCAACTTACCTCGGCAACGTCTGCCGACACAAAAATATCGCGGACGGGCTCAATGTTACGATGAGCACAACGACTCATCAGCTCAGTGAATTCTCGATGCTCTGAGCTTTGAAGCAAAGAAAGACGTGGGACTTCTGGAGCTTCCTGGAGCTCGACGAGAAGGTTGCATAGTTGGTCCCATGCACGTCTGGCGCCCATCGTCACAGAATCGTCCTCGTTGTTGGGCTTCACATAGCTGAGCAGCTCTTTCCCGATCTTGTCTGCATGCTTGTCCAGAAAACGATGCAGCACAATCGTATCCGTGTCGTCTGCAGTGGTACCCAACCATTCCCCGCCATCTTCTTCAGCGGCTGTTGCGGAGTATTTCTGCAGATACGGATTATATAAATTTCGTTCATGCATGCACAGAACACTCACATTAACTTCGCTGAGGAATCGGGTAACATTGGTAATGTTCGCCTTCAAAAATTCATTTAGGCAAACCATATGTGCCTCCTTCGCGAAAAAAATGTTGTTGGCCAAATTCTGCATAACTTTAGCGATGATCATGAGACCTCGGCGAATGACCCCGTCGTCTTTGGGCACTTCAATATCGACCGTTTCCGGGGCAACAATGGCAGGAGAAATAAACCTAAAGGGGGGGAAAAGGATGAATATTGGTCTGTGTTTGCATATATCACACTTGCCGTAGAAATATGAAAGCACCCAGGGCAGCGAACTTTGATTCAGGCCAGACTTGATAACTGTCGAGCGTCAGATAACATGACCTTGGATGCATACTGATCCTTACACTGCTTTGGCCAGGTGAGCACACACTTCACGAAACATTCTTCGAGAGAATGAGTGATGGGGTTTAGCGAGCGGACAAAATGCTTACGGTGGGAGGGCAGGAACTGAAGAGCCAATGATCTCAAGGAAGGACGACGCGATGAACTCAACATCTCGCTGATTCTGTTCCAAAGTGTGTTTCGGAGTTTTTGTGGGGTCGAGGTCGTATGCATGGCCCTGAGGCATTGATGCCATGGTCTTGATTAGTGGTAGAATGAGACTGCGGAGGTAATTATAGCCGTGTATCTTTGCAAATGCGGACAAGAATCTTGTGCATGTGGAATTGCTTCGAAACAGGTCCGCATCACTAGCTATCGGGATGTCAGTTTGCGCAAAATCCATGAGGTCAGACTTTACCTGTGTGGGCGATCTCTCGGTCTATCATGGTTTTGAGTAATGCTACCAGAGAGGCGCGAGTGTCGAAAATATTCATGAGCACCGAGATCATCATATCAACCTCGCTGGCCGGGCAGCATTCGCATATCACCATGGCAAGGACCATCTAGATGTCTGTGAGCAAGGAATTTCCAAAAACTAGATGACTATTCGTACATCAGACCCTTTGACGAGCTATCAAGAAACTCGTTAGGTCGAGGTAGGATACATGATAAACAGACGTACCTCCCGCAGTTGGTTCCGACGAGCTTGTAGCTCTGGATTGCGTTGAGGTTCAAACTTCGTGCCCTTGCCCATCACACGAGCAAAGACATGAACGAATATAGTCCGCTTTCTGACGTCTGAATCATAGGCCAATGCAATGCAATGTTTCACCCCGTTCTCCGAATTGGCAACCACTAGATGGGAGAGTCCGGTAATTACTAGCTCCCGGACGTCAGCTTCTCTCGGGGATGTTGATGATCGCTATATGACGGTGAACTTGGCGTCAAGAATGGTAAAGTATGTGTTACCTTCTGCATCGAAGGAACATCCGAAGTGGAGTCGGAAGTCTGGAAATGTCATGAGGAAAGGAAACGACGAAGGTCGGAGAAAAAGAACATACTGCTTGCTCTGACTGGCACACGTCAAGAGCTCTAAGAAGGGCATGCGAGTACCTGATGAACAGACGCGAGACCGCGTGTCCCAAGTCATCACCGTCGTGAGGTACATTGGTATCAATGGACTGCAGTTTTAGACGATCGAGGAGCCGGACAGACGTCCGTAAGGCACTTATGTTGATATCGTACTGAAGCTGAATAGCATCAACTTCTACATTCTGTAATCGGGATTTGTTCAAACACGGTCCCCATAGACATCCACCCATGCTCACCAACGACGCATCTTGGAACCACTCCATAATCGTGTCCAAAATTCGGTTGCGCGACAGATCATCCTTTCGAAGTGTTAGGGCATCTGTGCGCTCGCAGACACTGCAGACCAAGCTACAAAACTTAACGCGAATACGGTATGCAGCTGGATCATTGAATCTGGAGATAAATCCAACAAGAACATGAAGCAGTGACCCAAGGTCGATGCTCAATGCTTCGTCAGGTGGCATCTGTGCATTATCAACTAGTGATTTCAACACCGATATGAGCTTTACGAGCAATCAGCATCGATTAACCAACTAATCAAAACTCTTATAACTGACTTGGTCAAGGAACAATCCATATTCATCTTTAAATTCGGAGCCAGCACCGTCGGTTATGTTTCGCGTTATTCTAGTGGAGGATCGCTTCAACTGACCATTATCGAAGAGAAAACGACTTACTCGTCAAGGTGCTTGAACAGTCTCACGAAGAGACGGGGGCTGAGTTCTGAACCCAGTGCTTCCCTTGCCACTTCGCGCACGCGGATGGCATCGTCGACGAGCGCGGCTGTTAGGAATTCGACGAAAATATTGACTAGCTCTGCAGGATCTCTCAGAACACGCATTTCATCAGGAAGGAACTCTGCCGGAATGACCGCATTCAATGCAGCAGGCTCGTGCTCCTCCTGAACGGTAGCACCGCCGAAGGCAGCCAAAAAGAGCGTCAGATTCCGCCATTGGAAAAATTTCTCCTGTGTTGAAAATTAGCATAAATTACCACGTATAAAATCAATTATCCGCACTTCCATCAGCAAGCTCTGCTCTTGCTTGCTCAGATATATCTCGTCGAAAGCAGCAATGGAAGCAAGAGGGTTTGGAACGACGAATTCCGACAGCGCGCTCCAACGCCAGAAGCACTCTTCCCATACAGCGATGTTGATAGGGGATGTGTAGGCCACTAAACGTAGTAGCTTTCGTACACGCTTTTGTTCGCGAACGCGACCTTTCCTCATGTTAATAGGGGCTATCCTACGATCGGATGACTTACCGACGACGACGACACTAGGGTCACCCAACTGCTCATAAATTGGGTTTCGCTTTGACCGCTCTTCCTCCGTTAGGCCCATATTTACTGGTGCGTCAGGGTGACGTTCGGCCTGCGCAATGAGGCGAAGACCTTGAGCCGCAAGCTGTGAGACCTCACTGTTCACCGAGGTAAGCGAAACCAAGAAGGATATTTCGCTGAGGGCGAAGGCCGGAACACGGTCCGGATTAAACTGTAGCCGTTTTGCGTGATTGCCCTACACACTACGTGAGAACGTATACCTAAACAAAGTGGTGGATGTACCTGGCTCCTCCTATGGTAGGTCTCTATAACTTGATGACACACAGATATCCAGAGCCTTTGGCCATCGGGCTCAAGTCTGGTCATGAGAAGCTTCTTTGACTGGCACAGGAGTGCAGTACCCCTTATGAAGCTTGAGCCTAGAAAGCAGTAGGCCCGATGACAGGTCACTCACAAACTCTGCTTTAACCGATCCTCAAAGTAGGCGTAATTTGGTTCACTAGGAGTCATTCGGAAAAACATATCCACGAGACATTGGAAAGTTGTCGCTGCAGAGATCTTGACCGAGGTATCTGCTTCGGAATCCCATATACGCGTGAATGAGATACTCCATTGGAGTGAGTCCTCTTCATCCACCGGAAGCATAGAGTAGCTGGGGTCCGCGCGCCAAAGGGCCAGAATTGCCAGAAGTAACAGATCCTTGTCCGTCAGCGTCTCTGAAGTAAAACGCTTAGCTTTGGGTCGTGTCGCCACTTTTCTGATGTTGCCATTCGCGTCGATCTCACTGCGACGTATTGATGCTGTCTAACCAAAGGCGTGAGCAATGACGATACAAAGAGGCCGAAATGATGGTACTTCATATATCCTTCTGGATCTCAACGCGACAATCCTTCGGAGATTCTCCATTGAAGGCTGCCACGGAAGACGAGCCGCCTATATCATCATATAAGAATCTCTCTGCAATATGTTCAAGAAGAAGAGATACCTCTGACGCAAGGATTGATGCAGCCTTGATAGCACAGATCTTGACAGCGTCCGCTCGTTCAGGCTCCAAACATTGTACGAAGAGCGAGGTCGATTCATCCTTTGGGAGGAACCGGAATACTGCGACGAGCGCCTCCGCGTACGTCCCAATATCAATCTCGTCGAATGCATCCCAGAATGGCTTTTGCTTCACGCCAGCCAGTATAGCTATCTAGAGGTCGATGAGCCGGGCACACTATGCCCCCATGGTGCACGCCATACCTTGATCTCATGTGCGATATCCATAGCGAGGTGTCTCAATGGTAACTCATCTTCAGGCGAAATTCTGAAACCTGCGCGACACATGTCGATCGCACAGACAAATGCTACGTCCGACAACTTTGAATGCGTGTTTACGTGGCGGACAAGGTCCTCCATAAACCGAACATCTTGCTGTGTCGAACGAGTAAGTAATGCATCAGCGGAAACCAGGATACCTACCTTTCGATGGGAAGAGGACTTTTGGAACTGCATAAAGTTAACAGTGCGAGAATGGATGTCGATTTGATAGTCGGTAGCTAGTCGATCAGTCCACAAAGAGGAAAGAATTGTGAGAGTGGGCCAGAGAGCTCGCTCTCGGCCAGGCTCGTTAGCAATGTAGAGGAGATCAAAAACCCGTTCGGCGGATCCTTCAAGTTTTCCCCGAGTACGAACAGCCTCGTTGTATTCGTGAGGATAAAGTTCTACCCAGTTCCACAAGGCCATCCGAAGAGGAATAGCGACCGCAGCTTGGGCCTGTTTTTTCATGTTCACGAGGAGTGACGATAATTCGTGAAGGACCTGGACAAGACGTGATCTATCCATGGCACTGTGAGTCATGAGGAGTAGATCGATGGTGTCCGGGTTGTCCTCTGCTGTGTTGGCGAGATAGTGGATTTTCGTACGAATGCGATGGAAAACTACCATCCAATTCGAGGCAGACAAACAATACACTATACGACCGGCAAACTTGCTTATGAGGATGTTGAGTGCCATTGTCGACTTGACGAGTGCCATGTGGGTGCGCTCGAAATGAATTGCACGGTTGAAACCCTGTGTGGAAGCTGCACCAGAAGAGTGAAAGGAATTGGCAGAGGGCTTGAATTTGAGAAGAGGTTTTGACGCTTGGGAAATGTGCGCAGGGAGGGGTGGGCCATCGTGTGCACGGTCGTCAGGGGTCGGGATAGGTATGTCGACGGACTCGAAATCATGGAGAGAAGCATCTGGAGCGAGGTTGGAAGAAGACATAAGCCGACTCTCTGGGGCAGCGGTTTGTCGAAGATAGAGAACCATGACGCTCAGGATATAGCGTGCACAATTGTCGTCGAGCGGATCTGACTCGACCCAAGGATGGGGAGGGGTTGAAGAGGAGAACTCCGAGGATGGCTTGTGAGGTGTCCTAGAGTGCCATGTGTTGTTTGAAGGGAGAGAGCCGATAGTGTTTCCGAGAGTTTGTCCAGAAATCGAGCTTGGTTTGCTTGCAAGAGAAACGGATGGAAGGTTGTCATCTTGACGAGGGGACCATCTGGAAGACATGGCTACGGACAGGATCTTGAGGATAAATAACTGTGACTGGAGTGCCTCTGTGGTCATTGCTTCAGCGGCGTCGATTTGCTGTTCCGGCAGGCATGTGAGTAAATATTGAAGGGGAGTGGAAGAGACGCACTTTTGCGAGACGCTCGAGGAGCTCGCTGAGCGACCAAGCAATGATATCGAGGGAGTCGAAAGCAAGCTCGACGAGAGCATCGACGGCGCCCTGAGTGGCTGGATCGCCCTCGACCACGTCCAGGGCAAGACCAGAGTTGACGGGTAACTGGGGGTTGGAAACATGTGGGGGAGAGAGAAGACGCGTGAAGGAGGAAACGGACCTTGTTCTTTATCCTGTTAATGAGTGCCTGCACGTTTTTCTGCTGAGGGGTTGCCGAGGCGGCGGAGTAGGCTATAGACGGGGGTTGGGTGAGGCCATTTCCAAGACCGTGGTGAGAATCGTTGCTTCTGTGGGCTCTGGACGAGGTCCCAGATGATGCAGGGTGTCCAGCTGACGCGGACGGCCTGCGGATTGGCATGGGTGGAGGTAGAGTAGCCCACCTGGAATGAGCACTGACTGAAGGACGTCGCTCGTCCGTGCGAGAATCCGAAACTTAGTGTGCTGCTTATGTAATAACGAGGGTCGATTGCGAGTGCGCCGACAAGTATGTTTGTTACTGAGAGGGTGCCTGCCTGCCAGCCAGCCAAGTTGCTGGATTGTATGTAAATTTGACTTTGTCGAATGCTGCAACCGGGGGAAAGCGAGTGAAACCTTCGGGAGTCACGTGTGGGTGGGACTCGGGGACCCATATGGACCCGCAAAAGGCAAGGGACTCGGAGTCGGGTGTGGAATGATCGTGTCGATCCCAGTTCAGTTTCGGACGCTGATGGGCCAACGTTTGCATTGTTCGCCATTCCGGGCGAACTGGGGTGCGTGTTCTCGTCATATTGTGCACTGAATCGAGCTAGCTTTGAACATAATCCGGTGCTGCCACGCGCACTGAGGGTACAGGTACTAACTACTTCCCCTGGCCCGTCAGGTAGGTCCATACGGTCGACTGAACGACCTGTCAGAATATTAGCCTTGACGGTTGTTTCCCAACTCCGACCTCAGACTCTCCGCGAGGGCGTATACATATTGTCTTCAAATCATTTTATTTTTCGTTTCAGGCCTCCTCTTCTCTCCATTCCTTCTCCTACCGGCCTCCCCTTATCTTAACCCCCGTCTAAATACGCATCATCGCTCGCATCGCATCGCATTGCTGTCCTTTTCATCTTCCCTCTTCGTCAGATTCGCTTTCGTAGTTAATCGTTTGTTCTTTCGTATTTCAAAGAGGGTGCCCCACTCTCTTCCCCTCCTCATGTCTCGTCCCGACTCCCATGATCTTTCTTATCCACCTGGAATTACCCAGCCTCGTTCAGCCAACGTCGATCAGATCAGTCCTCACTATCAGTCTTCCTCCCCTGCCAGCCACTCAGCACCACTCGATCGACGATTATCGCACTCCCTGGCCGCCAGCTCGGCACCCTCGGCAACTTCCCGCTACGGAATGCATATGCAGGACAAGGAATTCAACCCTCCCCCTCCACAAATCGACAGTTGGCCCGCTTTATCAACCAGGCGCACACCTTTCTCCACCCCCCATCTTTCTTCTTCCAACCACCATCGCTCCCCCCCTGTCCCCACGCCTCCCGCCCCCCTTTCCGCTGGCACGGCATATCACAACTCTCCTTCGGACAGCGAGCTGCACGACTCTTCTTTCTTACGTCCATCTGTTCCCCCCTCTCGTGATCATCAGTCCGTCGCCTCGGGTACCCCTTCCCCGCCCGGCAACCCCAACTCCGTCCTCCTCCTTTCTACTCTCTGGTGGACTGATCTTGAACCCTGGATGGACGAGGAATACGCAAAACAAGTTTGTGGCTTGATGGGTTGGGACCCCGTCAGCATCAGGGTGCCCACTGTTCCCTCTGACACTTCCGGCCAAGCATCCAATAATCCGGGATACTGCTTCTTGACCTTCCCATCCCCTTCCGTCGCAGCATCGGTACTCGGCCAGGTGAATAGCAACAACGGCGCACCTCCCCTCACAATGCCAAATTCGACCAAGCCGTTTGTGCTTAACTGGGCATCCTCGATACCTAACTCCATCGCGTCTGCTCTTTCGGCCCCCGGCGTGGTCGTGTCTCAGGCGCAACAGCAGTTCCCGAAAGAGTACAGTATTTTTGTCGGAGATCTTGCGCCCGAAACGTCCAACTCTGACCTAGTGGCGGTATTTCGCAACCCGGTGCTTGGTTTGCGGAATGATCGCGAACCCAAGTTTATTCGCCCTTTCCTTAGTTGTAAGAGCGCAAAGATCATGCTCGACCCGGTCACCGGTGTGTCCAGGGGATATGGTTTCGTCAGGTGAGCGGGAAAGTCGGCTTCTGGATTACGTGTCGTTACTAAATCTTTCCACTCTAGGTTCACCGATGAGGCAGACCAGCAGCGGGCTCTCATTGAGATGCACGGCCTGTACTGTCTTTCTCGCCCAAGTATGTCGCTTTTTAATTAAATCTTGATCCTGATTCCTGATTCTACGGTCCCACAGTGCGAATTTCTCCCGCAACGGCAAAGTTCAAACCTCATCAAGTCTCTTTGGACATTCCATTAGTCCAGTTTCCAATGAATGCCCGCACGGTTGAATCAAGAGGTAGCAACTTAACGGTGTCGATACCACAGTCGAATGGCAACCAAGTAAGAAGCGTCTCCTCTCCAATAGCTTCAAAAAGTGGAGGCCCTCCCTCAGCCACTCCAGTCGGGACCTCAGGGTCTGGATCATCGCTCACTACAAGCGGCTCGGGATCTGTTCCCTCTCTGGGGTCTGGGTCGAGTACCAGTGTTTCGTCTGGTGCTCTCACTTCCGCATCCTCGGACGACATGGTCAACTTTGCTCCGAATCTGCTAGCGCAAGTCACACAACAATTTGGTTCTGTTGCGAAGGGAAATAACACTTCTGGTATTTCATCGATTACCTCAGGTGTTGCACCAGAGACTCATGAGGGTGCGTTACCGCGTTACGTAATCTCAGAGGAATCATGGAAGCATCACGCTCAAGCACGGGCGATTCTTGGGAACCTGATGGGACCGAATGGCGAACAGCTCACTTCGACGGATCCGTATAACACGACCGTCTTCGTTGGCGGTCTATCTCCTCTTATCTCTGAAGAGACACTACGAACTTTCTTTGCTCCATTTGGAGATATCCACTATGTATGATAATTCGTTATCTTGTCTCCTTTCCTTCCATTCATACGACATATCTACAGGTTAAAGTTCCCGTCGGAAAGCACTGCGGCTTCGTGCAGTTTGTTCGCAAGGCGGATGCGGAGAAGGCTATCGAAAAAATGCAAGGCTTCCCAATTGGTGGGAGCAGGATTCGGTTGAGTTGGGGGAGGAGTCAATGTATTAATCCATTTCTTCATACGTTTGTCACCGCTAATTAACTCTTTAGACAAAGCTGCTCAGGCTGCAGCACAGGCGGCACAGGCGGCCGCTCTTCAGGCGCAATTACAGGCACAATTGCAAACTCAGTTAGCTTCGTCCCAAGTCAACTTGTCGCCCGAACAAGCTCTCCAACTCCTGCAGAGGCTTGGTGCTAATGGAATGGGTGGAGTCGGCGGCTCAGACATGCCTATGATGGCTGAGTCCGATTTTCGAGGGAGTGACGAAAAGTCTCGGGCATTCTTGGGGAACCAAGTCTGCCGCGGAGCTACCAGCGTACACACGCTGTACGACACTTACCCAGCGTCTCTTTCAGCGCGTTCTCCAGTAGCCTTGGAAGCGACGGATCAACTCCAACACATCAGATCGCAGATCCACACATCTTTTTCGCCTTTCTCGCCCGATCCCAATGCCTACATCCTTGATGATCGCAAAAGGGGCTCGGTTGACCTGGTAAATGCAGATTCCTTGTCGCAGACATTGAATCCTTTCCCGCCCAGATTCGTGGATGGAATTACAATTACCGATCGTACGCCCCGGACCTCCAACGGTGGTCACCCGTTTGGCCCCTACTTTGACGGCTCCAGTCGAATGGTTGAAACCAGCCGTTCCAGTTCTCGCCAAGAGCCGGTCTCTCGACCATCCTCTAGCCAGACTTCCCAGGGGCAGTCTACTCGTCACGACGCTCATAAGGAGCAAGATCTCATCCATGATCTCAACGGCACACTAGCGAGTCTCGACTTGGACTCCAAGAGCCCGTGGAGACCCACAGACAGTTCGACTGCGCGCAACCCTTCTTGCTAAACACCCTAATGCTACTCCATTCAATTCTCTAATCTTTCTCCTCGGCGTGTTTCACCCTTTGACCTCGTTTTATAGTTACTTTTTTGTTGCCTTTCAGAGCTCGTAGTCTGTTTTCCGGGTCTACTTTACTTTGCCTCTGGCGGGACCCACAAACTATTTATCAACACATCGGATTATCTATCGAGCTTTGCTCCTGTTACCCTTGATCGCTCTCGACATGCGCACTCCTATATAACGTTTTGTTCTGTCTCTGTCGTCAGCTTATTCCGTTTGTTCTTGTTTTGTGTTCCTATCCTACAGCACTGCTCATCCCCCGGGGCGAAACGCAGGGAATCTGCATATATAGCGACGTTGTCTCTTGGCCAATTGTATTCCTTTCCATTTTTACTTAGGCACCAAGTACTTACCCTGGCGGCCAATGCGCACCTGTGTTCGACACGCGGAGTCTCAGAACGCGAAGTCACTAAACATTCTGTGGTATGTAAAGTATGTAAGAACTCGGAAGACGCGCGTAATTACGCGCGCGGCATCAGGAATACAACTTAGAGAGGTCAAATAACGAATACCAATCCACAACAAGAAGTAGACATAAGTAGTAACTTAAGCAAGAACATAATTTGTAGATGGCGGCAAGATGGCGGTGGGAAAGACCAAGAAAACACGACTATGCAGTTTCATGGCCTATAAGTCTTCGATGCTATTCAACAGACCAGCTCGACCAACTGCACCGAGTCCCTCACCTGTCTCCTCTGCCAGACCCGAGCCAGAAGCAATTTGGTTGCCACCCGTCACTTTACCAATGACGTCGCTCTGAAGCTGCATGGGCACAAAGACAACTTTGCTATGCGCAGACCGCGCCATCTGTTGCAACGCCTCCAGCTGACGGATCTGCATGGCGGCAGGAGAAGCCAAGATGTCGGCTGCCTGACGCATGAGTCGGGCAGCATCCACTTCAGCGCGAGCGGCAATGACTTTGGATTCTCCGATCCGCTTTTGCTGAGCGGCAGAGGACAGCGAGGCTGAGACATCGGCGCTGAAGATGATGTCCTTGATGAGAATACCCTCGATGGCGACACCCCACTTGTCGGCGACGTCACCGACGATCTCTGCGATCTCAAAGGCGATCGCTTCGCGTTCGGTGACGACACTCTGAACCGCGCGAGCACCGACGACATGACGTAAAGTGGTTTGCGCACGCTCGATTAGTGCTTGACGGAGGTCGGTGATACCGAAAGCAGCACGGTAGGGGTTGGTGATCTGGAAATAGATCACGGAGTCACTGTGTCCAAAATTAGACACCGTGAAACACACGAGGAGCGACGAGCCTCATCAGCAGCCTGAGACTCACATTTCGACGTTCACATTATCGCGTGTGATAACTGTTTGCCTGCCGATGGGACTTATTTGTATTTTTACATCGACCACCCGGAGGGACTCCGTGCAGACGTTAACCTGAGCGAGACCAGGATCCACGGCTTTATAAAATTGGCCAAAGCGTGTGATCAAGCCGACAGAACCTTGGAGCTGCGTATGAGAGAATGGCAGAAGTACGAATGAAATGACCCTTACCTTGTTGGACGTTGCGGAACGGGTTCGGGAACGGGCAGCACGGGATAGCACCAATGCATCCGACGACAGTACCCAAGCCCTGAAGGAAAGAACCATAGATTCCATGCGTCACCTGATTGCATCGTAGTCGGTGAGTACAGATGGGGCAACAACGGGGAGAATATGAGCGCACATCACCAGTCCCCATATCTTGGGCATATGATTGCTTGGACCAGAATATGAGCAAGACAAGCGGTGGGGGTATCGCGGCAGTCTTACCTGCATCTCGCTGCGTTTGAGGGGCTGCACGCTGATCATGTGGGTCTTACCCTCGGCAGCTTGGCGCTTGGAGCTACCAGAGTCTTCTGTGACTGCAGTCAGTGAGCCTTGCATTATGGTGCTGAATGAAAAGAGGGATACAGACCATGAGGGGCATCGTGGTCGACGACATTGCCGTGTGATGAGGTGGGTGAGGGAAGTCGGACCTTTCGGTCGATGGTGTCGAGTCCGTTGGTGCTTGACATTCTGCTGCTCTCTTAGAGACGATACGTCGCTAACTTATAGGGTGATAACGAGACGGGCGCCAAAGTCAGAGGCGCAGTAAAGGCATATATAGGGAAATTAAACATCGCCACGCGGGGTTGACGTTGCTGTAGTACGCTGTCCCACGTTATCGGGCAAGACTCGCCGACATCATGGACCAAAAGTGTTGGCTCATGAAAGCAGAGCCAGACTCACGCGTCGTCAAAGGAATAGATGTCAAGGCATGTCCCTACATTCATTTCTCCCCATCTTTTCCGACGCCATTTGGTATCCAGTTCAGCGTCGACGACTTCGAATCAGTGGGATCCACCCCTTGGGAAGGCGTCCGCAACTACGAAGCAAGGAATCTCATGAAAGAGATGGTCCTTGTAGACAAGGTTAGCCGGATCTAATCCGCATTCACTACGAGTCATTCATGAGGCATGCGTAGATTCTATTCTACCATTCAAACTGTAAAAGCCCAGGTCAGAAAATAACTGCTCGGTGCTGAATCAGCTCATGTCCAAAAGTCAGGCATCGCAGGTTTTGCCGAGGTCTGTACACATCGGCGTTCCAAATGTTCCTTGCTGTAGTCTTATTTCAGGTCGCCAAAGAAGCATACCCGGATTGTGCGTATGTTGCACATTTTTTAGCACTGCTACCACCAACTCAGGAACTACATCATATGAACAGACACAGCATGGGACAGGTGTGTGCTTTCCACCCCGTTCTTTCCGAAAGACAAATGTATCGGCCAGTTCGCACCCGTATTTTGATGAGGTGAGGTGTTTGTGCGATCAGCAGAGGTTCCGCAGTCGCTCACTGCCTTTGCATTCCATCAGAAATCCGACAAAGACAATCCCAAGTGGTTTATGGTGGATGCAAAGTTCGTATCACGCGCACGACACTTCGTCCCGCTATCCCTGCTTCGTTACCTTGCCGAGCTTCCCTCCGCTGAACTTCCTGAAGCAATCAGCTATGTAGGGGAAGACGGTATCAATGCAATCAAAGGTACCGTGTTTTGACTGTCTCCACTTGATTGTTAGCGGTTCCTGAATGCGAAATCTTAAAGCCATGCCACTGATTACCCGCGGTCGCCTTAGTGTGCAAAGGGTACCTGAGAAGTGCTGGGATGTCATCCGAGCAATGGCCGAGAAAGGTGGATGGGACGACATGGCTTTTGGGAAGAAGAAAGCGACCAAAGCCCATCATTCAACAGATAAAGCAAGATCAACTAGCAGCCGTCGAACAGACAAGCCTTCGGTCGGCCAGGGTGATGAGGATGTGGGAGACAACGTCACGAAGCAGCCGAAGGAACAGGTACCACGTCAAGTCAATACCACGAGGGAAAGGAAAAGAAAAGCGTCATTTTCTATCTCTTCAGAAGATAAAGATCAGAGTTTGGCTCCTCCCCGGAAATCCTTACGAAGAAAAAGGTAGTTTACTGCTCACATGTCGCCTGCACATGGCACAACATTAATCGGCTCTCAAGAGCAGAGCGTTAAAGTGTTCCCACCTTCGTACCAACACACTCCCATGCATATAAGATGGAAACAAACGTTAGCCCTCAGTTCAGTATGTACTGTTGCTTGTCCGGGCAATGATTGTCTGCATTAGTACTAGTACTAGTAGTACCAGTGTCGGTGGGAAAAAAACGAAAAAAGAAACATGCCATGCTGATTTGAAAGCACTGCTTGTTAACCCCATTAGGAAAACGAAAGTTACCTTTTTTCTCAACTCTCTTCCCAAGTGCCATCAGACTAGGACCCGCGGCACGCTGCTGGGCTCAGCGTGCGTAATAATCCCTCCATCGATAAATCATCTTCCTAACCACATCCCACTCGCCAGATGTCTTTCTTTGGTCTGGTTGTGAAGCCCTTAGCCTACATTTCCCTCCCAATTCTTTTCTTCCGTTCCATCGCGAATACAACCCCACTTGGTCGTTATTACTGGAGAGTCAGCATCTTCCTGGGCAGTCTCGCCCTCGTATCAATATGTGGAACAGTCGTGGCTGTCGGTATGACTCTCGTCGGCCGTCGACATGATGTCAACTTTGTTGTTGCTCGGACTTTCTATGCCTTGGTTAGTCGTGCGCTCGATTTAGAGGTACAGGTAGAGGGCGAAGAATATCTGCAAACGAAACCAGCTGTCATGGTCGGGAATCACCAGAGCATGCTTGACATCTTGTATCTCGGGAGGTCAGAGCCCTTGCTACCTGCTGTTGTCCCCTCTTTTCCTTGGTCTGACCTGCGTTCATTGGTTAACATTTACGCAGAATATTTCCTCCAAAAGCAGCCATCATGGCCAAGCGGGAGCTCCAATGGACTCCTCTAGGCCCTTGGATGTTCATGTCTGGTGCAATTTTCGTTGATCGTGGAAACAGTGCAAAAGCGCACAAATCCCTTGAGGCCGCAGCCGAGGAAATGAAGCGGGAAGGCATTTCCTTAATGATGTATCCGGAAGGAACACGACATAAAGAAGAAGTACCTACTCTGCTGCCGTTCAAAAAGGGTGCCTTCCATCTCGCCGTTCAGGCTGGTCTACCAATTATACCTATTATCTGTGAGAACTACTGGCGGTACTATCACAAGGGTGTGTTGGGCACAGGGATTATCAAAGTCCGAGGTCAGTCTTCATCTCTATCGCTCCATCAATGGGGTCGCCCCACGGCCTTGCTAATGAGAATAATCGGTGACAGTCCTCCCACCCATCCCCACAAGCGATCTGACAGTGGCGGATGTTGCGGACCTTTCCACACGTGTACGAGAGAAAATGCTAGTAGCTTTGCGCGACATCTCCGTCAAGGTGGAGAGCAAGGAAGTCGACAAGCCAAAAGATGTAACCAAATCGACGCCAGAACCACCATCAACTGAGACACCTTCTGTCTTGGCCGTAGCAGACGACGTCGTCCCGAACATCTCAGCAACACCCAGCGAAGAAACCCCTAGCGAAACGGGTGAGCCGTCCAGATCCGTCCAAAGCCTCCGACCAGATGGTAGTGTCAGCGAGTACGGGGAGACGGATGACGAGGGTATGGTTCATATCAGGAGACCAATTCATTAATGTTCCGATTATCATTTTCGTTCTATCCGCTCAGGATAACGAGAACTCTGATACCCTGCTGGCAAGCAGCGTAATACACTTACATACATTGGAAGGTCACATTGGCAATACCACACAATTCTTAGCTTCGATGTATCTTGTTGATTATCGATTATCGATCACTTGACTATAGCGTCCATAATCATTTGTTATACTCATGATCAGTCGTACTTACCGTATGTACAATTCCTTCCCTACTGTCTTGGCGCGATCGCTTTCTCAAGCACTGTAGGCCCGTACATACCATCGCAATCCTCAGATCCAGCAAGTGAAATAACCCATGGCTGCAATTGAAGTGAGTAGTAGGGTTCTCGGAGGTGTAAGCTAGTTGGCTTCCAGAGAAGCATGACCCTGATGCGTGCGTAATAACTGGTGATTTAAACCTTAACCCTACTCTCAGCGCATTTTCATCCCGTTGAATTAGCGCTCTTCTGAGGTGAATATTCACTTGGAAGTCAGCGGATATGACAGGTCGCGTATTATGCAGATATTGGAACACTTGGACAGCTGGCAAATGAGATGGGCCGGGAGCGTCGTATATCTTACTTTTTAGACATGTTTTGGATCGTTCTCAAACAAAGGATTTCCTATTCTGACTGTTACCACAACGTTCGTTCATATGGGTGTAGGTGAAGCCGGGATAAGTTTCTAGTGCTTGTTCTTTACGCAATTCGGTCAGGTGTTACCCCTTGCCCTTTCACTTCAGACAAATCATGGTGTTCGGCACTGGATCCGCCCCAGATCTGGCACCACTATCTCCTCGCCGAACTGTGTATGGGATGGGCTCACACGTACTTACGGCCTGTTTGTTACGAAAACTACGAGTTTTTTCCATTTTTCCCGGTGCGTGGAGCTAGAGGGTAGGTCCAAAATTTTTGCCATGTCGCGTCGCGATGATCCGGCATTCAGTTTCAAACTTTCCAACGAACGTTCTCAGCCACCGGTTGTTCAATATATAAGCTGACTGAGCTCCCTGGTTCCGAATTCACCCTTCCGCTCCTTCCTGCATTTCTGTATCCCTGTCCTATCACCCCCCGATCAGTGCATACGTAGCCGATGACACCTTCAATCTTACCTGGTACTTATGTGTCTCGTCGTCTCTTGCCACTGCTCTTCTCACTTCAGTCCATGTGTCAGAATGCTGGGGTCATCGCGGTGTACGTCCTCTGGAATTCTATTGCGCATGGACCCAGTTAACTCTTCCCTCGCAGGCTTCCGCAGCATACCCAGAGAATACTCTCGCTAGCTTCGAGGCTGCCATAAGAGATGGGGCTGAGGGCATAGAGAGCGGTATTTGATCACCTTCCTTGGTGATTCTACCCGTAACCCGTAACCGCGTCCTAGACGTCCACGTCTCGGCGGATGATGTAGTGGTGATGTTCCATGATCCTGGTGAGTAGCCTTGCCGCGATCTACATTACCCATTTTGGTAATAAATGGCAACGTGTGCGAAATCCAGCTCTTGACAGGACAACGGATTCGAAAGGTACTGCTCACGCAATCGGGACACGTTCGACGAGTAACCAATGGAATTCAGGTCTAATCCGAGAGCGCAATTGGTATGGCAAAGAAGGCATGGAACATCTCCGCACCCATAAGGAGCCGAAACAACCGATACCCACGTTTGCTGAAACAGTTGCACTGCTTATGAAGGTAAGTTTTACTACCTTACGGTTACCAGATATGCTCACCCGTTTAATGGCCAAATTCGCAGCCTGAGAACCAGCATGTGAAATTCAATGTCGATGTCAAATTGCAGAACGACCCGGACCGTCTTTTTCGTCTAATGCATGCCATCATTTCTGTGCAGCCAGAATGGGAGACAAAGCTTGTGCCGCGCATCTTGCTTGGGCTTTGGCATCCGCGTTTCGTAGCGTATGCAAAGGCGAGATTACCTTATTGCCGCAGGTCGTACATCGGCAATAGCCCTACTTTGGCGCGTGCGTACTTCTGGAATGACGTGGAAGTGTTCTCGATGTCTTTCTCCGCTTTGGCAGGAAGTGATGGATTGAAGTAAGCGGGATTCCGAGCCTCGTTCGATGCAGTTGATACCCAGCGTTTCCTATACAGCTTCCGACGAGAGTGCAAGGCTGCCGGCAAAAGGCTCATGGTATGGACGGTCAACGAGCCAGAACATATGATGGAAGTCAGTTATTTGTTGTCGCGCATATTGGACCAGTATGACTGATTCGTTGGACAGTGTGTGCGTTGGGGAAGCGACGTTATCCTGACCGACGTGACGAAGAAGTGGCTGGACCTGCGCGAGGCGCTCAGAGGTGTGACGCGACGCTTTCCTTATCTCATCCTTATCCTGATAGGCTTGGCTATTCTTAGCCGATTACGATACCACCCTCGCCCGACATGGTCGCTGGTTTCTTTGGACGACGTGGAAATTCTACATGCCAGATATCATGCTGCATCATAGGATCAAGCGTGATCTGGAGAAGACTGCTGGCTCATTCGACAAGTTCTTGTTGCCGGAACCGATTGTGATCCAGGGTATATCTATCTAAGGCCCTGTGAATCGCCGGATTAGACTCTCTAGTAGACATTGTTAACGATGTGAAAGTGGATGTGATATTGTCAAGGTTCGCGACTGGTTCTTGAAGTTCCCTACCCTAGAGATAGTGTTGAAGAAGTCTGTACCACAAATGAGCACCGTTCCTAGATGCCACTAGTCATGCTTAGTCACCTGGACAGCAGCTTAGTATGTACTCTCGCTCGCTTAAGGGGGTGCGTGCATGTGGTTGACCCACAAGCACCACTAATCGCATTTCTCTCCATCACCTTGACCTGGCCACATTTCTCGCTGTCGGTTGGTTCTCACAACGACTTTGACGTACCCTCAAATTCATTCTGCTTGTCGCACCACCCACGAGTTGAAAAGATGCACTCTACCTTTCCCATCTCAAATAGCGACCTCATACATCGTAGAACCCATCGCAAGCGCTATTCTACATCTAAACTGTCTTCGGAAGTTGTTCACACCCTCCCAGAGTATTCGTCGCCCCCTGGCTGGAACCATTCCGTCGGTCCACTTCCGCTCGCAGAAGCTGAGTCCGCTGAGTCCGACAGGCCACCCGATTACCCCGAAACCGCGGACGAGGCAGACGCCGATACAGAAGGCGACCTGGAAGAGCACCTTGTCTATGTACAACACCATCTAGTTCGCCCACACTCACGTCGGTCGCCCATGCATGTTCGCAGACGCAAGCGGGTTCTTGCGCCTGCCCCCGATCCTTTCCTTGACACGCTACTGGAACGCAGTGTACACGCGCTGGAGATGTCTAACGCCTTGCTCCGCACCTCCATGTCCACGCAGTCCAGTCTCTCTACTCTTCTTTCCTCCGAAAGTGAATCTGATCACTTCCTGGAAGTCCGTGCCCGTAACTTGTCGACTCGGATCAGGGTGAACACTGACCTACATGAAACGTGGATGGGCCATTTGGAGGAAATATCAGAAGGGGTTGACAAGCTGGTTGAGGGGGAGGAAAGAAGTCTGCCTGGTTCTCGTTCGGACGAGGGAGCTGTGAGCCAAAGTTTACCTACCACTACACTGCCAGATCTACGGCACCGAAGAAAACCGTCAATTTTAGACTTAAATGGGTCTTCAAATTCTCATCTCCGATATTCACATCCTACTCGTGACCTACTGGTTGCACCTGCTCCCAGGGCGCTTACACAGTATGTCGAGTCATCCTCGCATCCACAGCTAATTACACTGCCTTCTATGTTGGGGTTGCGGGCATCCGGGTCCTGCCATTCGGTTCATTCCCAAGAGTCTTCATCTACGCATTGTCACGACTCTCAATCAGCCACCATGTCAAGTACTTTGCCCAAAACCCATGCCGAGAGCACCACTCCAGCCTACCAACTTTTGTCGAATCTTGTCAAGTGTTCAGGGTCTCTGACACCCCCTACTTCTGCTCGGTTGGTGCGAACTCATGACAGGTGTGCATCCAGCAGTCCAACAGGCACTGTGCGCGGTACGCTGCCTTCGTTTTCATCTTCCTCTGCACGAGCCTTGTACACGTCTCCAGATCGTAATCGAGCTGGGATGCTGGCACAGACAAGGCGATCGCGCTCAGAGGACCCCCAGGGCTCTTGTACGCCCCCGCCTCCCCTCCCGACGATGCCTCCCGACGAAGAGCTCTCTCCGTCTTCGTCAGAATCATCCGAGCACCCAACTGGCTATCGAACCGTCCAGTCGCTGCGCAAAATTCTCGACCTGCATTCCTCTTCAACATCCGTCAATGGCGTTCACCATAAACACTCCAAATTGCATCGCACCCCTGCTTTCCTTCCTATCACACCCCCTCCAGCTCCAACTCAAGGCACGTCTACAGCTACGGCATCAATATCGCGACTTTATACAAAGGGTCGTCACTCGATGTCTACTCGCCCACCATCACCCCCTGCACATTCCTCATTGAAGGTCCGCTCGGTGCCTCCAACACCTGCTCCGTCTCCAAGCAGCATCAGTCTGTCCGAAGTATTTGGAACTGGCATGGCTAGAATGATGGGGAGTGCACCGCCGTCAGGTTTGTCAACACCGAAGCGCATCAGTTTCGCAGAACTTCCAGAGTCTTACTCTGGCTCGCAACCTGGCACGTCAAAACTGATGAAGGCGCGGAAGAGTCGGAAGAAGAGAAAGCAGGGAAAAGATAGCGATAATGAGGAGTCAGGTGGCTGGTTAAAAACGTTATTGCTCGGAGGATTATCTCCCGCGGCAATGGTTGGCGCAGGGAATCGAGAGGATAGGATTGAGGAGAGAATGGCGAGGGGGTGGGAGGGCAGACCTGGATACGGAACATTGGACGACTGGGCTGTGTGAGACCCCCTGGACAGGTTCGTTGAGGGTATGAAATATATGATAGAATAACATATGGTGTGTTGTTAGTGTATTCTGCTATCTTTGAACAATGCATCGTGCTGCTGCTTTGTCTTCTATTTAGTATAACTGAACCTCAGCATTAGTACTATGTGTACCGGAGCAACATAGAAGCATATCATTATCAGGAGTAAAAGGACATAGTAGTGCATATCGTGCATAAAACCATATTACTGTATCAACTGGCTTCTTTCGTACCCTCCACTTCAAGTACTTGAGCCCCCGATCGTCCATTTGAATCGCTACAAGCATGCAAGTCCAACGGCGACCGTGAGGCCTCCCAGGACACCAGCAACCACCACTTGAAAAAACCCCATCCCCCTAGTTTTCGGTTCTTCTGGGAAGAACGTGCCAGGCATGCCCGCTTGCTGAGAGTCAATTGCGTACTTCAAGTCTTCAATGCTATCACTGACGACGACCCATGCTGTGTCGTCCGCCCTGTCTGTTGGCACCGTTGCCATGGCGCGATGAGCAAGGGGAGCACTGATGACCGCAATGTGCTTTCCCTCGCGTTGTGCGGTCCGCCTAACGCTGTCGAGATCCTGAAGGGGCGTACGAAAGACTTTGAACAAAGGGGTGCTAGCGCGGAGGGCGGTGTTAAGGCCGATGTCGGTGACTGGGGACTGAGAGAAAGGTGACCATGGGCGAGCGGACAGCGAGCTTGAACGATCGGTGAAGTATTCCCACTCCTCTTGCTGTACAACGTCTTCTTCCTCGTCGACATTGCTAGACGACCCCTCTTGCTCCTCAGGTATAACGTTCATGGCGGGCTCCGTGACGGGTTCAGTCGGGGTAAGGGATCCGCGGTCCTCGTCGTCGGGGGTATAGAGACGCATCTTATGGGGTGGAGAGACCCAATTCGGATTCTTCCAATGCCAGCGATCTCCCGGAGGAGGTTCAAACACCGGTGTTTTATTTACAGGCAAAAATCCCCCGTATGAAGGCGGGGTGACAGGCGGTGATCCGCCGGGTGAAGCTGGAGGTGATGGAAGTGGCGTGGAGTGACTCTTGCGAGTGCTTGAGACAGCCACCGTGAAAATGGACGCCTCTCCGGGGCACACGAGCGACCCGTTCTTGCGTTTGTGGCCTTGCATGGGGGACCCACATTTGTGGCAATGAGGGCGCCTCCTTAGGCTGGTGGAAGTTGACATTTCGATTTCTTGGCTTGGCTGCTCTTTGAAGGAACGACTGTGTCAATGACAGTGAAAAAGTTCAGATCATGCGTCAGTTCTACTTGGAGAAGGAACAATCAACGGGACTCACTAGCTGCAATCGGTGGCTTTGATGGCAGCGGGGGATGTTCAGGTGTCCACCCAGTCATCACTTATATCAGCACACTAGACGGAGAGCTGAACAGGATAATTCCCAAATTCGGGACAAGACAATGGAGAGATGCAGGGTTGCGGTAGCGACAGAGACGTTACGGTCTCGCCACTTCCAGCTCGGACTCGAGACAGTTTCGAGAGCGACACGTCGGTACAAACGGTAAACAAAGGTGTTCTTGTATTTTGTGGTGCCACAAAGGATATCTGATGTCTGTTCGGCGGTTACCAGAAAACAAGTATTCTCTTTATATGTAAGTAGTCACCGACGGTGCGCACTCTGTTCTAGACAGGGAGTTGGAAGCTACATGAATTCGTTATCGTGATAGATAACTAGACTAGGCATACACGGAGCTTCGCATTCCGAGATGTTACAGTGTTTCATAGGAAGCCATGGGCGATAGCATGTTTAGTCAAGCGAAGCAGTGACAACAACACCGGTTGGATAGGTCAGGTAGACCAAAGGTTATAGAAGGTAGGCGAGCATAGGTGTGTTGAGAACGCTCTCCTCAAGAGTCCGAGCTACAGCCACGACAACCTGTATTCCATGTATTCAGCCACGAGGAGAGTAAAAAATGATAACCTAGACAAACCACAATGCACACACTCCACTATAGTATTTGCCCGTATCTGAGCCTTAGGCACACGGCAGATGCATGTCGAGCCCTGGTAATTCATGTCCTACAAACTCATAAGCCGGGAATTATAGAACGAACACGAAAGCGGTTCACCTTGGTCTGAATGCACCTCAAGCAACATAGCTTTTCATAGCCCGTTTTCTTCCACTTGGCAATCAAACTAATCCAAATTAGCGTTGGAGAGCGGCATACACGAGGGAGGATCCCACTTGGCGTCCGCATATCCTTCCTTCAGAAGCCAGTCGTACAGCTCCCTGGATATTGCCTCACGTTTGTAATAGAGTTCATAGATATATCGCGAACGAGTGTGCGAGATACGCATGATGGGCCACAGCGATTCAGCTTTGCGCTTGCCTTCATGCGATTCGTTTTCGGCGTCTCTCATCTTCTTCGCATAATCATCGAGGACCTGCGACATATGAGTATCTTAAACTGCAGTTTCGGCAAATTCCTACGCTCTCGATGTCTTCGAAACCTTCTGGTGGATTCTTAGTTCTTGTGGTCCGTATTCTGGGCATTTGTGGCAGCTAGAACGTGAGGGTACAGTGAGAACGAAGTCCTGTGTGCACTTGTGATTACATAAGGCTGTTCAACACGATGCAATCCCAACTGCTCCTCGCTGTTACATCGCTCTCATCGATACCCCGACCAACCAGTGGATCAGACCCTTTCCCTTTCTTCTTCACGCTTTCTTGAACGTGTTACCATTTACTTGGTCTTTCTCTACCCTGTTGCATACCCATTTTGTGTTGAACCCCTTTCGACATGCCCCTGGTTGTTCCAGTTCTTCGGTTCTTTGTGGTGTTCTTGAATGTGTACGAAACATTTAAGACTCTGAAGCCACCCCCTCCATCGGCACGGCGGGGTGGTCAACCGAGTGCCCGTGCCATCTCCCAGAGGAAACGGGACCTTAAGGGTTGTTTGGCTGTTTGGGCCGTCTGGGTAACGCTGAACAGATGGGTTACTGAAATCGAGTCTCATCTAGTTTTTATAGTGCTGTTATGCGGCATATGAGCGAACGTTCGACCGAGTCGTTTCTATCATCCTCCCCTTTTACAGCGAAATCAAGTCGGTATTTCTACTATTTCTTGTGTTGACTCGTGCCAAAGTGAGTGAAACCAGGATATATCCTCTTGATTTTTGCAGTTGACATCGATACAGGGTGCAGAACCGTTGTTTCTTCATGTTCTCCGTCCCCTCGTCAAACCATACGCCCCAGTTGTGGACCCGATGTTAGAAATCTCGTGCGATATAGGAGATTTCTTGTTCGCTCTTTTGCAGGTTCCACTGGATTACTTCCTCTCGTCGTCGTGGTTTCATTTTTGGCGCACTGGCTTGGATTCAGAGGAAGAGACTGGCAAATCATCTTCCGGCAGCAGCGTAATACCTGACTCGGGAAGTTCGACCCACACAAGCAGCCATTCGAGCATTCCAGTCCTTGCTGACCACGGTGGTGCTGTGCAGAATTCTCGCGTGCAGGGTAAACATCATGGATCTGCCCGCAGTGTGTCTGATAACGCACGTTCCAATGGTGTTCCAGCCTTAAATGATCCTGCCGACTCGAGAGTTTCCCGTAACCGACACTTGAAATCTGCTTCTACAACGTCACTCCCCGCGTATAGCGAACATCCATCCCAGGCACCCCCTCGATATTCTCGGGCCCTATCTAGGCACAATGAGCATCAAATATGGTATCCCCCCGCCTCTGCCTACGTCGCATCAGGCCAAGAAGTGCCCGTTTCTTCGCCTGACCTTTCTGGGACTGCCCCTGAGTACCATTCACCCGAATGGAGGTCCTACCCAGCATTTCCATCTGCATATCCCCCGACTCCGTTACCTGCATCTGCCTCTCTTCCCGGCTCAGCGACCCCGAGGACAGATAATGATCATCTTCGTATTTCTGCTTCTGCATACCCTCCTATTCCTGAAGATGAGCAAGATTTTGACAAGTCGCTTGAGAGGCAGCCCAAGGGACATACGGGCTCCATGCGTAGCTTAAAGAACGGAAACAAGATGCCTCTCGTGGTTAATATCTACGATGAAAGCTCCGAGGCTACCCGACAACCTGATGAAGATACACTCATTGACGATAGCATGTGTAGTAGCGAGACAGGTCTAAGCGAAGACGACTTTGGTGCATCGTTGAGGACTCCCCATCGTCCCCCGGAGGTCATGCTATCCAGTGCATGTTCGTCCGTCGATAACTTGACTGGTGCATCCGCAGCCGCTCACAACGCATCCCCTTTGCGGAGGAGGACATCGTCGGACTCCTTGAGCTCTGGTTCTTCGTCTTTAGCTGGTCGAAAGCGCACTCATGGTGGGTATCAAGGGGGCACACGGAATGCATTTCCGATAGCTCACTCCAGAAATGCCACCTTGCGTGGAAGACCTACTCCGACTCCCGTACCCCAGGATCCTTTGCTATCAAGCACAAGCGAAGACGAGGATGAAAGTGAAGTGGGCGAGTATGGTAATATCAAGGCCAAAAGACAAAGAGTGCTGGAACCTTTCAAGCGGAATTCTACTGTACGCCCCGCTGCAAGGGACATGGGTAATGCCCACAAGGGTTCTCTTCCACCAAGGAGTGCCACGGCTCGCGGTCGTGCTGTTACAACTGCATCTCAAGCGGCAGTACGAACCAGGGGAGGATCTGTTACGACAAACAACTCTGCTGTGAAGGGGAGAAAACCAACGCTTGCACCCCATCAAGTTGCACGTGGCGGGCCACAGGGTGTCGTTAAAAGCTCTAGTACTTCCTCTTCGCAGTCTGGAACCGTGAAAAGAAGGGTATTCTAGCGGAAGAGAAGTCTGGAAAAATTGAGTGCTTGTTCCAGTGTATTGTACACTAGTGTCGTGCCGAGTTTGATATATCTTCTATATATAACTAGCTAGCGGGTGAATATTTGAATCTCGAGACAAACAGCCGGTTAGTTAGACTTTCCAAGCTGCTATTGGCTGCTAGTATATGTATTCGGGTCGCTTCTGCCTGTTGACAAAGATATTTACTCAGCAGTTCGGGCTGTTGCCAAACATTTGGACGATATGAATTATGTATGTACTGGCTGTGGTGCATACCGGCCCACAATCGTCTTTGTTCCGAAACCCGGGATCCTGCTGTGAAAGACTTCCGCGAATACTTGTCCTGCCAGTGGGCGGTCCACTAACTCATCCGGTCCGTAATGCCGCCAATGATTACTAATGATTACTAAGATAATGGGCGTCACAACTTGTAGCCGACATTCACGCGCTAGCGGGACTACGTACATTCCGCGACAACATGATTCGTCCGGCTTCCTGGGTTCCCAGAAATCCACGTCGCCTTTGCCTCGTTGCAAATGACCACCGTAGCGGTGCCTGGCATTACAGGCGGTTGCGGTACACCCGAACGTTCAAGCGCTCACCGACGTTTGACGTTTTAATTTTGTGGCACCTTTTGCACTGCCACAGAGCGCGAGGCTCCCTCGAGGCTTTACTCTGCGTTCACCTGGCATTTCTGGGTGCCTCCGCCCGTTCGGCCAGAAATATCCCAATTCTTGCTCACCGAGTGCATACAACATGACAGGTATCCTATAGCTCATTTTCAAACAACCATGACTTGTTTGAAATTTTGCACTCGTGAGTCGTGATTGAGTGTACAGCACCTGCGTCACATCAACAAGTTTACCCGAACGGCGTCGGTCCTAGCACTGCAATCAACGGAACGAGCTTATTTCTCCACCCTCGCCGGGCGGTGAGCACATAACTTTTTGTCTGTGCCAAGCACGTTTTCTTAATCTTAATGTCAAGCCGAATTTCAATGTCGACATTCAGATGAAAATAACGTAGGTAAGTGCACGCCGGGGCTGTTCATGCTCCCTCCCGGTACTAGCCAACACGTTGCGCCACCGGGATCCCCTTTATAATCTCATGCGGATGTGACTGACGGTCTTCCTGTTGGTCAAGAAGCACAGCACACCTCACTAGCTCATCACACACTTCCGTCGTCTCCATGATCTATGGGAGAGTAATTGGCAACGAGCTACGAGATATCCCGCCGGAATGTGTAAGTAAATCGCTGAACCAGGCTGTACGGATGGGCTAACAGTATTTTCAAGTTCCCGATATGGGGTCAACGGTGGTCAGGTTATCGTGCTCCTCATGGCCCCAGTCCCTTCTCTACACGCGTACTCAGTGCCGATCAAATGACGGAAGTGGGCCCGGTGCTAACCTCACCTACCCAATTCGAGGCGGCATTCACCGAGGATGACGAATGGGAGGACGCGCGGTCCGAGTCAAGCCAACCTTACTCTTATTTCTCTTCATCACCAACAACCAACCAACTGGTTGCCACTGAGTTGACACCACAACCCGCGACACCTACGCCTCGGTTTGTTCATTGCTCGCCAAACCATCACTACGGTAGTCCCAGCGCGCAGCGCCGCAGCATCCGAAATTCCCCACTACAAGACTCGACATGTGTTGGTACACTGTTACTTTCAAGGGGGGGATTTGAGTATCCCGGCACGCAGCATCACACATCGGAATCTCTGTTCCGCGCTTCCGTTCTCCCTCACGATGGAATCCTAGGCCAGGGGAGTTGCAGAACACTGGAGAATGACTATTCTTCGGATCTGGATCATAGTTCTTCCAGCACCCAGCCTCAACCTGGCCCTCCTCAGAGCAACAGTGTCCCAAGTGAACAAATGCAGTCTACCATACCCTCGTATTCGATTCCTGAATGGCAGCTTGTTAGCGCTCATACCCAGTCCTCGGCATATTCCTTCCAGCCTAATCTCTTACCACATCTCTCACAACCGTTCCATACCGACGGTCAAACCAACTTTGATTCGACGCCCCCTCAAACTTCATCCCGTCTCTCTGCAAGAGTTTTGCTTCGACATAACCATGACGTTGGGGTGGATACGTCTTGGAATCACGAATCAAGCATTACCACGATTCCTGGAATCACGCCCCTGAATAATCCTATGATGGCACAGTGGTCATCAGAGTTGGTTCCTTCCGACCTATCCTTCTCACCTCCCTCACAAATTTCTGGGCCATCATATGATCTTGACTCGTTCTATCCTTTGGTCTCAGACCATCTCAGGGACTCTTCTGATCCTGAGTATTTGCTCAGCACCTTTCCTCATGCTGGAAGCCCTACACTGTTATCGCTAGACAGACTTCGAAATAATCAGCATACCAGATAATTGGACCACAGTATTCTTCCGATTCTTTGACCTCTTTTGTCCGTGCCTTTCCTCTGACATTTTGTGGCCTTCGTCTGTACCATACATTTACCTTTTTTTCTTCTGTATCAGTCTCCCCTGTTTTCGTACTTGGTTTGAGGGTGTCGTTTCCAGGCCCAAAAATACAATGTGTTGTGGTCCATACATTGCTTGCTGTGTAGGATCGATCGACGTATTTACTACTGGTCGGAAAATTGTCATAAAATCGTGTCATCCTGTTTCTGATGATCTAGCCTGAAAAGTTGCGAATCTTGCCGCACATTACGGACCATGACTATTGCGTCTGTTTTAATTTCCTCACCCAAAGCTTCAACCACCAAGTTTCTTGTTTCTGCGCCAACTGCCCAGTCTTGTACCTTGAAGCTTAAAGCTTGAAGGCCCGAGAGGCCAGTGCCTGCGTCACCTTTTCATTCGTGGTGACTCTTCAACGCAATGCCGTCTCGTACACACACCTCAGGATCGCAGCACAGTGCTAACCCTGACACCCCCCCTCCCGAATATTCGGTACACGTTCCCGACCATTGGCAGGGCCCACCGTCATCCCAGCACTCACCAGTGAACGTGATAGCTGGGGACCATTTCCCTGACAGACAACAGTCCCTGTTTAGCTCGAGTTCCACCCCCCAATTCGCACCTCCGTTACCTTTTGGTCCTACTCCACTAATGCAGTCCCGACCTACACTTGGATTGTTGCCCTACTATGATCCTCATTCACTCCATTCCATCGAGGCGGCGATATCGAGAGCTAGATGGAGGTTCATCGGAGCAACATTTTGGGCCATCAGCTCGATCGCCTGTTTTCTTCTGCTCGGGATGTCGAAAGGGCTACGAAAACTATAAAGTATAACTTAGGCTCTGTTCATGCATGTGGCGAGAATGGGCTTGTAAGTCCGATATATATCTCATCTTTGTTCAAGGATACATCAGCCGAATGTATACCCCACATGTCCTCATTCCATTTTGAAGTATAGTACGAAGTGATCAATGTACCCTCGTCATATATACATGTAGTATCCATCGTCTTGGACACTAGCACATCCTTATGTCCGCTTGTCTTTGATACCGTGCTGTCGTATGTTCCATTTAATTTATTTGTACCGGTTTTTTGGACCATCCTTCAGCTTCAGCCCCGCGGAGGTCATTTATACGTAGTTCCGGAGTGTGTAGTAGGTCCGACTTTAATTGTTTACCCACACCCAAATCTTATTTATGGATATGATCGAAGGTCATCGCGGGACCATATTGGGACCATAGGTACGGGCAGCCTTTGCGGGGTTATCACAGACTTTTGTTTCGAGCGTGAATCATAGATCTAGATGCGGTCGAAACCATTACAAGACGAGCTTTTACCTCGGTAGCACTGGGTCAGGAACTCGGGGGGCAAATGGCCAAGACATCCTGGCATCCTTCAGGTCGTTGGTGGGGGGGCGAGTGAGCGGAAACTACTTTTCAATGTTTCGCGATCGGTTTTCATACATACGCGAAAAGGTTAGAACGCGCTTGCATTTTTTGGTTGCGGATCCAAGCTCAGAGTAGAGTCTGATATCATGGCTGGCCCTTCCTACCTGATATACAGTTCATGGGTGTGGCAGGCTTGAGATCTGGCGACCTTCGATCTGGAGAGTGATTCAATGGACGACGAATCTGGGATGCTTGAGACGGAGTCGAGTGAGGTTAATTTTGAGGTACAGAAATGACGTTCCTTACGGCGCTCACAGGAGGAGACGTGGGGTCAACCAAAGGACGGGGAGTCCATGCATTTGCCTGGTGCTTGAAGTTTGGTTGCTTAGCTCAAAGCTACCCAAAATTCACTCTTGAGCGAAGTCGATACGGCAGTTCCAAAAGAACATGGTGGACGTACTCCCTGTGCAGCGATGCTAGTGGCACACACGTCTGTGCGCAAACTAGGGAAGGAGGAATCTGGGTTTATATCAGCGGCCTAGCCCACTCTACCCGTGTTCTGATATTGTACGTTCTTGATGTTATGTGGGCGACTCGGACTACGTAACGACATGTACATGTGTACTCCGATTTAATAATATTACCTGCAGATCTCGGTATCTAGCTATAATATGGCTTGTGCAGACGACCATATGGCAAACAAGTGCTAAGCGGGCCTGGGTCACAGCGAGTTTGTCGTGTCAAATGATGAAACGCCATCGTGGACGGCGCGGGGGCAATACCACAAACGGATCATTCTAATCTACGAACTTAAACGCAGAGCAACCAGATATTTCGTCCTCGCTAAATTGACATCTTCAAATTTTGGGGGGTCTCAAGACCACCCATCTTGTTGCGAGCGTCCTCCCATGCTTTTACTTTTCCATTTCACGTCGTCCGGATCCACAGAGCACTCGACTCGCTTTTCCGCCTGGCGGTGGGCCCGCTTTGCTTGACACACGTGAATGCCCGACAGAGAAACATGCTACCTGGGATCTACTCTTGGGCACGCTCGCGCTCTCCGTTGAGCGGAGGGGCCCGTCACTGGGAACAATGGAGGGTTCGAGCGTGGGAATGGCTTAAGGTTAGGGTCCGTGCGTGGGAACAAATGTGACGGGTGTGAATCAAATATTGGCGTTTGTTGAATTTTTTTGGGTCGATTCTGTGTCGGCCCCGCGCGCTTCCTTTGCTCCTTCACACTTTGACAACACGATCGCCGTCGACAGCAACAGCGAACAAACACCCTTCGTCGTCGTGCCGCACGTTCAGCGTACTTCTCCTTGTCGTGCAGTTCGTCCTCCGGTGTTGCCCATCGTCGTCTATCCCGTGTCAACCAACCTATTTATCCAATCCCACGCGTCGCGCACGTCGTCTGCCGTTGCCTACCTCCATTCACATCGTCCTCGTCGCCGTGTAGCGCTTCCGCTTCCACCTACAGCATTCTAACCTCGCACATCTTCATTCCCTCCTTGTCTCTCCAGTGTATCCATATCAGCAGTCCTCGTATCTGCGCTACCTTGCACCACACTCCCACCTCACCTTTGGTTTCTCCGACTGTTGATGTTCAATTACTAGTCTATCCCATAGCTTCAACCACTTGTAATTCTTTTCCAGATATCTCAGCTTCTCCATCCTGGCGCCTTCAGCTCCCACCTCGTCAATTCCTCGGTCACAGCCTCTCGAAGAAGACCTTATCAATCGCTCTCTGTTGGACTCTCTTGACGCTCAAGGTGACGCAGAACCTCTCCACCTTCCCCTTCCGCAGTCGTTCGTCATGTTGCAGTCCACTTCAAACACAGACACTAGTGCTACTTCTCCCGACACGCAATTTCGCCTTCCATCCGGCCATTCCGATTCTCCTTCTAATGCTGATTATAATAGCAATCATACCCACCACGACATCTTGCATCGCTTTTCCCAAGTTCCCCAGAACGCTGATGCTAACCATCAGCATTCAATCTCCGAGCAAGTGTTCGCTCAGGGTGGGGGGCACCCGGTGTACAACAGTAGCAACAACTTTCATCTTTCCGACTATCTCTCCGAGTCCGAGAGTGCTTCTTTGAAGGTGCTGCCTCAAGGATCCAAGTTGCCTGGCGATTTCGGAGCAGGTCCTTTCAGATCGTCTTTTGGCGCCTATAGTGGTGTCAATGGCACACACCCCTCTCATTCCAGTTCAGGCAATCTACCTCCCAGTTCCTTCCGCATGCGACAAGTCAACCCATCCTCAGCTACCTCGCAGTCGTTTGCGAGCGCTTCAGAGGGCTTTGCCGGTCACCCGCTGGGCATCCAGCACCAGCTCTCTCAACAGTCGCAGCAGGGCTCTTCTGTAACCTCAGGGTTTGAGTCACGGGGAATCGACTATGGAAGTAGCCCGCCTTTGACTGCCAAAGTGTCTCAGCAGTTTGCCCTAGACCCATTTTTACAGTCACACGCAGTGAAGCCGCAAATGCACGACTCATTCCACCCGCTGTCCCATAGCAATTCCGCTGGTCAAGTGTCGTACTTGAATGGCATGCACCTTCAGAGCCAGACACCATACGGCCCTCATCTCCAGAGCAGTGGAACGGTCGGCGGACCCGCGAGCAACCCTCGAGGTTTAGGCACATCTGGACAATCGAATGTAGCCACGGAACCCCAGAGTGGGGGTAGTCAGCAAGAAGAGATTTCTACGATTTTTGTAGTTGGTTTCCCGGATGACATGCAGGTTTGTTCATTGGAGTTCTGAAGTCGTGTCTTCACTAATGTTTACCATTAGGAACGGGAGTTTCAAAATATGTTTACATTCTCCTCTGGCTTTGAGGCCGCGACACTCAAGATCCCCAACAAGGAGTATACCGCTTATGGGTCTTCAGGTGGCACTCCTTCTGGGCTTCCCTTGCGCGGCAGCTCCTCATATTCTTCATACTTTAATTCAGGCCCAAATGACCCGTATAACATTGTCACCGTAAACCAGGGGGGTGTCGTTGTCGATAATGGGCGAGACGGCCCAACTACTTCCTGGCCGCCGCTTCCCGTTCCACTCGGTGATGAACCAAGTCATTTTCAGGGCCCGGGTGGTCATCCTCGGAAGCAGATCATTGGATTTGCCAAGTTTCGCACTCGACAGGAAGCCTTGGAGGCAAGAGATATGCTTCAGGGTCGTCGCGTTGACATCGAGAAAGGCGCTGTGCTTAAAGCAGAGATGGCGAAGAAAAACCTTCACACGAAGCGCGGTGTTGGCATCGGCAGCATCAGTTCAAGCGGCGGTAGTGCATCTCTTGGCGGTAACCTAAACGCTCTTGCCGGATTGAATGGAGTCGGGAGTCTCAGTGCATTGGGAGGCCTCGGTGTCACTCCTGACACACTCGCTGGTCTTACCGCTGGTCTCAATTTGAACTCCAACATGAACGTGGGTGCCCTTGCCTCGCTTAGTGGAGGTGATTCCTTGGCTGCGCGCGAACGGGAGCTCAATGCGCTGACCGCCATAGGCTACGGCAATCTCGGCAGTGGATGGCGGGAAGGTCGACTTGGGGACAGCAGCGAGGAAGAACGTGAAAGAGACCGGGATCGTGACCGGGAGAGGAGGCGGGAAGCTCTCGTAGGACTGAACCTTGGGTTGGGCATCAGCGGTCGTGGGGCGCGAGAACGTGGCCTTGCTGATGAAGAAGAACGAGAGAGGTTCAGGCGAAAGGATTTCAAAGCTGTCCAAGCCGAAGCGGTGCGAATGCTGCCGGGGAATGCTGCTGTTTACGATGCTTTTCATCAGGCGTCAACTTTCTCCAGGAACGTACAGACCAGTATTCTTTCCCCCACCGGCGGCCCTTCTGGAGACGGTGCAGGCTCGGGAGCCAATGCTTTAGGTTTTAGCGGGATCATCGCTCAGACCCCCAGTAGGGACGAAGGTGCATCACGTGAAGCGGTTGGTCCTTGGGACCAGCCGTCTCCCCGTGAGCGTGATTCCGCATATTCTGCCTTTACGTCGCTATATGGAGTTCGCAAAGCCTCGGGCATTCCTAGGCCTTCTTCGCCACGGGATACTTCACCTCCCAAACCCCATATACCGTTCTCACCTTCTGTCAATGATGAAGATGGTATGCTTCCTCCTCACCGATCCGGGATCTTGCGCTCGACACAAACGTTTACTACTGCTGTCGACGAGCCCGTCGTTAGCCGTCCTTCTGCACCTCCTTCGAGCTCTACATCAAGTACAGATGGTCTTGACGACAGCGGACCTGTACCACTGACCGTTAGCACCAGTGGACAAGTCAGCACCGGGAATACATCACCGCAACTGCCATCACCAGCTTCGCATGCAAGTTCGGCCACTAGCTCTTCCATTGGTGGACATGCCACTAGCTCTTCAAGTAGCGGGATACCGAATACCCTCGGGAGTGTCGGCCCAAGGAACGCTCTTGTCGACCAAAACCCTCCGATCAACACCCTTTACGTTGGAAATCTGCCCACCAGTCCTGTTGGTGCCGGCTATCCTGCAAATTATCTAGAGGATAGTCTCAGAGAACTCTTTTCTCGACGTCCTGGATATCGGAAGCTTTGTTTCAGGCAGAAGAGCAATGGGCCGATGTGCTTTGTTGAGGTATTTTCCTTTGCGTCCTCTACTTGCGTTGACGCTCATGGCCTATGATTTTCAGTTTGAGGATGTCCACTATGCTACGAAAGCTTTGAACGAGCTCTATGGGAATTCCCTCGGCGGTTTGGTCAAGAATGGTGGGATCCGCTTGTCGTACAGCAAGAACCCTTTGGGCGTACGCACCCCGACCACTACAGGAACCGGGCCGCTATCGCAGCAGCAGAGTAACGTTCACTCTGGTGTTGCTTCTCCTTTCCAGGCAGACATGTTTCAGCCTCGCCCAGGTTTCGAGGGAGATTCCGGTATCGCAAACGTCAGGCGCGACAACTCAACTACAACTTCGCCACCACCTTCTGCCTTTGGAGCATTCGCACGCTCCCCACCTCCGCCTAGGTTTGTATCCCCACCACCTTCGGGCAGCTTTAGTATGGTATCTTCTCCGACAAGCGGAGCCCCTCTCCCTCGTGGCTCCCACACATTTGGCATTTCCTTGAGCGGTACTGGAGGGGTTTTTTCTCCCTTTGGACTACCATTGTCGTCCCCTCCTGATCAGTCGAGCGCTCTCCCATCTCCGCATTCTATGATACCCGACCATCCGAGCCCAGATGCTCCCTTGGCTCATGGTCACCCCCCGCATTTCCCGCATCGGGCTTTGTCGCCTTCATCTTCCACTGTAGAGGCCACCAGGGCCGGTTAACGGGCTGAATTATTAAGGTTGCTCACTATTTTTCAACAAGCATGAAGCATCTACAGCACACCATCTGCGCATTCTATATATATCTGTACTTACCACCACCATGACATGTTTGACATCCCCAAAGCTCATTCTCCAACCATTTCCGCACCTTTTTCGAATCGCATCCACTTCGCAGATCACATTTCATTCATATTATTTACTTTTTCTTTGTCTAGCCTCAGCAATTGTTAATCGCAACCTGATACGTTTCGCTTCGCTCAATTTTGTGTTCGTGCTCACACATTCCAAGCTACTGCTCATACGATGACCCGTGCTGATATCTCTACTATACTACTATTTTACCACGGCTTCATTGTTGTCTTTGAAGTTCGTATAACAAATTGTTGACTTTGTGCGACGTTCCGTCATGGCACGATTGTCCTTTTCTTTTCCTTCCTTTATTTTTTTCCCTCGCTTTTTTCTCCTTCCGACACGTCGGTGAGTCGTTAGCCTTGAGGTGCCGAAGCTGTTTGCCCGTCTGATCCATGTTCGTATGCTTCTGGTCACTCCGATATGTGTTGATACGGTACCCAGATGAACCTTTGATGTATACTAATTTCCATGGTCTCTTTCTTTTGTGGAACGAATGGATATACGGACAGTTCTGCCGAATGCCTGAACGAAGGAATAGCAGTAGTAATAACATGGTGTGTATGCCGAACGCAAGGTTCTAGACGGTAACGAAAAACGTGGTCGTCATCTAGACCTACGGGCCAGCGCTCTCAGCCCACTCACGACTGCCCATCTGGACAAGCCGCGAACACGCGCGGGCAAACGCAAAAACCTCTTCTTCGCCCGTGAACATGGAGCTCGCGCCGACGACTTCTGAAGGCAGACCCTACAGCAAAGTGTTACGTCAGCGTCACCTCCCCACCGGAAAAGAAAAAGAGCGAGAGAGAAGAGAAGGGACTGACGAGGTCATCCATGACGCTGCGCATATGATCAGATATATCGCCCTTGGCAGAGTCGTCGGAAAAGACTTGATAAATAGGGACTTCTGAAGAGATGAAGAGTTTCGTCTGCGGGGGGTGAGGTTAGCGGCCCGTAGCGGGAAAGGATAGCGTACCTTGGACTCGTAGCAAGCGTCTACAAAGGTGATGAACCGCCGCGCCTTGAGTGCAAAGAGTCAGTGTGCCGCCGACGGAAGCATGGCCGTAGAAAGTACGTACGACGTCCTTTCTAGAAACGCCCAACTTCTTCACGTCGGTGACGAAGACGGTACCAAACGTGTTGGTGATCTCCAGATAGTCAGCCGCGCTGAGCGGTCTATCGCAGAGCTCGGAAAACGTAAACCTGGCGACACGAGAGGTGGAGAGGGGAATGTGGAGGGAACGACCAAAGGTAGACAGGGCGCGGTTAGCGACGACGGGATCGGACGAGGAAGGAGGGGACGTGAGTGAGTCGAATATCTTGTTGATCTCTGCTTCGTTCTCTGGTGTAAGGGGGTGGTAATATACTTGCGAGAGTGCGCGGGGTATGCGTCTATAGTCTGTTGGACGAACGTCATCGCTGGAAAAGGGGGTTACTAATTGATCGGAAGGACGGACCTGTTCCGGAATCGAGATCGGTGACTTGAAAGTGAGTCTTGAGAAGGTCTATGGTGGGTACGAAGCTGGAGCGCTGTATGCCGTTCTTGTATAGATCGTCTGGATGTCGACTGGGAACGTGGGTAAGAAAGGACGACGACGGGAGGAAAGAGAAGAACTGACTTGCTTGTGATGACGCAGATGACTCCGTGTTTCAAGAGACGGTCGAGGAGTCTCCTGAGAATCATGGCGTCTGCAATGTCTGTGACCTGGAACTCGTCGAAACAGAGGACGTAGGCCTCGCGTGCGAGATCACGGGCGACGGGGGCGATAGGGTCACCTCCGTCGCCTCCGCCTACGCTCGCGCCGCCCCCACCGCCAATGAGGCCCATGGCGAGCTTGGCAGCGTGAACGCGCTTGTGTACGTCGATCATGAAGGCGTGGAAATGGACCCGGCGCTTGCGTGTGATGGAGGGTGGGAGGGAGTTGAAGAAGAGGTCCATGAGCATGGTCTTGCCCGTGCCGACGTCGCCGTAGAGGTAGAGGCCCTTGGGTGCATCTGGCGGTACGGACTCTGGTTCTGAAGGGGAGAAGAGGCGAGAGAATATGGAGGGCGAAGGGGGCACGGACTTGAGAACGCGCGGGGGTGGGTAAGCGAGTACCTTGGAGTGGAAGGACTGGAGACGCTGTATGATGCGTAGTTGGTGTGGATCTGGACGGAGCACACCGTCGGATACGAGGGTGTTGTAGTGTTGTAGTGGCGAAGAAGAGGAGGACGGTGAGGAGGTGGGCGGTAGTGACTGTGAGAGCGGGGAAGTGACGGGGTCGACGAGGACGGAACGAGAGAGAGTCACTGTCTGTGACTTTCTCGCTGAGGGGACATGAACAGCGCGAATCGTAGCCGGTACACGGCGGAGTGCTCTGAAGAGTAACTTTGTGGTAGAGATCATCATCCAACCAAATATCTCACGGTTACTATGGACGACTACCACCTCCTCCTCCTCCTCGCAGACTCAAATCTACCAACTGGCTCGTTCATCGCATCCTCTGGCCTCGAATCCTACACCACCCACGGCTTCCTATCTCACACCCCACTCCTCGCCTTTGTCCAAGACAGCCTTCACTCCTATGCCCACTCCGCCCTCCCCGTCGTATCCGATGCCCACCGCATCATGTCCACCGTCACCGCAGAGCACGTCGACCTCCGTGGCCCCCTCGATGCCCTAGTTGCCCTCGACGCCTTCTACGAGTCCATCACACTCAACCACGTCGCCCGCCGTGCATCCACCTCCCAAGGCGTCGCCCTCCTCACCCTCTACTCCAAGGCCTTTGCCCCTGCCCACAGCCCACACCCGGCAGCCTCTCTCGTCGACCAGCTCAAGCTCGCCGTCAGACGCGGCGACACACACGGCCATCTTCCCGTCTGCTGGGGCGTCCTCACAGGCGCGCTCCATCTCCCGCTTGGTACGTGTCTTGATCCGTTCCGTCCGATCAACCCCGACTCGTTTCTCCAGATCGAGCCCAGAACCTCGCCCTCTTTCTCCATGCTCGCGCCCTCCTATCGGCTGCAGTGCGTATGAACACGATCGGTCCTTATCTTGCACAGCAAATGCTGTACCGCGACGTTCGCCCGATCCTCGACGCTTGCGTCGCCCAGTGTGGCACCATATCCACCGTGGCCCTCATCGATCCTAAAGATTCGGACGAATTACCCCTCGACGGTCCCGCCAACACGTGGCCATTAGGCGAAATCCTCGCCATGCGACATGATCTACAACACTCGAGAATGTTCAATAGCTAATGACATTCCCTCTTTTTTTTTTACGTTCGAGCACTTCATGCCCCACCAGCCAATGACAACCTTGCCGCAACCTCGGCCTGTCCTCTCACCAAGTTTGCCAGATACGACACCATGACGCTATCTTGCAGCGCCGTCGACCAGCCGCCCTCTTCGTCTGGCGCCGCGCCAAGTACGTTCCATAGGTACTTTCCAAGCGCAGGATCAGGGGGGATCCCTCCTCGAATGATAGACTGGACGTGTGCGAGCACACAATTTAGTGACTCTGAGGTGCTGAGCAGGGCAGTGTGTAGAGCAGGGAGAGGCGAGGTGGGCTGGAACGTGCTCGACTGATCGGAAGAGGAAATGAGGAGATCGACTGCGATGACATGAATCAGTCATAGATCAAACGCGGCAGGGCCACGACTCACGTCCCGATTGTTCAGACTCGTGGAATTTTAGTTCGCAGGGGATAGGTATGAACACGCAATTTTCTGCCTTTGGATATACGCCTACTGGAGAACTGTATCATACCGATCGGTGAATGCACGGCGATGGAAGATGGATGCGTGGCTAACCTGACGTATGCCCTTACACCTGCACCGACGCCCTCCTCTGTCCCAGTGTCCAGTGCCACGTGCACGGCCGGGAGGGGTGCGGTCTCCTGCTCGTAAAAGTTTTGGATGAGGGCAGAAAAGGTGCCCAGGCCAGCCTGGCCGCTCTCGCTGCTGCCGGTCGCGTACCAGCCGACGATGCTGAGACCCTCCCTGCCCTGAGGACCGACGCCGACGCCAGCGCTCGAAGTCCCTGAGGGCACGATAGACTCTCCGCGACCCTTGAGGAACATTTCGTACATGGCGCGATGGTAGTCACCATCGACGGCGACCTGTTCCTCCGTCTCCGAGTGGAGGACGGCGAATGCGTGGGTGACGTTGACGACGGTGGGTGCGGAGGCGGGCGTGGCCGAAGAAGGCGTGCGTGTGCCGAGGAGGGTGCCGATGACGCGGTGCTGCGAGTCCGTGCGGCGGAGGTAGTGGTCGAGGATGGAGAAGAGCGCGGTTGGGTGAATCGTCAGCGACGTCGGGCGGGCACTTTGGGGGATGAGGAGGGCGTCGGTGAGTGTGAATGATGACTTACGGGATGGGATCGGTGGACGCATTTTTGAGAAAGATCGCAGACGAGGGTGGTCCCAGCGGCATCGATGATAAAATGGCAGGAAATGGCGGAGTTGCAATTACAACTTGGTTTTTTTTTTCTTTTCTACTCAAAATGCCTTCGGAAGAGACAAAGGTAAGGGTAACTCGTTATGACTGCTCTTCTCCTCCTAACCCCTCCATCACAGGAACGCATCCTCAAGCTCGTCGAGCTTGGTCGTGTACGTCGACTCCCCCTTTCCTCCACTACCCCGCTCACAGACAGACAGACCGTCGTTCACTATGGCTGGATTCCAATGATTATTTATATTGGCTACACCCAGAGCTCACCCCGGCCCATGTTCATCAAGTTCGTCTCTCCTCTTCTTTTCCGCTGTCGCGCTCATTCTTCAAACAGGCTCATAAGCCCACTCGCCTGAGTACTATATGTAATACTTAGTTTTCGAAAAACATATTGTTTGTTAGGCGCGGTGAGTTTCTTTCGCCCCTGCCCTGCCCACTGCGACGATTCAAACGCTGTGGTGGTCCCTGAAAACCGGACCCTGAACCACCCTCGTTGTATAACCAGCCCACGCTTGGTTGGAATGGGGGTGCTTTGTTGACAGTAGAGGCCAGATATGAGCATCATCCTTTCCCCTCAGCCTTGGTTGTAGCTTCGTCGCGCTAAACAATGTCGATACCCCCAGGTCTTGGATATTCCTACTATAGATACACTCTCCTCAATTCACATGCCCCAGTAATCCGCTGGCACATCGGACACAGTTTCGTCGTACCCAAACACCTCAGCCAACACGTTGCGCAGCATGTGTGCCAACACCCCGTCGACACCGCGGGGTCCACATACGGCGACAGGCACACGCGACACGTCGCAGGCGCAGGCTGTGAGAGATTCGTGAGCATCGTGGTAATCGTGAAGAGCACCGAGACGTACAATCGTGTTCAACTTTGCTTCCAGTGCTAATATGAGTGCGAGATTGTCCCCCCTTGAACGCGCAGTCAGGATGGCCATGTCTAGTCTGTCCATGTCATCTTCTGAGCCCTGTGTGCGTGACAGTGAGCCAGCGTCCGTCGAGGTACTGTCTCCAGTTTGTCGGTCGTGATTCGATCGTTGTCCGACGTCCTCCGCATCATCCATGTTCCCGTCTGCTTCCAACTTGGCCCTCAGGACGTCCGCCTCTCCAAACTGTGCATCCCCGAACACGGCATCGTCTGTTCCGTCAATATCGATGTCATCTTCGGTGTCCACCATTTCCCGGCGAACTTGTATCCCAGTCCCTCTCAAACTCGCTGTCGTGATGACCCGAGTACGAACGCTCCCTTCCCCCGCTGCTTCCCAGCCTGCTTCGGCGTCCACATCCACGTCTGCATCTTCATTCCCTCGCACTACCCCGTTCGTTTGTTCGCGTTGCTGCTCTACCTGCGTGCGTCGACTCTCATATGCGAGACATGCGTCGACGTGTGCCTCCACGACATCTCTGTCACCCCGGACCTGTTGCGAGCACACGGGGCAGATAGTTCCGGCCTCTCCTTCTGGCCCGACGTCGTCCGCATCGAGCCGCGCTAACCAAGTCGCCTCTTCCTTGGCGAGCTCCTTGAACCGTGCATGCCTTGCCCTACGACGGCGCATAATGTATCCGATCGCATGTTCTATCGCGGCAGGGGCGGTGGACGTGTTTGCGAGGATAGTAATGGACGGCACAGAGGACGAGGATACGTAGATACGAGGCAACGGCTGGAGTGCAGTGAGAGACTGGCGCGCTTTGACAGCCGAACGACGTTTGTGAGCACTCGACGGGCTGTACGAGGATGTGAACAAAGAATAAGATAAAAGGTAGAACGAGAGACATACCCCTCCTCGAGGTCGTCCATCTGTGTGAGCACCTCCACGTCGCCGACATGCCTGATGATGTCCTCGACGCGCTGCATCTCCAGCTCGGCGTGTTGTGCGAGGAGACGGATGGGGATGAGCTCGGTGCAGGCTGGACATTGACGCGTTTCGGCGCGCTTTGCTGTAGACGTGTAGTGGTCAACGGGGAGAAGAGATGGTCGCGTTTGGACGCGTGCACGTACGTTTCTTTACCCTCGGTGGGGGATGCTCGTCCGGCACAGGGGAGAGCGAAGAAGAAGACGAAGAAGATACACAGGCTTCGATAGAACGCTCCCTAGCACGTTTTTTGCCGCTGTGTCATTTGGAAAAGCGTAAAGACGAAGACCGGTTCCTACAAAAAACGAAACGCACGTTGCAGTTGAAGGGATTTCCATGCTTGAACGTGGAATATTTTCGGGATTGTCGTGAAGGCGGGGGTGGATTGTGCCGACCGACGATGGATGCACCCGACGAGACGGCACGCCCACGTGACCTCGCGAACGTCCACTCGGAGTCGGAGTCGGATATCAGGTTTACATCTTGCCGGCTTGAAGAAGAACATGACACAGTGGTCAGTTCTTTTCCTCAGTATCATCGAAAACTGACTTGTGCTTCCCATGTATCATAAATTTCCTGTGGGCGTATCATACAGCGCGCTCGATTAGAGTACTTTACAGGTCGGCTCGCTTGCATTATCCCGGTTAGTACACTCCATTTCAAGTCGACTGACCACCATTGAGGTAGGTGCATCCATTGTTGGTCAGCACAATCAACCTCACCAAAGAACAATCCTACCTAAGGACTCAGTCACCAGCACACTGCAATGGTCAGCATCCACGCAAAAATCAGGAACCGATGGGTCCGTGTCCTGGAAATCCCACAAGAGGATATCAGGAGGCTCTCTCTTAAGCCTCTGAAATGGCTTCGCTTTGTTGCCTTTGCTACTCTTGGTGCCATAGGAGACCTCCATCATGATGCTTCAGGAGATCATCCCATCACTGCCGATGAATATGAAACTGTCTTGGAAGTCACCGATTTTGCTGAAGGCTATCATTTCATCCCTGAAGGTAATGTCCATAGTATATGCAGCCATTCTCCAAGTCTATTGACAAGGTGTATTGAAACAGGAAGCTGTCATTTTGTCGATCCAGAAGCACTAAATGACCGCAAGTCCTCATCTGCCAGTTCACGTCTCCCCTCTTTTCCTGAAAATGTTGCCAATCGTGATGGAAATTGCTGTGCAGTCACGGGAAGTGCAATGGTACAGGCTGCTCACATCATCCCACATTCCAAGGGTGATAAGGTAATATTCTCACTCTTGTTACAGATATGTAACTGACTCTTACAATGTTCTACTAGTTTATTCAGACTGTCATCTTGGATCGCCGCAGGAATTTATATGATCAGCAACCTCATCTTGGCATCGACTCCACAGAGAATGGTGTGTTGTTGAGGACGGATCTCCATGCTCGATTTGGTAAGGCACTGAGTGGATTTTTGAAGGCATGTGAACTGCCTTTGCTATTTCCTTCTGATATGAAACAGATACTTTTCTAGACTCCTAACTTTGCATTGAATACTGTTGACATTCCCAGAGTGGAGCATGGTGATATGCCAGCTTTACGCATAACCTTTCAACACCTCGAACAGTATCCCGATTCTGACCTCGACCCACCTCCACAGCGGGATGTCCGAGCTGACTGGACGGTTGATGATGCACCTAGCATCATACTTCTCGATTATGCATATGGAGTTGCTGCCCTCCGACGTTGGGCCACCCAGGAGGCCATGGATTCGATCAATTCCCTCCGCAAGAAAAAAACGAAGTCATCCCACCCTACCCGTTCTACCCGTTCTACCTACCAGCGCAAAGGTGGTGATGTCAAACCCCTCCACACAACTGGCCGTTACATGCTTCGGGACCGTACTGTTGGAACCAGTCATACGAAATCCAAGGATTCAGAGTCATCGGCTATGGAAACTGCATTTCAACTTGCCATGTTTTTCGGGGGGTTTGAACCTGGGACAAACCTGGATATGATACATCAGCAACAGGAAGAAGAAGCGAAGATGAAGTCACAACAAATTAGTCGAGAGAAGGTTCAAGAGTGGTTGGGAACAAAAAGTGACATGGAGATGTTGTGACTTTTGGTCAATGGCTGTCTGTTGAACCGCGTTCGTTTGTGTAGCCCATTGGAATGACTCTTATACCACCCCACTGCTTGGAACATTTGTAAATGACATGGTAAACACCTCCTCAGCACCACCGCCCCGTCTTCCATATCCTTCCCTTCAAGCTCTGGCACCCCCGACTCAATCAATCCCTCAACCCTCTTGTACGCCCGATAGTGCTCCCTCATCCTGAGAGCATCATACACCTCCTTCACTTTGGCCATCATTCCCTTATCCTTGCACCCATAGATCACCTTCATCACCACCCGCTGTTCTGGCATGGCAACCTCAAGTGCCACATTAATACACCACGAACACTTGTTATCCACAATCTCCGTCTCAACCTTGCTGGTCTACTTAGGTGTTCCCGCATAGTCCAAGTAGTCATCTTGGACTTGAAAGTACTTGCCAAGGGGGACCAGGATCGACAAAGCAACGTCATAGGTGCAGACCATCTTCTCATCGACGATGTACAACTCGGGTATGCCGCAGAAACGCAGTGCGAGAGCTATGGGGAGGTAAAAACTGCAGTACACTGTCTTGTATTGCGCGTTAAGGCGTGTCTGCATGCGGTGTGAGATCAGGCATGCACCCGGGAGGGTTATAGTTATAAAAACACAAAGAGACAGACTTTTGGAAGGAGAACGTGCACAAATCGACACGATCCTCCGGGGCGGTGATGAGATCAACCAGCTGGCCCATCTCCATCTGAAACACTGTCTGGAGTGTCCGAGACCACATCAATGATCCGCACGACGGAACAACGCGAGCAAAAGAAATGGAAACGAACGCACGTCGTGAAAGAGCTCCAAGAGATGGTCATAGTATTACTCGTGCCAGAAATGTTGCCTGAGGAGGTGATAGATGGCACCTTCGAGCACGAACGCGTCGTTGATGACGCCAACGCCTTCGACGCGGTACGAACAGGGCTGTCCACGAACTTGTCCATGATGTCATCCACGACGAGCAAGGAGGCTTGAAGCTATCCACATGGGTAGTGGGCTGTGGCGAAGAACATGTGATGAATGCCGGTCGATCCCGGCATCTAGCGGAAGAGCAAGAGAACGAAAACTCACCAATTCGATACACCATCCCAGCACGGCAGCCTTGGAGTACTTGTTATCTGTCAACGCCCTCCCTCTCAAGATCTCCACCGAATTGATCGCACGACCACTTCACGTCATCGGACTCTTCTGTCTTCTCGATCCTAAAGGTGCCAGCATGCACACTATCCCAGACCACAACGACGCGTCCGCGACGTGCCTCCCTGGACTGCATCCACCATGTCAGAAAGAAGCATGTAAAAGAACAAACATCGACCTGCAACGCACCACTGCGGCACCAGATCTGACATCCGAACGCGAATACTCAAGGAATGTTATCCTCATTCAGCATATCGTCCTCCTGCAAGAATCGTACCGGAGTGGATTCAGATACTTTTCTCGTTGTGCGAGATCGCCCTGTGAATTGTATCTCAATCGACGTCGTGTTCCCATGCCCCAACAAGCTGGTGCCCTTACCAGAGGTTGGCCACAATTGTGGAGCCTGGACTGGGTGGTTAGGAAGAGTCACCTCAAGAGGCAATGATCCTACCCTGCGAGATATAATACCCTCGTTATACATCGTCCTCAGACATGGCATGTGGGGTCCCTAGTAGAATACATCTCAACCGAATCTTGAAACAGAGGGTAAAGATCGAAATGCACCGATAGGTGCCACCGGATGCCATCTCAACGTTTCTCGAAACATAGCATCCACGCAGTAACGGTCGGTCCTCAAAGATTGATAGTCTCTGCCGCCCGACGACACTAGTACTTCGATTTCCGCATGGACACGACGTTGGACGTCCGGATACGGTTCATCATGACATAAGTGAACAGGTAAGAAAGCAAGGGCCGTCGAATACCCAAACAGACCGCCCGCGTGAGTGACGACCTGAAATACTTATAAGAAACTAGACACGACGAGGGAAAACAGGATGGCTCGCCAAGCACAGATCATCCCAGTACCCGTCCTTCTCTTTCGCCTTGCTTCTCAATTCTTCGCGGTCTCGTTCTTGGTTTTATCCCCGTTTGTAAGCGCTCCTCCATTGACGCGGTTCGTCTCCAGCCCGCCAAGGTCTTCGAGAGCATGATGAATCATGCGCCCAAGCACGATTTGGCGGGGAGCGTGGGCGATGGCGAACCATACGTAAGCAAGCAAAGTGCTGTAGGGTCGGTTCTTTTGAGCCAGATACTTTCGCGCCTTGGGTGCGACGAATTTCTGCGGTGCAGTGGAACCACGCAAAAAGTCAGGGAAAGGGTTTAAAAAGAAACGATCTCACATCCTACCTCAAGGGGTATACTCTTCCCGGCGATTCGTTGCCTACGTCCGAGCACTTCTCCATCAACTTGGCGGCGCAACCGCCATCACCACTGTTCGCAGAACCAAAGTTGATTGAGGTGATGAACTTAAATGTGTGATACTGACTATCATAATCGACAGACGGATGTGCTGCGAGAATAGACACTGGGGTGAGCTTCGGTTGTCCACCACTGTGCCAATAAGGTATGAAGGCACGTCTTCTGCGTGGCAAGCATCCCGGAATGGCAAAGTTCAGGTTGTTGATGACCTTCATGAGACCCTGGCTGGATCTATGCTTGAATAGATTGACAAGCGAACTATAATTAATATAGTCGATCAGATCATAGTCGAGGTCGTTGTAGATATGTAACTTACCAAGGGTGCATCCCACGCAGCCGATGTGGTTGCTCCAACACAAGGTCTTGGCGAGGTCGAGATCAACAACCGGAACCCCTTTGGGATGTCAAATGGGGGGAGCAAACCAGGGGAGGCCGCATCAACACCCCGAACGTCTCAGGAGGGCAGCTCCTCGCTTGAACAACATTCCGACATGAGGCCTTGAGGGGCAACTCTTGAAACTTTGGACTGGGACAGAATTCGAACCTTTAAAATGTGATCAAACAATCAGCCGGGCGTACGGGTGTCTTACCCGTCACGGGTACAGTATATACCTGTCCTCGCGGGTGTTAAACCCGGTGCAGGTATTACCCGCAGGTCGTCCTTGTCAGCGTGACCCACTCTCTCGAGCAGAAGAAGACGCGTGGGCATCGGAGGCGATGGAACGCTTCCCAACACGTTTTTTGCCGCTGTGTGTGTCATTGGAAGAGCGTAGGATCGGCCTCTGGCATGCAGAAAAACGGAACGCACGTTGCAGTCGAAGGGATCTCCATGCGAGGCAACGTTTGAACGCGGAATATTCGAGGGCGGGGGTGGATTGCGCCGACCGATGCTCAGGCTGGGCCTTACCTTCGATGGCGAGACATTTGAAATCCCTCCCGAAGTTCTCAGCTTGGACGAGTTGAGGAAGTTCTCCCAATTGTGTCAACGCCATTGTCGCCGAGCGCTCGCTTCTGGCTGTTGGTGAGATTTCATACTAGCTTATTACTTCCTGAACCCCGGGGCCTTTTGCGGCGCTCGATGTGATGATCATTGGACTCGTTCTGACTATACGGCACATTGGTAACACTTTCCTGCGAGGCGTATGGTATCAGCGTGTTCGATCACAGTACTTTACAGGTCGGGTTTGCAGACCTCGCTTGAATTGATATTGCGGATGTTCCAGGTTATTAGTACAATCATGATTTTTATGAATTTGATCTGAATCCCCTTATCAGCGGCTGTGCACGATTATGTAATGGTGCAGCCGCCGGAAAACCATTCGGACAACATATTATATTAGAAGGCTATCATTTCACCACCACTGAGTACTGAGGCCTGAGGTATTGCGACTCATGTACAAACTATCATACACTCCCTACGCCTTCGCTTTTCGCTTCCATTGAAAGACAGTGTCGACACCTAGCATTTTGGCACATTGGGAGCACTTTCCTGCGGGTCGTATGGTATCAGCGTGTTCGATTACAGTACTGATGTTTATGAATTTGATCTGAATATTGAATATTGAATCCCGGCTGTGCACGATCGGTGCAGCCGCCGGAAAATCTATGACAACATATTAGAAGGTTACTGCACTTTTGTTCTCGGCGGCACAAGTGCCAAATTATTTCAAGTCGACTGACGACCACTGAGGCCTGAGGTATTGCGACTAGTGTACAAACTATCATACACTCCCTACGTCTTCGCTTTTCGCTTCCATTGGAAGACAGTGATTGAACTCAGATGCCCGACAAACCCTTTCCCTTGTCCAAAACCGCACTTCCCCTCGTGGCGTTCTTGCTAAACCCCCCTGAGTGGAATCCTTCGCTTGCTTGTTCCTTTCCCCTCTCCAACAAAATCTCGACGACTTCGTAGTCCTTGGACGTTCCAAACTTGTTTTCAAGCTGTTGATTAGAGGGGCGGCCTAGTAATCCTTGAGAACCTTGAGCCGAATAAAATATTTCGAATGCTGATAACGGGAGTGAGCGAGCGACGCCCTCTCTTCGATAGGGGTCAAGTACATACAGTCGACGACATCTGCCAGAGGGATCGTCCTACAGACAATCCATCAGACAAACCAAACTCGTAAAGAGGGGCGTGGAATTACCTGTCTTGAAAGAGATCGAGTGAGCGATGGCGTTTCGATAAAAGCGGATCATCATCCCTGGACAAAGAGAGGCTCACCTCCAGACTTCCATTTCTTGAACTGCAAACGTCTCTCACGTCAGAGGACGCCATCGAGCATCGGAACATGGTAAATTACCTCTACGGGATTGACCATGATTATGTACTCGTCCGTAGATTGCGTGTCCGGCTTGTAAACGACTTTGGTGACGCTCTTTGTGACATTCTTGGGCATGGCTGGGAAGGGGCGGGTGGCGCTATCGAATTGTTGATGGGTATGAATTAGGATACGACTAACAGAGTACGCGATGGTGGTGATAACAAGAGGGATCGAAACCGACGCGCGCCTCTTTATACACCTCGGCGATCGCCCGCCACGCGATGACGTCTTGCTTGAGTAACGCGTCACGCGACTTCGGATCATCGTACACACAACTCTCCACCCCTACGACGTCATAGGGCTGCTACGGTGTCCCATCTCAACTCCGTCTCCTTACGTCCTTCGTTCCCAGCGGCCAGGTGGGTCAAAGGAACAAGGGATGGCCTGCGAAAGAAATCAAATGTCAACGCTGGCATCCGTCCCAGTCAACGACAGCGGGATGACGCCTACCTGCCGTGAGCACACTGGAACGGAAAAACAGTCGCTGATAGCTGTTTCACCAATCGCTCGCACTGTTCTGTGTTCAAGGGGTCGTTGAACATGATTGCACCTGGTAAACTGCTGAACCTTGAGAACATATCAAAAAACCAAGCTCACTCACCTCGACAAGCCTTTGAGTTGATCAAGTCAAGAAGTTCACGTGGACACCATCGTAACGCCTTCAGCCACTGCGTCTCCTCGCCCGAACTTGCAGAATCAACCTGGGATGATGGATCACGTGATTCGACTTCTCGACTCTCGAGTGCACCAATGTACCCCTTGATGAGTTCCTGCATCTCTTTACCTGATAATAGCTGTAGCTCGATCTCAGCGGATGTTCCCTACTTTTCGTCCACACGTACCTTTTCGCTCACGATTTCAGGAATGGCACTCACAAACACCTGAATATAACCACCATCTATTTCCGTCTCACACTCTAGCCTGGACTGGGTCTCCTCGAGTCCAGAGAATCGGAAACCCCATGATTCGAATGCCTTGCGGAAATCGGAAAGTTCTGCGAGACGGGAAGCTTCGTGCCTAGTGAGGAGCACGGGTACCGGGGGTGTCAACTGCTTCGTCTCCACCCCCCCACTTCCTTCCTGGTGGCTAAGAAAGCCACAACAAATCGACTTCAAAAAGCGTTCAACACGCACACGTTCGTCCGCGGCATGTTGATCGATTAGGATGAGCGTTTTCCCTTCCGAGGCAAGCTGACCTTCGCATGTTTCATTGTCTTTCTCTCCAGAGGGGCCATCGAGGTCTAGACCGAGAACACAAGCGATAAACTTGCGGTCCACCTGACTAATGATGCGTGCCTTTCGTAAATCGTCCTTCCGGAAACGTATTTGAGACGCAGCAAAATCAGACGAGCCAGGCGTAGGACCCCAGCCAAAGATCGCACGCATTGTGGGACCGGCTGTGTGACAACCCTGGCGAAGCTGAGAATTACAACAATCGGTATCCGCATTCGCTGATAGGGAAAGGGCGGGTATCTTTGGTTCTTTAAGCGCAAAGGCGCCGTTGGCCTTGAAAAAGTCTCAATGACGTATTACAACACGAGGTGTGGGGGAGTAAAGAAGGTTACCTCCAGGGCTTCTTGCAGCCACTCGGGTATGGGGTGTGTTATACCGGCATTATTCTTGTTGGTTTGGCGGGGTGTCCGTAACGTGCGCCTCTTCGAGCTGGACTCAATTGAATCATCCGCGGCTGCGGTGAAACGAGCCCTTTCAGGATAGGAGTTCCCCGTGCGGTTATCGATGATGAATGTTTCTCTGGTTGATGGATCTTTCCAGATCGTCTCCCGTGCGTCAGTCAGAGACACCGTTCCCTTGTTGAGTTTCTAAATCGAATCGATAGAATTGTGCACACGAGCCGAGAGGCGCACCATATGGACGAATACGTCGGATCTCCCACTCCTTTCGAACTGAACTGAGCCCGATGGCATTTTTGGATCAGCCACAGCATCTGGCGTCAGCTTCAGCTTCTTTTTTTTCCTCGCGTGGCTATCCTCGGCAACTTCGTTTCTCGTCTTATCGGGCGCAAAACTGTGGTGAACCAAGAACGATTGGATAGTCGAAGATAAGAAAGAATTCACAATGTTTTTATTCTAGGGCGGCTCAAGGTCAGCAGGACACATATCCGAGGATTAGGCGAGCCTTGCCCACATCCAGTTCGACCGCTGATTTTGATGGTTCCAGGCAGTTATCGATGTGCTTCACGGGGATGATCAAATTCAGGACGTAAACCGGCTTCTTCTCTCCCTTACGGGGAGACCGGCGCACAGCTGGAAAAACTCGATGAGATCAACTCCTATGGCGCGGAACAAGAAACCGACATGAACGCAAGCTTGTCTCTCCTCCTTCATCATATGCCTGGAGGGCGTAAAATCACCAACTGGTTCGCCAACAATCAATTATGCCATACATGTTTCGCGAACGTGCTCGCAGCGAAGGAATGATCGATTAACCGATGGAGGTCACAAAACGAGATCGGGTGTTTGTTTATATCTAGCAAAGGGAAGATGTGTGACAGTGGCTTGATCAGGGTCTGGCAAGATGTGACCTACACAAAAATTGATACGACTGTCGGGCCGAGAGAGGTCAGAAAGGGGATAATGTCCGATCAGGGAATGGAAGGCGTCAACCTTTGTATGTGCCCCAACGAGCGAGATAAATCCCTCGATTTGGAGTTGTCCGGAGGTAGCGACTATCTCCTCCACGCACTGAGAAACCCAACTTCCATCTCAATCGTGCACGTGGGTGACAAAACAGAAGTACACTTACCTCCGTGAATGCACGCCCGTACAAATGTCGAAACGCCGCGAGAGTGGACCGAGTCTTGATCGGACCAATCGAGTCATTAAATCAAAGCTTCGAAAATGGCTGTATCGTTACCTTTGGCGCCTTGAGAATATGCGACTTGTGGGAATTCTGATAGTCTTTGTTCCTGCTCGCATCCTGAAACGAAAAGGAAACATCTGGAAACACCAATGCATACGCCTCGAGTTCTTGCCGAATCACGTCAATAGTCTTGTTTGGCGAAGGGTGAGATTGACGGCGAACTGGGAGCTATTCAATTGTTACCACATGTGCCTACATTTTAGCCGAGGTTTACACACACATTGAAAAATGCATCACGGATCGATACGACGGTTCCGGAAGATTCTCTTCGCCAACGGACCGATGGGCCTATGTAAACGCACTTTCCCGCCTGGACAAAAAGCATGCGTTTGCCACAATAGGAGGAACGCCGGACAGGAATATACCTTGACAACGACGGACCAACTCTCGCGAGATCTCACTGTGCGAGATGAAATCTCCAGGCATGAGAGATCCGCCATGGAAGCCAACGCTGCGAATGAAACGTGAGCGCGTGCAACGGGCTTCATTATGCCGGATCATACCTTCTCCTCGGAAGCCAAATGTAGAAACAATTTCCAGAGAGGCAGGGGTGTAAGCTTTCGAAGAATCTGCGAAACGAGGGTTGAGATATGAAACGTTGACCGGGTGCAACGAATTGCAATCGAAGCGAGCGACTCACTGTACCGCCCATGCTCTGAATCCTGTCCGATTTTATTCAAACCGTCCTTCGTGAAGCCCGACCCGTTGTCTATAACCCAACAGCTCCATTCCGCGCAGTCGATGCCAATATCAATCTGCGAAGCTCCGGCGTCGAGAGCGTTCTGCAATAGCTCGGAAATTATGCTGGGTAGAGATGTCAAAATTTGAGTTGAACGTAGTTTCGTCCGCGTTTCTGCCGAAAGCCGTTTCAGAAGTGAATCATCCGCCATGAAGAAGTAACTGAGTATTTATAGCTCAAATGATGCACCAAGAGCCTGGGTCTATTGTAGTATGCATGTGGAATGGGGATGGAATGGAAGGAAGTAGTATAACCGGCGCGACACGGACGGTGATCATTTTACGGGGGCTGTTAGCGACTATTTGGCGGCTCCTTTAGAAATAAACAACTACATATGGCAATGTCGATCGAATACACTGGTGTCCGAGTCGCTAGCTCACATTCGGAAGACACCGAACCCTCTGCCTGATCCCTCCCAAGAGGACGGATCACCCGGAGTGCGTCCATCTAAACGCCCCCTGCCTGCGAGCGCAAGTGCAAGCCCGACCACATCACGGGTTTCTGTAGGCTGGATGATCCCATCGTCCCACATACGAGCGGTCGAATAGAGCGCGGTCGACTGCGCTTCTATTTCGGCCTTCAGACTAGCGTGCTGATTCGGATCCCTAACCAGATTCTCATGAGAAGCACCCGGAAGTGTGGAACGGACATGATTACCTGGAGACGGTCGTCATCACTTGCGAGAGCTGCCCCGATCCCATGACGGACACTTTCGCATTCTGACGTATTTCTCGTCAATTTTAGATCAAATGCAGTGCTCATGGGACTTACAGGCCACATCCACAGAAAACGTGGAGAATACTGAAGCTGTTTCAGGGTGCGCGGTCTGGAAAGAGAATCGAAGAACTCACCGCGCGACCAGACATCCCTGCACACGTGAGATGAGTCTCGTCGGTGTCAGGAGATGTGCTTCCAATAGCTTACCGTAGTTCCCCGCACCGAAACTACCACCAACAACGACAGTCAACTTTGGAACGTCTGCGCACGCTACAGCCCGGACCATCTTCGCCCCGTCTTTGGCTATCCCTCCCTTTTCAGCCTTTGAACCCACCATGTAGCCTACGTCAATGTTAGGATAATGTAATGCTGTGTGCCATCATGAACGAAGTGTACCAGTAACGTTCACCAAGAAAAGCAGTGGTATCCTTCGTTGAGTACAAAGTTGGATGAAATGGGTAGCCTTCAATGCAGAGGGAGAGAACAGGATGCCATTGTTGGCAACGATACCGACCTCATACCCGTGGATATGTGCAAATCCCTGCGAAGACGTGGAGCGTTAGCCTTGTTCCCACCTCCGAGGGAATCTGGTTACCGTCACGATTGTGGTGCCATATTCCTTTTTAAATTCTCTGAACCGGCTACCATCCACGATTCGCGCAATCACGTCTCGCATATCAAATGTTTGTCGGAGATCAGCGCCGACAATACCGTGAAGCTCGGACGCTGGATATAGCGGATCTTCTGGCGGGTCGGAAGGCTTGATTCAAATCTTGAGTACCACGACTCGAACATGTGGCGGCACCGGTGCTCACCCCAACAGCTTGTCCACCTGCAGTTCCCAAGTCGCCGACGATGCCTCGTGCGATGGCTATCGCGTGTTCGTCATCTTGCGCAAGATGATCGGTTACACCACTCTCGGTGGAGTGCATCAGACCACCTCCTAATACTTCCTCGTCGACTTCTTCGCCGGTTGCAGCTTTGACTAATGGAGGACCGGCGAGAAAGATGCGTCCTTGTTCGCGAACAATGATGTTCTCGTCGGCCATAGCGGGGACATAGGCACCACCTTACACATGTAAACGCGGGGAGCCTAGGAGTTGAGCCGTTGTCTCACCAGCGACAGATATACCATGTACTGATGCAATTTGTGGAATGCCGAGCGCAGACATCTGAGCCTACGAGCGGGTCAACCACACAATATAGTCGTGTAACGATTTCACTGAACCATGTTGTAAAAAATTCGACCAAAGTGGTCCTTGTCTGGAAATACCTGATATGAGTGGTATTGACGCGTGCGCGCCACGACGGAACAAGATGAACGCACATTAGCCTGATGGGGAAGAGCAGCACCCCCAGACTCCACTACAGTTACGTCTGATGAGCCTGAAACCGATCGCTACAGGTGGGAACGCCTACCAACATAGATGCATGGTAACCCGTGTTCTCGAGCAATCTCTTGAGCCCGGAGGTGCTTCTTCACCTACGGACAAGGCTTCAGGGCTGCTGACGCACTAATGGAGCGATGCTAGTAGTCACCGTCAAGGGATAATATGATCCCCCCTTCACCGTGGCATCGTTGACTACGACGACGCACTCCTTGCCGGCCACTCGTCCAATGCCAGTAATGATTCCGGCACCGGGGATGTTTTCCCCGGGATATACATCATGAGCAGCTAGCTGAGACAGTTCCAGGAAGGGGGTATTTGGATCCAAAAGCAAGGATAGCCTAGACGGGGATGAAGACGTGGTGGCGAACGTTGAATCGGAGACTGACCTCTCTCTCGGCAATTTCTTTCCCTTACTTCGCATGCGTTCCTGAGCCCTGGGACCGCCGCCCTCCTTTGCCTGGACCATCTTGGTTTTGAGGTCTGACACGAGAGCATCCATGCTCTCTGCTTTCTGCCGGAACTCGGGTGAGGCGGTCGAGACCAGCGACGGCAGGACGGAGGAATGTTGCAAGCGCCTTGCGGCCGAGAAGGCGGGGAGACGTGTTGTTGATCTGGATAGCGCAACTTGCAGCATGTCTTGAACGAACTTGTTGGCAGTTGCACACAAGTCACCGTGATCGAGGGCGGGACGGGAATGCGAATGCCGGCACGGAACTTGACACCGCGCCGGTTGATAAATTACATGAGAATGTACCGTATTCTAATCAACATCTAGAAATCCTTCCATTCGTCCCAATCGTCCTCCTTTTTAGCCTTGCCACCACTCCGACTCTGCGTCTCGATCGCGTTTGCGGCGGATGTCGCGTCAGAGTATTCGTGGAAGAGATCGTCGGTGCCGTCGTACAATACAGACGTCTCGCCAGAGTCATGGGGGGGAAGCGAGTCGTATCCGGAAGCAGCAGGGCCCGCTCCGACTCTATCCTTGACGGTGGTCACGATACCGTTCATATGATCGGCGACGTCTACGCCCAGCTGGACCTTTGACCATTCGTTTACATGTGAGCCTACCGACTGGGCACGTTTCTGTGCTTCGGAAACGTAACCGCGAACATTGGCATGCAGGTTCGGATCCATGACACGGACCATGCCCGGCTGAATTACATTCTCGTTTACGGCACGTGTAGCACCACCAACGACCGCGGAAAACAGGGACCAACCCTTACTTAACGCGGCTGTCGGGTTGTCCTGAAAGTCCGCCAAGGATGGAGCAGCAGCAGAGGTAAGGCTGAAGGAGGAGTTCTGTGAAGGAGGAGTGGGGGAGGGTGTACTCCCGAATCCCTGGTAACGGCCACCTTGAGAAGGGGGCAAGTCTGTGGGACGAGTTGCATTTGCCTGGCCGAGAGAGGCAAAGTAGGTCTCGTTGGCGGACTTTTGGTCGGGGCTGGAGGTTGCAGCATTGCTAGATGGGGGACTGCGTGCAGAAGCACGGGACTTGCGGAGAGCCTGTGCCGATGCGGGACGGGAGGGGACGGTGCCGACCGCGAGGTGAGGGGAGGGAGGGCTCGATGGCGTCCAGGGTTTGTCGAGTAGGGCGAAATCGAGCTTGGGGTAGGTCAGGACGAGGCACGAAAGAGAGGGGAGAGCAGACCTTTTCGCGGTACTGGGTAGCAGCCCAGCAGTGATAGAGGGCGTGTGTGTCCATGCCATCTGTGTAACCACCTTGATCTGGGGGCGAATAGGAGCGGAGGAAGTGTCTAAAAGGAGCGTTGCCTCCGAGCTGCGAGGGGGATGTGTGAAGATGTCGAGGGAGAGTGGGAAGGACGAGAATACCTGCATGCGTTTGAGCTGATCGCTCTGCCAGGTGTCCATCGAGACGGATCTCACGAAGCTGATGGGAGAAGGGTCATTTACGGGGTGGATGAGTGGGAGGCGAAGTTGTACCTGATGTGCACGCCGAATCCTCTGTGCACGCCTGCACACTGAAGGCAGAGGAAGATGGCGAAGCTGACTGTTCATATGAGGTGGATGGGCGGTGTGAGGATAGGATGATGTAGGTACCGGAAGCCCATTGTGGATTTGGATTTCTACAGTCGGCGCATCTCTTGTTGTCGATGTCGTCGCGTGCGATGAGGTCGAGGAGGAGTTTCTTTGCGTTCATGGTGTGGGAAATGAGAGAGAGAGAGATGTTCGTCTCATGACTCTTCTCTCTTTTCTGTGTGAGAACTTATCTTATCAGATTCCCAATGTTCATCCCTTCATCACTCTAAATTCCGGCCTTTCTCGCCTCTTCTTCTCTCCATTTTCATTCCCAACTCACATGATACACAAACAGACTCACGACGACTCAGCCCTCGACTGTTGGAGTCGTTGGTGGGGCAGAAAGTATCTCTCTCTTCTCTTCCTCTCCACTTTTCGTGTCTTCCTCACTTTCCCTTCCAGACACTTTTCTCTCGATGTCGTTCAGCACCCACTTCGCGCCCGTATGTGTGGCTTCGGTGACAAGGTCCGTCCACCACTTTCGTACCACCCCGCCACGCGTCTTCTCATTGTCCCGACAGGATCGTCGTCCCCTCGCTCCAGCCGCCGTAGCCAAGATGGTCGTCCGCAGAGAAGACAACTCGGTAGTCGACGTAGAGTACGTCACACGTTTCCCTCGCTCATCACCCTCGCACACTCAATACTTCCAGCGAACTCGACTGTTCCTTTTTTCTCGTCACCGTGGATCTATGGTCGGCAGACGGTAAACGAGAAATGAATCTCGTCCTCCACCCTTCCTCCTCCACTGACCGCTATGTCTCTTCCGTGCCCACCAAACTAAAGAAACCTCGCGCTCCAGCAGCAGCCTCCCCCCGCAGTGCCCATGCAAGCCCGCCCTCCTCCCATTCAACCCCAAACTCAGCCGCGGACCCACCACGCCCCTCCATGGACTCCCAGGTAAGCACTGCTCTTTTCTTGCCACGCACCCCAATGTCAATTCGTCCGTTAGCCCGTTATGAACACCATGCTGTCATCAGAGACTCAAGCCGGATTTTCCCCTTCCAGTTATCCTTATACGCAGTCCGACTCATCTATTTCCGATGCTATCGCATATCACACCTCGAATCCGTATGATCCTTCCCCCGACTCCCCGGACGGATGGGGTTATCCTCACACCGCCCCCCAAGCATCTCTCCGTCATGTACAGAGAACCGGCATGCCAGCTCCTACACCCAACGAACCGTGGAACACTCATGCTGCTTATCGCCCAGATACCGAGGCGGCCGCCTTTCGCACTTGGCCAGGAGCCGACCCAGCATACCAGGCCACCGTCTACAATAATCATCAGGACTTGGATCGTTCTTATCAGCCTGTGGCTCAACCCGACGGGCGTGAATACCATCAATGGAATCATTCTCAACAAGAATCTTATGCACCAAATTATGATACTTCGGCATCGGCTCTCTACGGCGCGCCGGCTTATCCACAACCGTCCCCGCAAACACCGTACTATCCAGCAAATTACGCACAAAGCAACACTTCCTCGTCTTCCTCCCCTCCAAGCGGTGGCCCTCATCCCCTCCCGCGTCACGTATATACCCGCACACTCGTAGGGCCTCTCTCATCCAACGCTTGTCGCCTCCTCGACGAGAACCAGGTACCGGGGATATTCTTCCTCTTTCAAGACCTGTCCGTCCGCACGGAAGGTTCGCGCAACTCTATCTCGAGGCAATTCCTTCCATTAAAGGTGTGCTCAAAATATACCTCTAGGGACCTTTCGTCTGCGGCTACGGCTAATGAACGTTGGAGAGTGCGCCTGTTTGCTTCCGTCTGGGGTTATCCCATGGCTGTGTCGTTGATTGTCTTATTTTTGACCCAGCTCACAAGCTCCTGAGGCAGGCGCCCTGCGCGTTCACACCAACGTATCTCCAGTTCTAGCTCAGACCTTCACGGACCCTTTCGTCGTCTTCTCCGCCAAGCGTTTCCCAGGCGTACCAGGTATGTAAACCGGTATCAATCACACCCTCGGATTCACATTCCTATCCCGTAAGAAACCACCGCCCTCTCGATCGCATTTGGAAACCAGGGCCAAAAGCTTCCATTGGTAAGATCCTTCCATGCTCCGCGCGTGTCGGAGCTTGACTGCGTCCGCGCCCGCATAGAGGAACCGTCATGGCACCGGCAAGCATGGCCGAAGACTCCATCGCGAGGACTCTGATGGATCCGAGTCGTCGGATGATTGACACATGACCTGATCCCAGGACCCAGGGGGCCGGTGGGGCCAGTCACTCGGTCGACGTTTTGGACTTGCTCATCATCATCTCATCATTTACCCATACAACCTGACAGTGTCTCCTCCATCTGCTAATGTATCCACTACTTGTTGTCATTTCACTTTGATCCACTGCTTGGGCGATCGTCGGACCGCCTCCCGTCGAGCCTGCTCTCTCTCGTAGAGGAGCACTGCACGGACTGCTTCCGGGTAATTGTGATATATGCGTTCGAGTGTCCGGCTGGCAATCTCCGCCTGACTTTGCAAATCGGCGTCGGTCAGCCATGTCGCCTGTGGCGCATCGGCAGCGCGAATTGGCTGTACAAGCCGCCCTTTTTGCAAATGTCGCACAACTTTGGATAAAACTTGTAATGTGACAGCGTGTGGACGCCATGTTGACAAACCGGGGATGACTTGATGTAGAATGTGCAGTGGATGTGCGAAATCGGTGGATTCTTCCGACATTGCGAGCATAGAGCCTACCATCTCCATCTTCGTCGCGAGTTTGACCGCTTTCGCCCTCCGTGCCTTGCGGTGCATGGGTGCGTCCGAGGCAGGATTGTCTGCATCTAGGGCCATCACGTCAAACACCAATGGTGTCTCGGGGGACGGGTTCCTGATGGCGGGGCGGGTCCGCGAGTATGGAATGAGCACTCGTTCAAGTACCTCGAAGGCACGGTCCAGTTCGCCCGCACGGACTAGCACGACCGCCAGATGGTTCCAATTATGTGCATCGAAACTGAACCCCTCTGCCTTCGCCCTGGTCCAGGCATCCAGTACCGCCTCGTGCTCGCCCGCCGCGGACAGGGCATCTATGTAGATGGACAGGGGCATGCATAAGAGACTCGACCGTCGCCTGGGCATAGGAACGGTGGTAGAGCTGTCCCCCTTGAAGAGTTCATTAGTACGAGAAAGCCGTAACGCGAGTTCCCAGATCTGTGGCCACAAACGGCGAACGACCTCGATATTGTTCGTCCGGCGATGGACGTCCAAAACGATGGTAAGAGACTCCAAAGATGGCTCGCCACCTGCTTCCAGCATCCCGTTGAACAACCGTACCACCTCCTCTGGCTTCTCCTTCCTCGCATATGCCAGCATGAGTGGGCTGTAAATATTCCCGAGAGCGGACGAACGAGATTCAGAACCAGTCCAGCCCTGAGGGTCCGCGTCCATGATCTGTTTCAAAAACGATTCGGCAATTTTCAGGCTTGCTTCTGTCCGATCGTTTGCGTATGCTTGGAGAACCTGCGTGTAGGTGACAGAGCTGGGCTTGATCCCACGACGTCGCATGTCATCGTAGCAAGCCTTTGCTCGGGCCTGGGATCGCTGTCGTACATGCCCAGCCATGAGTATGGTAAGGATGTATGCGTCCAGATGGTAAAGCGGTCCCCAAGACTTTGCCTTCTCCTCCATCTCTGCAAATAGTTCTTCGGCGAGATCCATCTTTCCAGCGTCACAAGCGGACTGAATGACCAAGGCGTACGTGTAGTTGTCAGGACGAACGCCAACCCGAACCAGCTTTCGAAACATCCCGAGCACGACACGAAAGGGTGTACCGATAAGAACGTAAGCCTTGAAGAGCGTGTTGTACACCTCGATGGATAGATCGCGAGGAAAACGCGACGATTGTCCGAGATAGTCAAAGATACGGACAACGCCTTCCCATGATCCAGCTTCCACGTGGGCATTCATGAGAGATGTGATCATCACGCGATCGGGGGTGATACCCTCGCGCAAGGCCCGCAAGTAGAAGGCCTCTGCAGCAACAGCATCCTTCCGCCGGGCGAGAAGAGAGATGACGCTGGTGTAGTGGACGCGGTCAGGTTTGACCTCAGCAATACGCATCTGATCAAACATAGCAACCACCGAGTCTATATCTCCGTGCCGCGCAAATGTCTCAAGGATGATGCTATAGACATGACCATCCGGACGACAGCCAGCTTGCAACATTTTATCCAGCCACGAGTCGATACCTTCGAAGTTTGCCAGCCGAGAGTGGGCGAGGATAATGGCAGTATAATGTATGGTTCCTGGTCGTTCAGCTAAAAATTCCCCTTCTGGGTCCGTAGGGAAAAACCTGTGAAAGAGTTCGACCACTTTCTCCACCTTGCCAGCGACCGCATAAGCATGCATCAGCATGCATCGTGCAACAGGTATTGACCAGTCGTTGTCGATGTGCTTGCTAAAGAACTCTTCTGCGCGATCCACGCCGCCACGACGCGAATAGAGGTGTAGTCCAGTCGAATGATACAATCGGGGGTTGGTCGAAGGGTCCATGGATGTGAAGATTTCGTGTGCCAGAACAAACAGGTAACGTCGTGCAAGGAGCCGTGTCAACTTGGCCCGGAGATGGAATTTGACAGGCAGTCGTTGTCTGTCCATCTCAACTACTAGGGCATGTGCCTTGTGAAGTGCCTTCTTGATACAATACATCTCCAAAAGCAACTCTCCCAGGCGCGCCCGATCGTCTTGGTTCATCTGCGAGCACGAGACCAGCAGACTTGCTCCATCGGGGACGTCCGCGAGTAAACTATGAACCACTGTGCGGAACGACACGGCCTGTGGGAGATGCCCGGTTTGAGCATGATAAAAGGTGCCCAAAAACATCCACTCTCGAGTCAGGAGATCGAGTGCATACGAGACACCTAGTCGATAGCGTGAAAGGACTAAAATATTCCGGTACACACCCAACAGAGTGCACTTTTCGGCATGATTGAGCTGAGATGCTCGAATATCGCGAGCCAATTGCAATGCTTGTGTGATGTCCCCCGACCATGCATGAACCTGAGCAGTGAAACAGCTAAGAGATGTGATATCTGGGAAGGTCTCGTCTAAATTTGACTTCAAGTCCCGTAGAACTGGTTCAAGACGTGCTCCCCAGGTATACAACAACGGCAAGTCCGGCGGCGCATCACCATAAAGTTCAAACGCATCGAGAAGACGTCGGATGAACTGGAATTGATCACTGGTGGTAAGCGGCCGATTGTCTGGGTCGGCCTGGGATGATGCCATGTAAAGATGCCACGCGTGATTGGGATCGAATGGAGTGCGAGTTGTTAATAGGGAACGGAGCTCGCTAGCAGGTTCCTCGTGTTCGTGCGGCCGGGCAGGTTGTGGCCAGTCGAGCGAGCGTGTCTGGATTCGCGCAGCAGATGAGGTGTAGCGTCGTGTCCACCGCTGGGAAGGATGCGGCCGCCGCGGAATGACTTCGTTCATCATAAAGAGTCGATTTCGGACTAGAAGCAAGAACGTCAGCTTTGATGCGAATGGTGCGGAGAAGACGGAGTACTTGGACACCAGGGAGAATGTCGAGAGACACAAGGAGAGTTGCGCATAGGGTCGGAGGGAGGAAGCCAACATTGATTGCATTCGGGGGTAAGGGGCTCGACGGCCTTTTCCTTCCATATGCTTTGCCGGGGAAGAGGCGAAAAGGAGTCGCTAGGAAATGAACGTCTTGATGGCCGTGACATGGAGTGGAGTGCTAGCTTGAGAAGGCGTGCGCCCGACGGACTGGATAATATAGCAGCTGCCAAGGGCTCGACCATGAGCCACCGGACGAGGAGTGCGCTGATGCCCTGCTCTAAAACGCATGATAAATGATCGTTGTACACCGGAAATCAAAAGAGAGACATACCCAAAAGACGTACGGTTATGCAGTGGTAAGTCAGTGCTAAACCTCGATGCAGCTCGAGGGTGTTATGTATCATGTAATCAGGGAAAATAATAATTATAAATAAATATTATTTCTCATTGCTTCTCACGTGATCATTATCGCTAACACGCCGGTCCGGACATGCGACCTTCGCATTCCGCCCAAGCATACTCAGCATCCCCGGCGGGCCAAAATGTCGCCCGGCAATGCAAACTTGTGACCGGGTGGTAGTCCCATTTATACCATTTTTCAAATATGTATGACTGATATGAGCGCTTTGCACAGTCTGGTCCGGACACCCGGCTCGAGCCCGAGGGAATCCGTTCCCGTGACCCCCCGCTCTCCTCCTAAGTCTTTCCAAGTTGCCATACGATAGCAGACCTTTCGGGTTGCGCCCGTTTGAGTCTATTTTGCGATATACTCCATATCTCTTGATCTGATCCTGAAAGGATGTCTCATCCTGACACCTCTTCTGCGACTTCGCCGCCTCATGAAATCGTCATCATCCCTCCACCAGGCCATGAAGGGAGACAGATGCTCCTTGATCAGTGCATCAACGTCAGGATCGCCGTTTTCGTACACGAACAGAAGTTTTCATTGGACATGGAGGTCGACGAGTACGTTATCTTTCTTCCTGATCACATCTCCCCGTCTGCCTCCGTCTACATTTTTCATCATATCATCGATCACTGATCAATATGTCCTTCCCAACTACAGGCAAGATCCGTCGGCAACCCATTTCTTGCTCCGGCTTGTACCTTCCTTGACACCGATTGGGACAATCCGAACCTATAGAGTGGAAGGGAAGAATTATTACAAGCTCAGTCGTCTGGCTGTTCTCAAGCCGTATCGTCGATATCGTTTCGGTGGCGATCTCGTACTTGCATTACATCAATGGGTGAAAAACAATGCGAAGCAGATCGCAGGGTTGCCAGTTTCCCAGATCATCTGTCATTCGCAACTGCCTGTTAAAGGGTTCTATGCCAAGTATGTCAGGTTTGCTCCCATGCCACCCATATTGCCGCTCAAGTTATTGTCCTTCCTTTCAAGGTACGGTTATCAACCAGAGGTGATGGTCCCACTTCGTCTTATCGATATGCGCTCATTGTCCGCGAACAGGGGGAGGAGTTCGATGAAGAGGGCGCTCCTCATCAGAAAATGGTTGCTTATCTGTCATCGTAGTAGCTATATTACTACGGTATCGTAACAAGTTCGGTGCTTGCTCGCTAAACGGTATATGAACAATTAAACTAGTGGTGTTCTATGAATACAGTGATCGACCGAGGAAAAACATCGTTCTGAAGTCCAGTGTCGTGAACGAACGTGCCAATAGGCGAAAAGATGATAAAGAATGAACATAATGCCCTTAATATATACTGATCAGAGCAGACCTTGAACTTATCATGATTGGGTATATCTGTTCGTGCCATCGTCAGCGCCCATGCCATCACTTTCGCTTTCTGAGCTGAATGATTCCGATTTGATGGCACGGAGGGCACGGAATGGGTTCTCAGATGGAGATCCGGGGAGAATACTGAAGTTGATGCTGGTCCCAGCACTAAGGCCGGTCGTTCCTTCCTCGTATAGTCTTCGAGCAGCCTCGTACTCGAGTTTCTCTTGCTCCGCTTGAGCTAGGAAGGGCTATAAGATAGCGATCAGTGTCCGTTATCGCGATAGCCAAGATCAACTGACCTTGCGTTCGTCGTCAGTCATCGATCGCCACTTTGCAGCAGCCAAGACGCTTTGCTTGGTGGTCTCTTGCTCATCGCCAAAGATCTCCCTCACGAGCATGGGATCCGAGCGGATGCGCTGCAGGAACATGAAGTACGCGCTCAACGGCTTCTTCGGAGCATTGGGATCTTTAAGATTGCTCTTTCGAGACCGACCGGCCTTCCGTTGTGCGGTCCGGTAGGCGTTCTCTCGTTTGATATCCTCGGGTGTCAGGGTTCGCATGTAGGCAGCGTTCTCGCGCTCGCGTGCCTGTTTGAGAAGAAGAGAACGTTGCTTGTATGGCTAATCATGGATGTTCAGATCGGTAGCAATTCTCCAGAAGTAATAACGCAATCCATACCTCCTTTTCATCCGCGGTCAGGTTCGCATACTCCTGTCCCGCTTCTTTGGCAGCCTGCGCAACGTTAAGTTTTCTCGTACTGGTTGCCTGGTGGCGTTGAATCCAATCAGTGAAGTAAAGTTGCCAAGCGGATGGCGCTAATTTCGGCGGTTTCAAAACTGATTTAAGGGGAGCTATATCGGAGATAATATGAAGGGTATAGTCAGCATGACGACAGTCACAATGACAGAAGGGACGGATATGATCAGATAGATATACACATACTCGAATCAGATGGTCTCAAGTCCTTGGGGGGTTCATCGGATGGCAGTTTCCTTCTTCGTCCTACGGTGGCGTCACGATCATCGCTGACAGAAACCGACTCTGCACGACGGCTGTATGCCCGCGTCAACGTAGCAGCGTTAGCTGATGGCGCGCTCGATGATTGAAACATCATGCCCAGGGGATTGTGATCTCTTCTTGGGTGGAATCGTTGGCCCTTGGCTGTGTACGGGTTCTCTGATAGGAGCAGATTGGGTCCCGCGGTGGAGGGCGGATAATGAGAGGAATCCCAAAGTTGCGATGCCCACACGGGGGGTCTCATCGAAGTCTCCGCAGGGGAGATTGAGGATACACGGAGACCGGGGGAACTGAGGTAACCATCAGAAATCTCCGTTGGTGATAGCGATCGAGGAAGGGGATGCAGTGCTGCGAAATCAGATGGGGAGAAGGAGGCGTTCTGAGGGAACGCGTGGCTACCATACGGAAGGAAGGCAGGAGGCGATTGTGGGTCTGATTGGGTGCCACGTATCGGGATAGGTGAAGAAGAAGACGGATCCAAGGCTGATACGTGGGAGTCATTCAGCCACTGGGAAAGACTGGAGTCATCGAGATCGAGCATAGGCTGTACATCGTCGAAACCGCCGAGTGAGTTGGAGTCATAGAAGGTGCTGCAGGGGGAGACATCTGGGATGTCAAAGTCTGAGGCGCGACGAGGGGAGGCGGGGTTCTCGGATAGGATGGGGGAGATGGGCTGGTTGTAGGCGAGGTCGCGGGAGAGATCCCAAGTGGGGGAGAGGAGGGATGGGTCGTCGAGGTCGAGGGGGCCAAAGATCATTTGGTCAGTGTCTGGGGGGGAGATGAGGTCGTAGTGGGATGTGTCGACGAAGTTCAAGAGGGGATTCACGTCCTTCATTGAGGTATCTGCGACGGAAGGTGGACGTTTCTGACGAAGAGGATAAGGGGCGGGCATGGCGGAGGGGGTGAACGGAAGGGAAGGGAAGGGCGGGCGTTTGGCTTTAATAGCTATCGGAGCCGGGTGAAGATTAGAGAGCGAATCGGAGGGGTTGACAGCGGGATTGAAGGATGTGTACGAACGAAAACGAGAAGGTACGAGAGGGGTTCGCCTTAGCGGCCCTCGAATCCTGTACCGGCCTGCCAAACTAGTCATCATGTGCCAGCCTGACTCGTCTCGATCCAGCAGTTTGGTTCTTGGATGCCTGCGCGTCTACAATTGGTCGAATGTCGCAAATCTGCCCGGCTGGCCCATCCATATCAGGTCCTCAAAGAAACGCCATTAATATCAATTACACCCACACGTTCTCGCACTTGATTTCGAGGAACATGCACATGTCCGTGCGATCGAGCCGAACCTGTCCGAGCCAAGTTATCGTCAGCGTCTTAGTGATACGGCGCTCTGCGGCGTCACGACCACCTTACTAGTAGTATACGCGCCTCTGAGTAAATTTCACAACGTCGCTAATAGTGTTGGCGGTGCTGTGGCAGACTGTGGGGCGTTGCGTACGCGTAGCCTGCCCTCAAGTGTAACCTGAATAGGAAGTTATGACCCAAATCGACGGCCCCATTGTATGTACACCATCGCCACCCGCCACCGGTACAACTAATCCATGTGAAGCAGGGCTGTGGTCCTCCTCTTTGTTGGCCATCGCTCTATTTTATTTTTATTCTTTATTCTTTATATTTTATCGTCGAAACCGCATTTGGAAAAGAGTGAATCGCGAGCACGAGGCTACCAATCACAGAACCACGATGGATTCCACCGACCGATATCGTGGTCCATTGTATACGCTCTTGCCCAGCTGAAAACGGGAACCCCATCGCATAAGCGCAGGTTCTTGGTCAGTTTCTCTGCTCGATGCGCATCCCGCACACGGAAATCACAACCCACCTCCCAGTCTTTCACATCCTTCATGATCACCCTTTCGCGCTCCAGCATCGCTTGCTCTCTACGATACGCGTCCCGATCGCCCTCAGCGAGAAGCAGCGGAACAAGGTGGATGCGTGACCAAACTTTCTCCCTTTGCAGTTCCCTACAAGGCAACAACAAATCGTCAGGGTCCAAATTTGTGAAAATGCTCTTTTTCTGGCACGGCCCGAATGAGGCGAATGTAGCTGATAAGAGGTCGGCCGGATCCTCCGCAGAAGGGGACACGTTTCACGATGAGCGCGCCATGTGAAGACACGTTTTACAACCCGCGGACCCCGTATGCCTGTTTGTGAGGATAAACATACCTTCTCTCTATATTTCCCTTTCCAACACGATAGAACCCATACGCGCACACGGCCGTCACCGCACCCAGAATGACTAGGCCACTGGGCCCGCGAAAGGGAAGGTTGCGTTTGTACTTTACGGCCTCAAAACCCCCAGGAGGGGGCATATCCCTGTGGAGCCAGCACTTAGACTGACTAAACATGGAATGGTGCATGCAATTTTTTGACTTACTGCCGGTAAGGTATCGACACTGAGGCACGAGTGACAGACTGAGCATTTCCATCGATATGAAATGGGCGAGACACTCACTCGTTGTGAACGTCGACGGGTGGTGAACGTCGCAGTGTCAATGACAAACCTCGAAAGGGAACACTCTACTGCATTTCAAGACCAGCCCTAAATCCACGTGTAGCCACACAACTTGAACTTAACTTCATACGAACGATAGAGTTACTACTAGTCTTGGAAAATATTAATCTGAATTGGTAGATCTAATGACACTCCATTCCCCTGCAACGCCACTCATCGAGCTCTGGACCATGCGAGGGGAAGTTCCTGTGGATTCTATCTCTTGGTAGGTTTGATTCCGAATGCCGTCACATTCGGCGGCACTAACCGCGCTCCACAGGTGCTCAGGTCTGCCCGGTGAGATATGACCAGAATTGCCTAGGTCACAGCTAACTGGTGTGCAAACCGGTTTAAACCTTGTCCAGTACTTTTGAACTTGGTGTTGAAGCGATTAGAAGCTATGATAGCGTAAACATTTGCTGCTTTGGAAACAGAGCGCGTTTTCATGAGCAAGACAGACAATCCAGACACAACTGAGTAGTTACTTGGTGTGCGTGACAAAGTGTGAACTAGCTACGAGACACGTCGTCAGGAATTGGTTGTTGCAACTTGCCCTGATTCGAGACTCAACGTCAAGTAGAGGCTTCCAAGTGAAATGCCAACTCAGCGTCTCATGCCGCCCAAAAGCACCGCCATCATGTCCCACAACCAGTCCCCAGGTCCTTCCGCTCTTCCCAGCTCCCAAATGTTCGTTCAGCCAGCCTCGGTCACCCCTTCCGCAAGGCAGAAAAGCAAGGCATATACTACAGGCATCGCGGCTGGCGTCGAAGATGAAAAATACCAAGCAAAGTACAAGGAGTTGAAACGAAAAGTAAAGGAGATAGAGATGGTGTGCCACACTCTTTCCTCTACCCGCTCTTTCTCAAATTTCTTCTTGCAGGACAATGACAAGCTGCAGTTCAAGGTTCTTATGGCCAAAAAATCCATCCAGCGAATGAAATTGGAAAGAGCGTGAGCGCGTCTTTGGTTTTTATCCGCTGCCCATCTCATGTGACATCAGTGTACTGTACGAGCGACTGTCCGCCGTACCCCCTTCACCAGACCTCCATGGTCATCTGCCCCTTCCTCCCATGCATGGCGGTCCCGGAATACCCTCTCAACACCTACAGCAGGTACTTCAACAACGCGATCCCCGAAACATGGACATCAGTGACACCAACGTACCGGACTATGCCCATCCATCTGGTAATATTCGCGTCGTTTCTGGGCCAGACGGCCGCCCGGTCCAAGTATCAGATGGTCCCATTGGGCCAGGGGCGACAGCGCCTCTCGCAGCATCTGGCCCGCACATGTCACGGCGCGGTTCAGCCTCCCATGACTCCCGCCAGCTTCCACCCCTTTCGCAACTGACTCCTGTGCAACATCTCGAACATCCGCGGAGCCACTCCCAGCCCCAGGCTCACACGCCCCATCTTCACCCACACAGCAACGGTTCTGATTCACGTTCACGTCCCCACTCTTCATCGGTGTCCCGAGGACAGGGTCCGCCGCAGGGGTATCACCAAGGCACTCCTCATCCGCAACAATTTACTCCTGATCCCGTCCCTTCTGGACAGGGAATGCAAAGCCCCCCTCTCGGCCACGAGAGAGAACGTTCCAGAAGATATGACACTCACGAAAGAAGCAGTCATAGCGGCGATCCCTATCCGCACGGGCGACACCAGATGGCACACACGTCACCCCACTCGGTTATCATGTCACCCAACAGCGCTCGCGGATCAACCACGCGTACTCATCATCACCAACGCATGGGACCTGGAACAAACATCAATCATCCAGACTTCGAACACGAGCGTGACCTCGAGAGGGAGCATGGCTGGTCGCGTCAACGCGAACATGATTACGATCGTGAAGCACCACGTGATTATACAAATGCCACCTCAGCCCGGAACTCGCCTCCTCCACACGTGAGGCCGAGGATTGAAAAGGACTTTCAGGATCATTCCTCTTATCGGCTGCGGGAGGAACCCGTGTATCTTCGCGAGCCTATTGGTCCAGGCATATATGGTCGATCGTCTCGGTCTGATACGCCTGGTTCTGGTTCTGGCTCTGCTGAGGCTCAACCACATTCGCAATACTACGACCGCGAGCGCCAGAGACCCTATGCACCCCGGGGAATAAATCAACCCCAAGCACCGAATGAGGATATTGATTTTGTTCACGAAGATGGCCGTTCACACCATCGTGACCGCGACCGTGGTGGATCATACATACCACCTGAACAGCACCGCCCCGCTTTGGAATCCTCGAGAAAGCGTTCTCGTAATGATATGGATATAGAAGGGGAGGATGACGCTACTTCTCCCCCCGGGGACAGCTCAGGAGGCGGAGGAGATAGTTCCTTGAGGTATGGAGGGAGCCATCGGACAGAGGACAGAGGATCGAAGAGACTTCATCAGGAAGGTATATCATCGTCCACCCATAGCTATGGGGCACACGACGAACCAGAGGAAGGGCACTCCGGGGAATAGGAGGCTCGGTGAATATACTCCGCGCAGATTCCCATATAGAATTTCTTGTGCTAAAGTGCCTGCAGTTTCTTTGTCTATGCTGGTTCTCTATGTTTATCTTGGTCGTTTCTTCGGGCAATAATATCGCAACTTATGATTGTCTGTGGAGTCGCGAACCACCCCGGTGTCCGATTTCACGGTAACGGATCAACATAAAAGTGTAGATCTCACCACACACCTGACATTATGAATATGGACAGACCCCGAAAATCACCAAAATTAGCCCCTGGCCAACCAACAAGCCATACAGGGCGACCTGGGAGATTATGACAGGGACAATCCACGAACCGAGTAACCCGAAATGACTCGATAGTCCGCTCCTGTCCCCGAAGCAAGATCGATGACGTCGAATCTCATGCTTTGCATCATTCCCGTCGAGGTACGGCGGCCATACCTTTGTGAACGTCCGCCGATATTGGTGGTTCGACATTCTGGTTTATCCAAATTCCCTCGGTGACCCGATCCTACTCAGGCTACGCCCATAAGCCTCAATTCCCACTTTGGTGTACGCAGCTCTACAGCACAGGGTGACGCTGATGGCGGCCGCCGACCGGTATATCCGTCACATTTATCAGAAGGCCGGTGATTCAGAATCAGCTCCATGACTGTGGCGTCGCGACTAAGATTTCTTTTGACTTGAAGCATGGCGCCATTCTTCGACGGCGCTCCCTGCGAGAAAGTGTGGCGTGGCATTATGCGTCGGTCGCGTCCCCATGGGACCTTGGCGTAGATGGCTGTACCTGTCCTCTCGGCATGCAATAAAGTTATGTGCCAAGGTACGCTGACAGGGGTGTGCATACTGACTTCTGCTTCGTAATTTAGGGTAGTGCGTGCCATACTATACCTCCGATGCCGGCAAGGACAATAACGATTACTTACCTTGGCCGGAAAGGTGGCTTCCTTTGTAGTTGCCATTCCAAGTGGCAGCCACTCACGAAGAGGTCTTGCGTAGTTGACATTACACCATGAGCCTGCCAACCAAGACGGTCCCAGCCGAAAGTTGCTGACACTACTCAAGATATTGCCAACTGCGCACTGCGGTTCAAAGCTATCCCCTCGGCTTTCGACGAGATCTGCTGACTTGTCTGTATGCTAACCATGTCCAGTTACTCTTCGAAAAACTACGCCGTTGACTCGGACGCGATATGATTGCTTTATCACCTACCTGCTAGACCCAGGTTGTCGTTACGGTCACAGCGCTTCGCATCGCCTTAGAATGTGGATGTTGAAATAGAAACATTGAAGATGAGCTCACATTCAACATATCCAGCAGGTTGTCGGGATCAGTGAAAAGGAACCTCAGTGTGCAGAACCCAGCGCGCGCACTCAGAATCCCGCACAACTCCAGCGAGCTCGCAACGACTCCGCTTTAGCTCCTACTAGTTACGCTACGACTCGTCTGTAAATATCTCAAATCTTACAGACTCCCTTGCGGACACGCGAGGGAGTCGTGTTCGTTATCACATCACGATCTCGCCCGCCGACAACATAGACCAAACACATTAAAGAGAGATCAAAAGAGGATCATATTTTTTTTTCTAAACGTGTTTTCCCGTTGGAAACGGATAATAACATCGATCTGGTGGGAGAGTTGGCCACATATCAATCCACCTCCCTCATCGATACACATGGTCCGCTGCCATGAAAAATCAACTGCTTATACCCGCGGAGGCGGTGAATGACTCACAATAAAGATTAGCGGCGATCTCCGCTTCAGCCTTGTCACCGTTCGCGAGCAATTTTTCTTTGTTATATAAAAGCTCCTCGCGTGTCTCCGTCGAAAATTCCTGATTTTGTGCTAAGAGCAGTGTTAGTATTACTCAAACATCGAATACAAGAATACAAGACTACCCACTTTCAACGATGGCATCGACTGGACAAGCCTCCTGGCAGAAACCACAGTAAATGCACTTTGTCATATCAATGTCTAAACATAAAAACAATGAAAAGCCATAGTCTTTGCAAATTCGGAGCGAGCATACCGTATTTAGTGGTCCGTCGCGACCCATCTAGACGTGCCTCGCTTTCAATGGTGATAGCTTGAGCAGGGCAGATCGCTTCACAGAGCTTGCAAGCTGGCATGGAACATCAGGCGAGCATATTGGGCGATTGGGGAGACATACCGATGCAACGCTCCTCACCGCTTGGGTACCTCCGCAACGCATGTTCACCGCGGAAGCGAGGAGACAAAGGACCCTTCTCGTACGGATACATGATAGTATAAGGAGGCCTGAAGAAGTTCTCCATAACAATCCACATTCCTACAAAGCATCAACGACGCTGTTTGGACGCCTTTCGAACCACTTCCATACCTCGGAGGATTTCGGTGAAGAAGAAAAGGTGGACTGCTTTGTCGATGGCACTTGGTCCGCCCTTGTACGAATCTATGTGCTTGTCGGGCTCATCCTGTACAGTCAATGTACCTGTAGAGGCGGGTGACCTGATTTTGACTGGACCCTCTAGACTGTCATGTCTGTTGAGCGGTTCGGCATGAGAACAACGGGTAGATGAGATGCTCCGGTAAGTAATTAGTACAGAACGGAGCGTAGCAGAAGGCTGGAGGGTCGGCAAGCGATGCGAGAGCCCGACACCAAGACGTGTGCGGGCAAGAGACATTGTGTAGTCACTGAACACCAAGACTTTGACCAACAGAAGGGTGTGACAGGTTGTCACACAACAGTGACGCATATTTCCCAGCCAATTATCTTTCGCGCATCTCGTCATCCTCAGGCTGCTGATCATGTCCACCTCAAAAGCAAAAGTAAAGGCGCAGCCGCTTTCAGACCAGGGTACGACGAATGCCGCATTCATTTTTCACTGCCTCATCATGCCAGACTAGATAGAGATACAGCAAACATATTCTCGTTTCCAAAATGACTTGCAAACCCTTGCTGGGAAGATAGGCGAACTCGAGCAAGAATCTGAGGAGCATACGTGGGTGTTCTCGTTACCATTGCAAGACTATGATCAAGCTTGGAATCAGATTGGTTCTTTCAACATTGGATGAGGCCCTAGAGGAGGAGCCTGATCGCAAATGTTTTCGTTTGATCGGCGGTGTGCTTGTTGAACGTACTGTCAAGGACGTCGTTCCAGCATTGCAAACGAATCGCGATGGAGTGAGCTGGTGCTGTCCCTGGCATACTTTTATGAATCTAATGAGTGCTGTTCAGATAAAGAAGGTGATCACCACCCTTACGGAGCAGATCAAGTCGAAAGAACAAGAATTCGAGAGTTTCAAACGAGAACACAGCATACGTGTGATCCATAAAGCATGATCTCTCCGAGTGCAGTGGGTAATTAGTTTCGATGCTGTCTATGTGGTGAAGTCTCAACTCCTCCGCTAGTCATGTCCATCGACATAGCAACGTTACTTGCAGCAATCGCTTCTGTCAGTGGGGACGCGTATGACCACTCAGAAAGGACATGTGTCCGTTATTTATATCTAATTCCAACGCTGGCGACCATGACAGGTTCGCAGATCCGAAACGACCAGCCTGAGATCGATTGAGGCATCCAAAGCGCGAAAACTACTGTCTGCGTAAGGGCGTTAATTGGAAAGATATTGCTCATGGCCTAACTTCATTCGTCGGAGAGTACCGTTATGCAAGCTAAGTGGTTTTGCCAAGGGCCCATTGGATCTGCAAGCTTGTGCCTGTGCCTGTGATGTCAAGCTCAGTTTTGGCTCAAGCGATGTCTGGTCTGGCTGTTCAACACTTTTTGTGCGTTTCTACTTAAGTGATTCCCATTCCAAACGAAAGGTAAGTTAATCGTCGAATATGCACAAGTCTAGCAATCGGAAGCACCGACATCCTTCGTTTGAAGAAGACCAGTACTTGTACCGTGCAACGAGGGATTTATTTGAACACCACGAGGCACTGGGACATGGATACTTACAGGGAAACGCCGATATCTGTCGCCGAATATGGTACTCTATCGTGTCGCATCGGCCGGACTTTATCGCATCACTCTGCGTTTGGTGTGGATTCGGCGTGGGCCTGGGTTGCCAGTGCGACACTCCTTCCAATATTAGGATACCGGTTGAAGCTCCCTGAAGCCAAGTTTCAAAGTCTCTTCCTCCTTGTTCCGCTGTTCTCCTTCGCGCTGGAGGCTCCATATCGCCTTGTCGCTCCTTAACTCAGTATCAAGTCACTCCTTTCTCATCCGGTCGTAGTATGCGTGCATTCTACGTGGTTGCCGTGATCTTGTCCATATGTTGTGGGATCGTTCTCGCGGCCAACGATAGCTCTCTCGATACCTACGAGCAGACTTTCCTGGAGTTCCACAACTCCGTTCGCTCAAGTTGGTATGCCCAACCCTTCAACTGGTCAACAACCTTGACTACCAAGGCTCAACGATGGGCGAGTGGTTGTCGCTTCGAGCACACGAACGGGCAGCTTGGACCATACGGCGAAAATATCGCAGCAGGAACAGGAAATTTCACTCCCAGTGATGCAATGGAGATGTTCATGGCTGGTCTGAGTGAGTCCTCTTACGACGTCATCGGCTGTGCCTAGCTTCTCACCTAATATTTATTAGAAACCTTCAATTCCACTAACCCTACATTTTCCGATTTCACGCAAATAGTATGGCAATCTACCACGAAGATTGGGTGTAGCTCGGCTCAGTGTAGCGGAATATTTGACCCGACGTTTGGAGTGGCAACAATGCATGTCTGCTTCTACGAACCTGTTGGCAATGTGGTCGGTACTTTGTTGTCAGTTATTAAAACCCATCTGGCGTGCCTTAGACTCACGATCACCTTCAGAGACAACGTCGGAATCCACTGATTGTCAATCTGTCGATCAATTGGTTCATCAAAACTTCGATCATCTCATTGCTTCGTTCTATTGTTTAGCATTTTGCGCAAGCCGTCAAGTAGTACTATCTCCTGTCCGAGCTACGTTTCAATCAGGTTATTGATTTTGTGTTGTTTCACTCGGCGTATGCCAGTTAAGGGTGCGGGGCCGCCTCTTGTATTGTATATGGCGTCATGTAGTTGGATAGCAATGACTCTAACCTTGGTGTGTAGTGACTGTAGATTGCGGATCTGAGTTTGACCCCCGATCACCGATCGTGGCCAAGCCATGATGGCATGACCAAGCAATTCTGAATCAAGAGAGTCTTTCCCATGGAATCGACACAGCAATATTAATCTCAGGCTTCTCAGTTCGACGTCACCGGCATGGCCAACTTGCATCCGTCGACGTTGACATTCAGCGATGTCGGTCTCATCACTGCTATACAATCCATCACACTGGAAACATTACCAGTTGAACTGCTAGCAGAGATATTCTCCGAGCTTGATCTAGCCTCTCTCATATCGGTCTCTTGTCTCTCACGTGGGTTCCGAGCTCTGACTGCCGACGCCTCCCTCAATCTTTGGAGACATCCTATACTGCGCAATCTTCACCGATGTATCTACGAGAAGTCGCTGTTCCACCTTAGCGTCCGTCCTATCGTGCCACGGCAGAATTGGATCGAAATTCTCACTTTCGCGTCGCCGAGTTTTCTACTGTTTAGTAGCAGTTTACCCAACTTGAAGTCGTCCGAATGGGAAGAATGCTTTCGCAGGAGATTCCTACCTAGCTGGACCAAATGGAAAAAGGATGATTCGTGGAGAGAAACCTTTATGAAGTAGGAGGTCCTTCAAATCGATGATGCCACCCTCACACGAGACCTTTTTCAGAGTACTTTATCGCGTATGGCATAGGAGTCGTTCATCCTGCACTTCAGATGAATCTTGGACAAAGTAAGGCCGTCAAACTAGTCCGAGTCCACAGTCCAGCTGCTGATCTTGCCAATAATATTATCGTTTCCAGGTATATCGTGCTGAACCGCAATGGAACCGCAAATGAACTCGAGGCTGCTTCGCGAAATTTTAGTCCTTCGATGATATTACATGAAATGAAGTCAGCATATCATCGATTCTTGAAAATTCCTCCAGCTTACACTAATCAGGCTTCAGAATAATCTTGCACATCTGCCAACTCAAATACGAGTCAGCCATCATCTTGCCGTTCTTTCAGCAACTGACATTATCTCCCATCTCAGGTTGTCCTGCAGTTGACGGATGTCCGTATCATTGCTCTAGGTACTATAAATCGTCCTAGAACAAATCATCCGGTGAACCGCAACGCTCATGCATTCTTGTGCCCTCCTGGGCTTGGGGCTTCCGATACTATCGTTGACGAAGATAGTACGGCTAACTTTTCAAATTCAGGCAGCTCAAGAATTGGTAAATGCCCTTTCCAACCTTTAGTCAGTTTGACGTTGAATCGAACCGATGTTCAAATTCCTCAGCGCAATCTAGTACCGCTTACCGTTGCCTTTCGCGTCCCACGCCTTCGCATTCTCACAGAAATTATCCAATGCATACTTCCGGCGGGGGCGATCAAAGGTGGCATCCGAACCTCACACTAGAAGAAGGCATGCATTGGATCAGAGGGCTTATGTATGACCAACGCACTCTGCCATTTATTCTCTGATTTTTTATTCGCAGGGTCACCGCACAGTTGCGGCCTCCAGACCCTCCTGAATCCACTGATGGGCGGCGCCAAGGTTTTGAGTTGCTCGGTGGGATTGATCATGCGCCATTTGCATCATTCACATGGCAAGATTTTTTGGCGATTGCACCCTGGATGGAAAAGGGAATTACGAAGTGTATCTACGGGCAAGGTTTGGGAATCCAATAGTCTGCTCCCTCGTGTCATGATCTTGAGTGGTAAAGGTTAAAACTCTAACGACAATTTTGTGCCTTGATTTTCCAGTGGACGCTGCCCATAAGGGATATAGCAATTGGTCAATCTCTTGCGGTATTGTTTAGTGTGGCTGTTCCGTCACAGCGATCCACGAACCTCAAACACCTTGTATTGACCGAGGTGAGACATAATCTGTGTTGTTCGCGGAGACGTGAGATGGTCCGATTTCTGCCATATACAACATCGATTTATTGTTTCCCTTGGGTATGGCGGCTGAGCTTTGTTTTCCCTGTTAGATACACTGACACTTCTCGGTCCCGTGAGACACGGGGCCAGGGGTAATGTCTAAATGCCCTTCTGCTGGCTGGAGCTCAGAACAATGGACGACGATGATTTCTGAGGAACTTCATCTTCATATGGTTGGTCCGATAAAGTATCCTTCCCCCATATAAGCGCTCGCTCTGGGGAGGTGTCCTTCATTTCTTCTCTTCATATCCGTTGACTGACGTTGCGGGACTTCGTCTATACCCTATTTTCCGATCATTCATTATGTCCGAGTCGCGCGTAAGAGCTTCCTTGAAAGGCTTTTTTTGACGTCGCTCACATGCTGCGCTGCATTGACAGTGGATCTGCCAAACTTGTTCTAAACCCTTTGCACGCAAAGGTGACCTTACCCGGCATGAGGCTCTGCACCTTGGGATCAAGTAGGTTTCTCTCGACTCCTCAGGGGCTCCGTCTGTTAATATCTCCTATAGGCCACATGTCTGCGACACTTGTGGAAGGGGATTCTCACAGTTTTCAGGCTTGAAAACCCACTGCAACACTCAGTAGGTAATTTGAGATTGACTGCTGCTGCGTGCTAACGGGGAGAGTAGTACTAGGGCGAAGCCTTTTATGTGTGGCATTGGAACCTGCAAAAAAGCTTTCGGGGACCCTTCTTCGCGCACTCGCCATAGAAAAGAAATTCACATGAGCGCAGGTGTATATAAGTGTATCATTCCCGACTGTGGAACAAGGTCAGTGGGGCGCTGAACATCTCATTGGTCTACAATTCAATTCTGAACCTTGCAGTATTAAACGGCGGTCCACATTCGTCGCACATCTACGAAAACACGGACTCGATCCGAGGTCGCTCGATTTGCACGACATTCAGAATGGCGGAAGAGGGATCTCTGCATCAACCCACTTCCCTTCCCCCGATGTAGAAGACGAGGTTCAGCATACCGTAGAGTCTCGGAGTGCGTCCCCACCCTTCCTCAGTGACAGTAGGTGACACCGTTCCGTTCCCAACTACCTGCTAATTGTTTGCAAGATGCTGGATATTGCTCCTTGGGTCACGGCGGCCTGGCGAATCATGTTGCGGAAAGTAACGGATGGTCGAGTGACAGTTCATTTGACAGTCGACAGGATACATGGTCCCCTGCCAATGATGCCTTGCTCCTAGACTCAACGTTTGATCAGATCATGAACGTTGGACCGTCTGGCCTTCCCCACGACATTTACCCCTACGCGCCCAACAACACCCAGAATTCCTATTGTCCCGACAGCATTTTTGCCGCAACAACTGACTATCATTTCCCCGCCAACGCTCCTTTACTAAACCATCCGGTGCTCGACCCGTTCCTAGAAGGCGGAAGTGATGGATTCCAATCATCATCGTCATCTCCATCATCGAGGCATTCAGCTCTGTATGCGACCGACTTTGATGACGACGTGGCGTGGCTGGCGAACGATTCATCGCAGGAGTCACTCCTGTACGCAACTCAGCATATGTGATACAGACATTGTACTACATGACAGACATTCCAGTTCCCGGACCTGTTCTAGTACATTTTCTACTGCGTTGCCGTCTCGATAGCTAGTTACCCTTTGGACACTTATTACCCGCCTGTAGCTCGAGATTTTAGATCGGATTATACCAGTTGCTACCAAGTTTGTACTTAGCGTGGGTTGCGATCAACAAAGACGCGTTAGTGCAACAAGAGCAAATAACGCCTCCGATTTATCCAGGCCCCGGGCTGTAAGCTGGAATTCGGCATTTGCCCACAGTACTGTCTCTCATAATAAAGCTCCCCAAAATCCGCAGCTGCCTCCAGAGATCCCTTCTGGGCGAATACAGCATGTTGGCGTCTCCCTTGTATCCCGTCCCCCCGTTTTCTTCCCAGCTTCTGTCCGACGATCATGTGCAGCTGAAACCGTCCAAAGACATCGATGCGTTCAACAGCCTCCTTCCACCCCCTATCGAATTCGTAGAAGGATCATCATCTGGCGTTCTCGCAGTTGCAGAGGGCAGGTATGATCCCATCAATGGAACACCAAAGGCCAGCAAGGTGAGCTGTTCACATCTCGCACACATACACCACCTAATATCATGAATATTCGCCAGTCGTCTTTGGATCAACCGAAAACACCATCTACGCCGCAACACCCTCCTCCTAAAACTCCTCTGACCGCTCGAAACCCGAAGCACTCGCTATACAATGGTATTCTCGAATCCACATTTCCATCGGGCCTCGACGTTGGCAGCGGTCTCCACAACATTGGAAACACTTGTTTTTTGAACAGTGCATTACAATGTCTCCTCCATACGCCACCGCTGTTCCGTGTTCTGCAAGCGCACTCTAAAACGGACCCCTGTGAGCGCCTTGCTAACTTGTTTGGACGACAGTTTTGACTTTGGACTTTTCAGGCCGCGTCAAGAACGGATTCTGTATGGCATGTGGCCTGCGGCAGGTCATGTTAGACTCGTATCAAAAGTCACACCCATTCACTCCTTATCAAATTACATCCAAATTACAATGCAAGTTCCCTCTGCCCAGTTGTGTCGATGATGCTAACCGACAACGATAGACATTGCAAAACATATGCGCAAGGGCCGACAAGAAGATTCACACGAATTTCTCCGTTACGCTATTGATGCGTTGCAAAAGTCGTGCTTGGCTGGATATTCTCAGTATGTTTTTCTCGAAAGTTCTGGTTTCCATCCCTTATCCACTGTTTAGAAAAGTCGACCATAAGTTGGCCGAGACAACATGGGTGCACAGGATTTTCGGTGGACGACTGCGTTCCCGGGTGACATGTCGCGAATGCAGTCATAATAGTGACACTTTCGACAGCATGCTAGACATTAGCTTGGACATCTATGGCTCGTCGACCTTGAAGGATGCACTCAGGAAGTTTGTCGCCGTCGATTATCTGAGGGGCTCAGACAAATACAAATGCGAGAAGTAAGTGGTCCAGGTAGTAGTTGTGGCCTGTCCTGCTGATCATCATTTTGATTGAAGATGCAAAAGAGCTGTCGTGGCTGAAAAGCGTTTCACTATCCACGATGCTCCTGCCGTCCTGACAATACATCTAAAACGGTTTTCTCCACTTGGCCGCAAGATTGGTCACCATGTCCATTATGACGAGCGTCTGACGCTCCAGTCTGCGATGAGCGAAGGAAAATATGGACCCTCCTATTCACTATACGGTGTCATCTGCCATGCTGGAGGTGGACCAAATTCGGGCCACTACTTTGCCCACGTCAAAGCAGGGGATGGCCGATGGTACGAAATGAACGATGACATGGTCTCGCCCCATCATTGTACTCCTGTGGGCATGAAGAACGCATATATCTTGTTTTATATGTGTGATAGGGGCCAGTTACTCGAGGGTGCTATCAACCGCTCAAGCCAGGTAGTCGGGAGCGCCAAGAGCAGCATCGTTGGCGGTATGAAGAAGCGGAAGAACCTTGATCTAGACGAAGAGGACGTTGGTGTCAAGGCTGAACGCCCCTTCATCGGCCCTCTTCTCCCTTCACCCATACCTGACAACGTCGATGACAAGCAATCAGCTACCACGGCTTCCGCGTCCGACCCTCAGGCCGTTAACTTGAAAAAGAAGATTGCTGCAATAACAACCAGACCAACGGCTGCTCTCGCAAGTCTTTCCCAGTATGACGACGACGACGACGACACCGACAGTTCATCAGAATCCACACATCTGGGGTCAAAACCCACAACGAGCATCGAATCATCCCCTCCACCACCACCCTCCACTGATGCACCCCCTTCACCCTCGTCCTCGGATCGCACCTCCATTGCCCAGATACCTACTTCCCCTGATACCTTTCGTTCCAATGGGATTGATCCCAGCAGTTTCTACTCGTCCCATACAAAGAATGAGAGGAAGCGTAAATCACCATTTGGCGATGAAGAAGATCAAAAATCTGACTCTAAGCGCTACGCGATATCACCCATGCAGACCCCCTCACCCAAACGTGCGCCTCACGGACAACGCAAGAAGTCCTCTTTTGGTGGTGGTGCTGTAAATCCCTACTCTCGACTCGCTGGGCACAATTCACTTCGGAATTCCGACTTCCGTCACAGACCAAGGCAATATGGCAACAAACGGAAAAGAATGATTATATAGTCATGTATTACTTGCTGTATTATGCACATGTAATAATCATTGCTTCTCCAGCGTGTAGCACTAGTTGGCGACTAATTACATAAATGAAGGTAACAAAATCGCGTTCACAGTTTCGCCGTTAGCTTGTCCACCTTGGGACTGTCGCCTTGCTCGTCCCACCAGATAACGGAAACGGTGGTGTCATCACGGTATCGGCGAGCAAAAGGGGAAGGTATGCTCATCAATTTCCGGAGTGCAAATGTATCGCCCCCGCCAAACGCGTTCCGAATTAGGTGAACGCCTAGGGCATCATTCCCAAAGGACCACGAACCCTCGGAGTTTTCCTTCATTTTATCCTTGCCTTCGACAGTCGGTGATCCAGATGAGGTAGGGACCAACTTTTGAAGCTGTGCCTTGGGAACTGTTCCTCTCAGACCTTTTAGATGTCCACCGACAAGCGCGACCACCTCCTCCGAGCTCAACTTATCCCATAGGCCATCGGTGGCGAGTACGACGAATCTGGGACCAAGTTTCGAAGTGTTTGAGGAATCATCGTCGAAAGAAAACTTGCGGTGAGAGACGACCGGGGTTGCAGTGACATACGGCGGTGTTTTCAATAATTTCGGAGGTGGCCGCAACGGCTGGTTGTTGCCGATCATGAATGCCTGACTCAAACTTTACGATGGGTGTTACTTGGACGTAAGTGATATGGAACGAATCGTGCTCACACTTCCTGAACTTCGCGTGGCCACTTGTAGCGGGCATCTCCGAACGCTCTTGTAGGCTCCAGACCACCAAGAACACGGCCAGAGCGGATTACGTCCTGGGCTTCGTCTGGGGGGTGTTCGGACTGCATTCTGTCCAGGGATTAGACGTAAGGGAGGAACCGGCGAATACAGTGCACTTTACCTCTTCAACTCATTCGGGTTTCGGCCCGTTTGATCCTCGCTCAACACCTCGACCCTCCAAGAGCCCGTACCATCCGCAGACTCCTCCCAGATACCCGCAACCGCCCGACTATCCCCAGAGCACGCGACATACAAGTCTCGCTGGGCAGTGTCAAAGACGGCCATCAAAGCGCAGCTGCCTGAATGGGGTATAGACGCGTGAATTTGAAAAAGGGACGCGTCGACATACCAGAAACCGCAGGAAGCATCGTGGGTAGCGCGAGCGGATGCTCACTCAAATCGGGAACTATTTTCTTCTTCAAGGACTCTTTGTCTATGTTGTTGGCGAGAACTTTCAACGGCGCATTGATCAGCTCTTCGTCGAGTTTGGTGAAAGCGTCTTGTATGGCAAGGGAGATAGTTTGTGGATTTTGGACTCCAGGTTTTGATGATACAGAGCCAGAGGATCCATGGATGAGTGATGAGAGTTGAAACAGAACAGCGTTGATCAATGTCTTGGAAAGAAGGTGGGAAGTATGAACGCCGCTGTGACCATCCATTACAGCGAAGAGCAACCAGTCTCCGGGCCCCTTTGGGTCCGAGCCTTCGCGAGCGACGACGGCCTCGGCATGGGCGTCTTCCAGCGGTTCATTCGCTGCTACGGATGCGGTAGTGTACTTCCACATTAAACCTTGTCGCGTGACTGTATCGGACTTCACATTCGCGCTGAGACGCTCGTCGACAACACCGAGTGGCAATAAATGGAAGGTCTTGGTGGTCATGACTGGAACACCATTGGCACCCAGTGCTTTCACGGGAAGGTCGAATGTCTGCGGCTTGTTGTAGCGGTAATAAAGGTATGTTGGGGCGCCAATAACAACAGTTGTAGCAGCCAAGGGTTTCCAAATTCTTCTGATCATTTACCACAGAGAAACTGGTCCGGGCCTGTATATATTAGCGGTCTCGCGGGTGGACAAGTGCGGAGACTCACTAGTATTGTTCGTGTAGTGGTCCTAGTGGAGTTGGAACGCGGACGTCACGTGGGTTGACCCAGATCGATTAGATTCCCACCGCACGCCAGCCCCACCCAACTTTGGATCAGTACCACGACCTCCTTACACCACTTTCCTTGCCACAACACCAGTCGCGTCATTCTGCTGCCTATCGTACATTTTTTCAGTCAGATGTTCAGCGTGAGATATCATCATGCCCAAGACGTGACCATGTCCGAGGATGGAGTCGTGGAAACGTTGCCTGGGCACTGCCATGACCCGAGTACCGGCGAAGACCACGACAGCATAGAGCGTGAATCTCTTTCGCAACCTTTGGCGAACGTGAGTCAAGATATGTGTCCGATTGTCACTGGTGTAGAGCCTCAAGTTTGTCCTGCATTATTGCTCTCCAAGTCCCCTGCAGACATAGTCTCCGAAGAGTGTTCGCAAGTGCCTGCCGGCAGTGCGCAAGTGGCGTCCTCACAACAACAACCCTCCCCAGAGTATTTGGCGTCTCTGGGTGTCAAAGTGAGAGACTTTGCGTATCAGAACACCCTCCCCGCGATCGCACCGGTCCCACGTGTCCCCCGACAAGTGCAGCCAGCACCCCGAGCGCTGAAGCGTGCGCAGAGAGACTGGGATGACGGAGGCCCTTCGTCGCCATCACAACTACCGTCGGGGCAGAAAGGATCCAAGAAACCCCGATCACTAGAGCGCCAACCAACAGAGCCACTCCAAGAGCCAGTGATCCGGCGCACCCGGGCCTTGGAGCGAATGTCAGTCAAGAGGTTTTACTCCATCATGACCCCGTCACCACGAACTTTGGCAAGCCCACCACGCATACGACCTTCCGCTAGCCCCCCAACGTCACCGCTGACGCCGCCACTCTCACATCTTGAATCTCAAGAATCAGATGTTGTTCACACCCCCTCCGTATTCCCGTTTGCCATGCACGTAGATGATACCAGCAAGATCCCCGCCTCAGAACTTAATTCAGCATCACAGTCTGTGCCCTTTCATTCCGTCCTGTATACCCGCATTGCATTGGGCTCGCTTTCGTCCCTGGGTGGCTCTCCCGCTCCAGTTCTACCACAGGTTGTACCGTCTGCTCCCCTGATAAGTCCGTTCCTTGAAGTTGCATGCGAAAACAAGGAGTCGGGGGTGGTTCCTCGTGTTCGCAAGCGTCGCCGTCGTGGGACTGTAGAAGCGACGGCCCCGTCCAATCGGTATCAACTCCGTCAGCGGCCTACTCCATCTTCTCGTGCACCTAGCATTTCGCGGTGCTCGCATGAAGCGAGCAATTCGTCCAAGACGCAGCCGCCGCGTGCGGTGAAGCAATGAAATTCGGACAGCATGTTACATACATTCCAGGATCATTATTTATTTCTTATTGCTGTTGTGCCAGTAGTCATTTTGTCGCCGGAGTGGTTTTTTTCTGTAACAGTTCCCCTTGATCACATGAATTACAAGGTATTCTAAGGTGGCAAGGAGTAGTACTTACGATATGCATGTTCTCGTCTGTCCAAGTGAAGCGATATTGATGTCGGACAGCCTGCGGAGTTGTGCGACCCTGTACTATCGGAGATGAGTCTCAGAAGTATGAAGATGATCGAGCACGGGGGAGGCTCGGCACCTCGGACGTACACAAAGATAAGGACGGGGATTAGACGCTTGTGTCGGGCTGAGTCGGATCGGACAAGTATGTAAGTGATTGAAAGGCCAAAATGAGGATGAAGGAGATACGCGAGCCTGAGATCTGGTGATCTACGTAGTATTAAAATGGTAACAATCACTTGCTGAGTCTCAGAGTCATAGTATCCTCCCCCTCTCCACATTGATGGCAGCATCCAACTTGAACGTCACCATCTCCCTCCTCCCCGTCTCTCTCTCACTCGTACACATCCCTCGCTCCCGTCTCCCCCAGCTATCTCACCCCGTCCTCAGGCAGATCCTCCAGCCTAACCCTGTCTTCCTCAATGTCACCTGCAACGAGATCGAGCTCAGTCTCTTCGCGGAGCACCACATCCTCGCAGACTTCGAGCTCATAGCCAGACACGACAGGCACAGACTGCGATCTCGCCCCACTTCAGCCTCTGCTCGCAAACGTCCTGTCTTGCACGACGACGATCGAGTCGAGTTTTCTTGCGAAAAGTGGAAAGTGCTCCAGCTCGACTCTCATTCCGATCAACTCGGTGCGTCTCGCCCTCCAGGCCTTGCATGATATTGACGAGCCCGCGTACTAAGCAGACAATTCTGGCGCAAGAGTGCACGAACTCTCCGCTCCACTGGCCGCTGCAGGCATCTCCATCTTATACCAGTCCTCATACATGAGTGACTTCATTTTCGTACGCCAGTCTTGCATCTCTCACTCCCTCACGTGTCGCTCAATCCACTTGTCCTCAGGTTAAGGAGTCCAGACTGCGAGAGGTCATGTCGCTGTTCGGGGCTGCTGGATTTGACCTGTATTCCTCTGATCCAGAACTGTTCATGTCGAGAGTCGCGTCCCCTCTCCTGTCGCCAGTCCTACCCGATGTATTTCAAGTCAGTGACATTGGCCCAGAGTTCAGTCCCGAGTCAGGTGCTGTTTTGACCCGGACTCGGACCAGCACCGATCCTTCAGCCGCAGCTTCGTCGTTTCTCCGTTTGAACCAAGATACAGATAATAGAAATGGAACTGGACGAGCTTCATACTATCGCCCTCCCTCACGAGACAAGACCCTTTCTCCGACATCCACCGAAGTTACCATTCTACCCTCCAAACTTGCATGCGTCGGGTTAGCTGACGAAAGCGTCGATAGCTGGTCACTCAAAATTGTTAAGCTCGTTGCTTTTCCAGACCTCATTCCCGAGAAAGAGTCACGTCCAGGATGTGACAGCACTGCAACGAAGATCTCGATGAGTAAAAGGCTTCAAGAAGTCACGATCCCTTCTTTCCTGTCCTGGCCACGAAGAGGCTCATATTCAAGTGACTCTGTCTCGTCTTCGAGCGAGAGTGACGAAGGCTACCTCTCTCATTCTCCCCGTAGAGATTCACCCTCGATATTGCCAGCAACTGTTTCCCGCTCGTATCCCGACATCTCTCGCGCAATCCCGTCACTGACGCCCTCTTTCAAGCCAGCCGCTAAACACCTAATTTCACATGTGTCTCCGCTCTCTCCTGTGGAGTTGAAATCGTCTTTCAACCGAAGCGCTATTCATTCGCCTGCAGTCAAACACATGAATAACATGTGCCCCAGGGTATCGTTTTTTAGTTTTACCCGGACATGCGAAGGCTCCTCTTTGACGACGGATGTGTCAATCCTCGCCGCCCTATTTCCACCGGGAGAAAGACACATGCTCATCTGTGCAGGGGAATTAGATGCCCTTGATATGCACGCCGACAACTCGGATTCCGATTCTGACCAAGATCAGGACAGCGAAGCACTCTCAGAAGGCGGAGCCTTGAAGTGTCTTCAAATCGATTTACGCCGCTTTGGTTTAGGTAAGTATGATTTATCAGTCTGTTTTCGGCGCGCGAAGTGACGTCTTCGTACTTGCCGGTCCGCAGATAAGCATGGTCTCGTTAGTCGGTACTCGCGAGTTCTGGAAGAAAACGGAATCAATCACATGTACAGCTCCACATTCAAAACCGCCAATCTCCTTGTGGGTCGTTATCTTTCCGTGAACCTGACTTCTTGACAATCCCTGTCATGCAGGTTGCCAAGTCACACGCTAGTCGCGCCCGCAATCTTCTGGAGTTATGCTGATGGATCCGGATCATCTCCTAAAACTAAATCCCCCACTCTTGGAAAAGTATCAACTCATCAAGGTACCACTGTCACATATCTGATATTCTTATCTCTCGAACAAGATACCCGCCTCTTTTGTACACGCCCCACGACACTCTTTCTCCTCTTCAATTGTTGTTGTTACACTCATGGAACTGCATTGGCATTGGTTTACGACGAAATGAATATCTTGGTTTTTATATTGACCTTCTGGACAGATCAAGGCCCCTTGATTTGTGCACGTCGACTTTTATTGTGTATGTGAGTTGGGAAAGAGGGTGCCATGAAGGGGGGACCGTACACCACTGCCTACGCCCAATTGAGGCCTCGATTTTCCGCGCGTGAGATTGCATGCGATGTCGGGAAGCTGATGGACCGTTTGGGATTGAAGGAACCCTTTATCTGCAGCCAGTGGCAATTGGATGATATGCCTTTCACATTGACCTCGACGCACAGGAACGTTCCCACCTGAGGCCTGAGGCGGCGGCGGCATGACTGATTATGAAAATCTGCTACGCACAAAACACGGCGAGGCAAATTTGGTGTTCGTTAATTCAGGGAGGGCCGCCTCGATATTATCACTAGACGAGAACGCGTCTTGCCAGGCGAATATACTAGCAGGCAACATGATCGATCCCCAGAAAGCTCTTCTGTTTCTCAACCCAAAGAATGTACTAGTGAATTCATCTGATAATGCTACTTCACTCTAGAACAGAAGCGAAACCCAAATCCGTCAGGAAAGTCAATCCACTTTTTTGCTTTGTAGTAAGACCATCTCATCCTCCCTGACAGCCGTCACCTTGGTAAAGTCTTTCAGGATGAAGTCGGCGTGCGTTAGCTACACGTTGGCATGTCAGATGGGTCAAACGATGGGTCCACTAATGCCCACCTTCTGTGCGAGGTCACGAAGGAAGCTTGGGAGCAACTTCATGATCAAAGCCGAGTAAGTATAAAATGGCAAATGTATTGTCCGAGATTCCTGTGAATCTAAGGCAGCCATGATTGCCTTCACTACGGTCACTGGAGCTAATGAGGGTACAAAGAACCGGAAGAAGACATTGTCTGGGAACACCGCAGTGGAGAAGAGAGGCGTGCAAACGTGGCCGGGACAGACCAGTGTTGTGCGAATCCCCGGTGCAAGATACCTTTAAGTCATTCTAAGTCGGTAAACGCTCATCGAAGAAGAGTGTACATACCATTTGTCCAGCTCATAGCGGAGCGACTCATGCACATTCAGGAGAGCGGCCTTGGAAGCACTATAGTCCGCTAAAAGGATATTCAACAACAATCCATCGACTCAACGAAGGTGCCTACACATTTGAGCGCTACCGACGTATCCCATGACAGATGCCAAGGTAACCTAAGAAAGCGTGAGTGACGATTGCGGTCCTTGGAACGGATGCCTCATACGATATGTCCGCTTTTCCTTTCAATCATTTTGGGCAGGAAGGCTTTAAGAGTCCAAAAATGAGCGAAGGTATTCACGCCAAAAGTCCTAGATGTCCATTGAGTCAACGATATGTGGCTCCGGGTTTAGCTTCGCACTGAAATATGTCCTGGGGCTTGAGGTCGAGAATCAGTTTTCCTTGGACCACGCCAGCATTGTTGACAAGGATAGTCGGGTGGCCAACCTATAGCACATTGATGAATGCGCAAGCACAAGTATCTGCGCAAGGGATTGACCTCTTCGACGACCTTCTTAGAAACTGCTTCGACTTCTTCCCAACTGGACACATCACATTTGTAGTACGTGATGTTATCTGGGCGCGGAAGTTGATAGTTGTCCAAGTCGCGAATTGAGCTCAATCACATACAATTTTCTGTTTGCATTGGTTTGATGTCGAGAACGACTACATTCACATTGCGCACCGCAAGCGTATTGGCTAATAATTCTCCCATGCCAGACGACCCTATTTATAACAAGTAGTTAATTCCGGAAGATCTGGAAGTCGTAAAAACGTACCTCCCGAGATGAGCACAATCTGTTCACTCCAGTCCAGAGGTTTGGGCGCAAAGAAAAGACTTCCCTGATTTCTGTACAAGGCTGAAAGCCATTTGATCAACCCTATAGCTAGTTAGTGGGATAGACCCCACTGACATGACCAACTCACAGAATGCGCAAGTAGAGGCACAGTAGCATGCGGAGTACATCACGGCAGGGGTGATTACTCCTTGGGCATGGAAAAAGTAGAATATGGGAATGAGAAGCGTGAAAACCGGGCCTAATAGCGTGTCAATGCCGTGGACTGCGCGGAGAACCAAAGAAACGGACTGAAAACAGTCTGCTGCAGGACTTTGACAACCATGTCTATGTCCACATTGTCGTACATTGGGAGTACATCATCTTGGTGGCTCTTCTCCGAAGCCATCTCAATTCGGTCGGTGACTGTCAAGTCGACTGCTTGACTGTTAACCTTGTAATAAACGAGCGTCGGATTTGTGGTTTGCGAACAAGCCGAATATTGAGAACTGGTGTAGTAGAAAGAACAAATGATATTACAGCACACATAGCTTGTTGTGCTTGGGCGCCTTCGCGTGAAAAATCGGAAGTCACCCAGTCACGAAGTTACGTGGCAGGCACAATTTTCAATTTATTGACGCCCCTTAATCTCGTCTATTATGTACTCGGACAACGGACCGTCGCAACTGATCCAAGTTAGAGTCTGCCCAACCGTTGGTGCAACTCACAAACTACTACAATTTGTGCATGAACTTGGCAGGCGAGACCTTTTCGCGCAACTAAATTAACCGCTGCGGCAATGATGGTTCCGCAGGTGTGTGTACAGAAGAGTCACTGATCAGCCTGATTACCCCTGGGACCCCCATGAGTAGGTGGGCCGAGGAAACCCCATTGATGGGCTGCTGTGTTATTCCGTCCAACAGAAAATATTATACCATGTACACCTTCATTTACAGCAGAGGAACGGTGCAAGTTCCACAGACACACTGTCCCAATCAACCGAGTATGGTGTGAATTCCCATGTCACTTCTGTCGATGTTTGTGCTGGGGACCATACGGACTGCCCCTGTAAGGAACCTCTCAGGGACAACAGTGAGTTGTTGAGACTTTATGGGAAGCTAACAAACGAGATAAACAAACACTTTCCAGTGCCTGGAACATTTTATCGGTGAGTTTCAAGTGGCGAATTCCTTGCTTTTCCAACCCCGGCCCTACACGAGGTGTGCACACGAAAGGGACCACATTGCTAGGATGTCATTGATACCTGATCATTTTGGACACTTGTTCATGTTTTTGGACAAACTCATTGCCTAAAAAGCTTTTCCACTCTGGAAGAAAGACAGAACCTAGGAGCAATTCAGCAAAGAGCCTCTTCTGGTCATGGTCGAGAGTCTGACTGCGGGAGACAAGCAATTCCTCTCCTAGTCGCGATCACACAACATATATGCTGCGGAAGTGAGCAAAATCCTTTGAAATCTGAAGCCTAGTGATATGCATGAGTTATCGAAGTCCAAACCCACGGACCCACTATCATGTCGTGGGTGGTAAAGGTCCTCTGGAATTTGTGGTAAGCCCATAAACAGCCACTTGTCATCAAGAATTTGGCTTATCTTACCGTAGGACGCAGACCATCATGTGTACAGCAGGCGAAGCAGGAACTCTGTATCAATCTACCTGAAACCGCTGCTGCAATTCTCAAAGGATAGTGAAATCTCCGACTGGATCTTGAGAAGGTCTTCTATCAACGAGACTGGATTAGGAACAAATGCTTATAGTATCCTGCAGTCGGTGATTGAGATATCCTTAGTCAATGTTGGACACATCGATGCACAAGATGGCCCGTGGAACATTCGAGGAAGTGATGGACCCCACCCTCTCGCAGACACTTCATTCCAATGTGGGTAGTTGTTCGGTACGTGGAAATCTGAGGGAGAACGGCCCAACCTCTGTGGATGTTAAATGTTATCGACTTGTAGGGGTAGGGCTATGTCAGAACTTGAACGGCAACCAATACGAAGTTCCCACTGCACCACGGGAAAAAGAAACCGATTTCTGAACATTGAGCATAGAAAGTGAGTATCGGACTTCCAGTCAGCTCGTGATATAAAGTCGCTGCCTACTGAGCAGCCTACCAAGAGGGAATCTTATAACGCGTGGACGTTGTACCATTGACTTGCAGATTTCTGAGAGCTTTGGAGGGATTCTGGTCCATGGATGTTTAGTGCGGAGCCTGGACCAGATGCACTGAGTAGAGGACGGTGAGAACGGTAGCCCCTTCCATGCCCACTAAGCTTCCACGCACAACCAGCTTCCAAAAGACAACTGGATCGATGCCACAAGGAAATCAATCTTCCGGCTGGTTGGGCATGGAACACAATTTGTCTCAGCGTTCCGGTGACTCCGAGTCAGGACATAAACGACAACCTGATCTCAGTAGTGTCCGGCGCACAGAATACAGTGTAGGTGTTGTAGTCACGATAGTGGAAACTTCCAGTAGGAGCGGCAGATTGCGGACTTGAATTTCGGATAAACATGCAGGTTTGTTTCCAAATTAGGGAATCTTGTTCAATGGATCGGTGCCATATTGATCGTGTAACTCCGAGCTCGGGTACCGTTCGTTCAAGTTGTAACATTATAGCAATGTTCGGAAAACCAGACTTGGGATTTGGTAAGTATCTGATTCTCATCCCTCACGGTCGGAAATGATGGTCCCTTTACCGGATGTTAGTAGGAGCCGAGGGAAATGTTCAAGAAACGAAAGGAGACTACTTAACATGACTAGTAATCTCAGTACGCTACTCTCCGGTTAGGTTTCTCCCGTCGGAGAACCCCTTCTTCTACGGCTCTTACTCCCCCAAGAAGATGCTAAAGAATCAGCATATGCTACACGTCTCCCACTCCTCAAAGTCCACCTTGCTTACTACTCCTCGCCCCGCCAGCCATGGGCTTTCTCCGCAGAGCAGAATGCAGAGTTTTTGCAGTATAAACTCGGTGGGTTGACTTTCCTCTTCGTGCAGCCGTCATTCTTGTTGATAACATCCCAGTCTTTGGAATCCCCATACCCTATGCACCGAAACTCAGGGATTGCAGGGATTTCCAATCGTGTAAGTTCCACAACTCTGCTCTGTCGTCCAACTTATCGTTCGTGTAGCTTAGCTTGTCTCCCGATCCGCGTCTGTGGAGCTCTAGTTTATATGCTGATATGAAGGAGCCCGATGATGACATGCATGACCCGGATGTGAAGGACCCACGAACTTGCCCATTCTTTGCTCATCGTGGAATGGTGAACGTAGGATTTCTCTTTCTCCTCAATATAGGCCTCATTTCCCTCTTGTGAGTTATCCATTCTGCAGCGAAATTCCCTATTTACTCGGCTGTCTTCTTCTGGCCACTAGTGCTGGATATCCTATGATCACTTATTTCACAACGGAAAAGTTATCGAACAATGGTGGGTTCGGTTTAGGTGGTACAAATGCCAGTGGCCAGGTGGGTCTGTCATAGCACATATGTGCCCATGGTGTTCGACTCGTCTATATATTCAGATCCCAATCATTCCGGGGAATTGGGCTCTTATTGACATCGACACGCCCAAGGAGGCTTACAATATGCCATCATGGAATGGCGGTCCTGACATGGAACTAGTCTTCTCGGACGAATTCAACATTCCTGGCCGAACATTTTGGCCCGGAGACGATCCCTATTGGGAGGCTGTCGACTTGCATTACTGGGTACGTGCATCACCATGTCCACCATCAGTGCATGCTCATTAACCGACACCTGTCTCAACACCTATCTCAGGAAACAAATAATCTAGAATGGTATAGTCCAGATGCGATCACCACTCAAGACGGTAGTCTAGTTGTGACATTGTCGCAGAAGCAGACACATAACTTGAACTATCAAGGGGGTGCGTTGACCCAAGTCACGAACTCAGTTATCTGATCTTACTCGTATCAAGGGATGATGTCAACTTGGTATATTGATCCGTTACTCTGGGGTTCGAGAGTTGACAAACATTAGGAACAAATTTTGCTTCACTGGCGGATACATCGAGGCAAACGTGTCGCTTCCTGGTGTCAACAATATTGTTGGTAGGGTGTTTCCTACAACAAGTTTTCAATCAGAAAAATAAATGCCACGAAAGGGTTTTGGCCGGCGATATGGACGCTCGGAAACCTCGGCCGGGCTGGTTATGGCGCTAGCTTAGAAGGGATGGTAAGATGTATTTCGTTTCGTCTCCGAGACATGTGAACAATTATTGTTCAGTGGCCATATAGCTATGATGCGTGTGACATCGGCACTGTTGCGAACCAGTCCATCAATGGACAGCCAGTGGCAGCCACGGAAGGCGGAGATAGCGGTCATGGCGGTGTGCTGTCCTATCTCCCAGGCCAACGATTGTCTCGTTGCACCTGCCCAGGGGAGTCGCACCCTGGCCCAAAGCATTCAGATGGTGCATTTGTAGGTCGTGCAGCTCCTGAGATAGACGTGTTCGAGGCACAAGTATGTAACCATGGTTTTTGACATGATTCGGTGAAGTTAAGAACTTGATCTTTTAGATTACAGGAACTCCCCTAGTGGCTCAAGTGTCACAATCTGCTCAGTGGGCGGTGAGTGATTTTTCTTTCTGTTTGCAAGCCAGTCAAAATTGAAATCTTGAGTTTACTGAAGCCCTTCGACGCGGGTTACATCTGGAAAAATATCTCCGAGAACGAGGTGATCGTTAACCCGGCCATCAGTGCCCAGAATACGTTCGTCGGGAACGTGTTGCAGCAAGCAACATCAGTGGTGACAGAGACAAATCAAATGTGTTATGAAGGTGAGACCGGATGCTACTCAATTTACGGCTTTGAGGTGAGTCCTGTCTCCATCGTGAGATTATTTATTGTTGATGTGCAACTGGCACCGATCACAGTACGTCCCTGGATTTGACAACGCGGTGCGCTGCGTATAACTGGTAGCTGGGAAAATGGGATTGACATTGCGCCGGATGGATAGTACATCACATGGGTATCTGATAACCAAGTTTCCTGGACACTCAACGTAGCCGGCATGGCCGCCGACTCTGCCGTTCAGATTTCGGCCCGGCCTGTTCCTATGGAACCGATGGTATGTCTCACTGTCCTTACCGTTCGAGCGAAGGAGGCAAATACTTATTGAACTAGTACATCATCGTTAACCTGGGCATGTCGACGAACTTTGGGGTGGTCGATCTCGATCATCTCCCGTTTCCAAGTCATATGAGGGTTGACTACATACGAGTCTACCAGCCCTCCAATGCACGCAATATTGGATGTGATCCCAAAGACTTCCCTACCGTTGAATACATTAATACGTGCGTGTTCTTGCTTCATTCCTGGCATATCGAATTTGACCTGAGATCATTTCAGACACATGGAAGCTTATACCAATCCCAACCTCACGACATGGAGGGGGGATTATGGTCAACCATTCCCTAAGAACCGAATCCTCGGTGGATGTTGAAGGGTAATATTATGAAAACGATCTCTACGCGGATAGATAACCTACCAAGGTTCTGTAGTATTAGCTGATACCTGCCTATACAGCTGAGGACCTTTACTCATCTTCCATCCCATCGTTACATCTCGCATTGTTTATAGTTATACCTCACTCTAGACCAGCCTGTAGTCACAAGTACTATGACAGGGTAGAACAGATGGTAGGGCCTTGGAATTTTCATAGGAAGAGTTAACTTCCTCTGCAACCTTTCACAATATATCTACCTCGATCTTAGATCTCATCTTTACAGTACGATAGAAATGCTAACCAGAAGTTACGTTTCAGACGCTCATGGAGCCTCATTGGATAATCCAGAAGCCCCGGTACCATAGGGGAGGAATGACCTCCTGTTCAGAACGAGGCCCTTCAGTGCTCGGATTTCGCGGCGAAGTTCTTCCTCAGCTGGATTCAAACCAGACGCGACCCCATTTATACCTCGTATGGATGGAAGACCAAGAGAATATGTTTGAGTTGTGATATACCCGGTGAAGTCTGAAAGGACCTGAAGGGTTCGTTGCCTGGCAGAGATCGTGGGAGCCAGGTGTGAACTACCAGAGGTAGCACCAGCAAAGTCTTGACCGCGGGGCAAAGCTGCTTGTAGCTGTGCCAAACTTGCAAGCAATGGCGGGGTGGGCGGAGGCGAGGGAGGTACATACTTCCAGAGAAGTCGAGATGGATGATCTGGTGGCAGAGGGCTAGGTGTACCTGGTTCGGGCACGGAGGACACGAACAAAGGACAAGAACTGAGGTGGCTCCAGAGGCTGCTCTGTTTGGGAAGTTGGTCAGACGACGTAGAATAAACAAAGGAAATCAGACCTGGCGAGCTGCGCCCTCCTCGCCAACTAGCCACAGCAGTTTACCCTCAAGATGGCGGAAAAGCTCCTCCGTAACTATGCCGTCTGTTTTCGAACTACCGAGCTCCTCCAGCGCGCAACGTAGGATTGTGATGTCCGGGATATCTGCACCTGGCTGAGTGGAATCTTCCTGGGGACTTCCAGCGTGTGACAAAAGATCATCAATAGAGTGGTACTGTGTATATTGGGAATCCTCGTAGATGGGGGTTGTTCGAGGCAGGTCCTGGTACGACTCTGTTTGGGCTGCCTTGAGAGCATAAATGGAATCTGTGAGGCGTTCAGCAAGCGCGAATTGATGCTTGCGAAGAGCAAGGCGGGCTTGGTAAGATTGGGCGAGTCTTGGAAGAAGATACCTCTGGGAGGGTTTCCGGTGAGTGTTCACTACGGGGGTATCCAAGGCCACTGCGTACATAGTATACGAAAAGGACAATTGCGGAAGTACCAGTTAACCAGGTGAATATTCGGGCGACACCAGCAAGAAGATTGGGCAGGTTGGAAGGCGGTGGCGCAGGGTAAGTGCGTGGTGGTATTGATGGAGGCTGCGAGACGAATGAGCATGTATACGACGCACAACCAACGACGCACCAGTTCTCGGAGAAGCCGATCGACCTCATTCGGAGTTAGCCCTTTTTCTGCGAGGAAAGCTCGCTTCGCATCTGAGTCCTGAAGTCGTACTTGTGGAGACGTCAAGAATGATCTGGCGTGTGTGAGCAGTTCTGCGCGATCGGGGGATACACTGGCAATGGTGGTGGAGACGTCCTGTAAGGGCTGAGACGACGCCGCCGCCGGTGGTTCTGGAGCAAGTTTTTCCTGTACCGCAGACTCAGTTATGGGCTGGTCCTTTGGACTGTCGTCGGGCATGGCGTTGTGTAGCGGAATTACATAAAACGCGGCGGGTAAACACTTCGAAGCGCCGCCGGGGCCGCGGATGGAAAAACAATTAATTGTCATCGGACAAGTTGGTGTGAAAGTGAACTTGTCACGATTCGATGCATGATGTGAAGGTCTGAGATAACAAAACGTGTAAGAATCCCACTCTCTCTCCCTCTCCGCCATGGATGTCAAGAGCGAGAAGACCGCTGGACCCAGTCTACCAGAAGTTGCTACCGCACGGAGACGTCCTCGCCCTGTGTACTTGCGAAAGCTCCTGACACGTGTTGGCCTAGCGCTGTCCCTCTTTCTACTTTATAAATTTCTTTCCCAGCACTCTTCTCAATTCACCGACAGGATCAAGGCTTGGAAGCATTCCTGCTCCGAGGGCAGCAAGCCCTTCGACAAATATATCAAACGCGTTGAAGATTCCTTTCTGTCAGCTCCATTTCACATTTTTTCACTGTAATTGCAGCAACTGACGTCGAGTGTGACAGTACTATCCCAACCACTGAGTCTGCTATAGCGAACTCGCGCTATTACGCTACCCACCCTCATTTAGCGGGCTCATCGGAAGACTTCCAGGATGCGAAGGAAATCCTATCCGTTTTCCAGAAAGAGTTTGGTATCTCCTCTTCCTCAGCTGAACCTATCTTCGATGCTGGTTCCCCAGAGTCGCGCGAGGCGACTCTAAACACTACATCCAAACTCAAGTCTCCAAATGCATGGATCGATGTCTACTATCCTATGATGAACGTGGGTAATGCAGATGGTATCTCCCTAGAGTTACTCGGACAGGATGGTGGGTCCGTCTGGACTGCCGACCTCTTGGAGGATGGTGACCCCGGCGATGAAACGGCTGCAAAGTACAAGCATGCTGTCCCATCTTGGCATGGCCTCAGTGCCCCTGGTGAAGCCACGGGTCCAATCGTGTACGCCAATTACGGCTCCAAGGAAGATTACGACCAACTCGACGCCATGGGTGTTGACCTTGCGGGGAAGATTGTCCTTGCTCGCTACGGTTTCACATTCCGCGGTCTCAAAGTAAGCTGTGCTCTGCACGAGTTACCACCTTGAAGTTGAACCTACCCTTCCAGGTCAAATTCGCCGAGGAACGTGGTGCTGCTGGAATTCTAATCTATACTGACCCTCGCGACGATGGTGCTGTGGTTGTTGAGAACGGCTACTTGCCGTACCCGGCTGGCCCTGCACGCAACCCGACATCGATCCAGCGCGGTTCCGTACAGTTCTTGTCATTTTATCCAGGTGATCCTACCACACCCGGTTATCCTGCATACCAAAATGCAACTCGTGTCGAGGGTGGGAATATACCTCACATTCCTAGCTTACCACTCTCCTGGGCCAACGCAAAGTACTTGTTTGAACAAGAGCTGGGTGGTGTTGTAGAAGGCAGAAAGCTTGATGGGAAATTTGGTGGTCGTGTTGTCAAGATGGTCAATGATGGTATGCATTCGGAAAATGCCCATGACCGGTGATCATTGACAGATTTGGCTTCCATAGTTGAAACCAAGGTGATTCCTATCTGGAACACGATGGCCGCTATTCCTGGTCACATCAAGAACGAGGTTGTTATTCTTGGTTGCCACAGAGATGGTAGATGGATTGTTTGGCGTAAGATTCACGTGCTAATTCTTGGTACTTTATAGCTTGGGTCATGGGGGCAGCTGATCCTACATCCGGTACCGTATCTATGCTTGAGGTAGTTCGGGGTCTTGGTGCATTGGTCAGGCAGGGTTGGAAGCCTCTCCGCACCCTGGTCATTGCAAGCTGGGACGCCGAAGAGGTGGGCTGCTATTCATTATCTTTGAGAGTGGTTCTCAGCTCTTCCGACATAGTACGGCCTCATCGGAAGCACAGAGTGGGGAGAAGACTTTGCACAATGGATCCAGGCCCACGCCGTCTCCTATGTTAATGTTGGTATGTGCGATCAACCCGTCAATTACGGGGATACTGCTGAGAAATGAAAACAGATGTTTCCGTTCACGGCTCACGTTACTCAGCTGCAGGATCTCCCTCGCTTGCTCATTTGATCAAAAGTAGTGCACTGGATGTTGCACACCCTACTGATCCAAGCAAGACGGTTTGGGACGCACTTAATGACTTTGGACCCTACACCGGAGAGCAGGACGCCGAGTTCGCTAGTATGTGGGCCACAATGAACCAGACTCGAGCCCGCGCGGCTTCGGAAGATGATGTCCGAAATATTTCACCACTTGGCTCTGGAAGTGACTACACTGTATTCTTGCAGAGACTTGGTGTCAGTCATCTATTTCGTACCTTTTCGAGGGCATACTAACGTGGTACGACAGGTTGCTAGCTCTGATCAGGGTTTTGCTGCCACACCCACTGATCCCGTTTACCACTACCACTCCATTTATGATTCTCAGCTGTGGCAAGAAAAATTTGCTGACCCTGGTTTCCATCGACATGTAAGATTTGTTGGCTCACCTCTCACTTCCTGGATGTGAATGTTTTTTTTTTTGCTCAGGTTGCACTTGCAAAGACATTGGGCCTCGTTACCCTCCGACTGTCGGAATCAATAATCGTGCCTCTCAACACTACAGAATACGCATTGCAACTCGATTCCTACGCTGATATGTGAGCATTGCTTCATCCTTGGCATTGCTGCTGACTAACGAGGTTGTATCAGCGTGGAAGAATCGGCGTCTGGCATTAATGCTGCTCTTCCAGATTTCCACAGACTTCGCAAAGCTATCTCTAAGTTACACCACGCGAGCACGAAACTTGATGTCGAGAGGGTCAAAGCGGAAAAGGTGTTCCGCAAAGCTCTACACAACCTTCCTCGCGGACGTCATGGCCGTGTCACACGTCGCATCAAAGACTGGTTCAAGGATCACCTTTCAATTAACCTCCCGTTCCCTGATGGCGCCGACACAAACTCTATGTTCCCTTCTCTGAACATTTTGAATGCAATGGAGGACATCACCGAGCAAGACGTTTGCAAGTCTCGTAAAGAACCACTCTGTAAACTAATCAAAGCTGCCAAAAGAGTGCAGAAAGTGAACCAGAAGCTGCGCTCGTTTGAACGAGGATTCATCTCGGAAGGAGGTGTGAAAGATCGCGAATGGTATAGGCATCTTGGTGTCGCCCCTGGGAAGTACCTTGGTAAGTCGCTTTCGGGATGCTGTTGGAGGAACACAACTCAGTGTATCAACAGGTTATGGTGCAACAACTCTTCCTGCCCTTACCGAGGCGATCTTGTACGAACAGAATGCAACGTTGGTCGAGTACGAGACCAACCGACTGACGGCCCTTCTGACTAAACTAGCTCATGACATTGAGCTCTGATCTCCCAGTAGATGCATGTATTTCAACGTATACTCTGAACAACAATATAAGGCAATATGGCCAATATGGTACAGTGTTACAAGAGTTTGATCAGTAGCACATGGTTCCAGCAGAACCGTTCAATGCGAAGTTTCACGCTCAGGGTCGTCGCCTACATAGCAACGTGACAATGACAATGTTGCAGAACCAAAGGTCTGAAGGTCTGTCTAGCTGGGCGTCAGAATTCAATTGTCATGCTCATAGGCGATACAAAACATACAGTGAATCCAGCGATGGCTACTTTATCACTATATCGATCACCTTCGACGATGGCTCCATCTGCATATTTGCACCGAATGGCTTCCCCGGTTTCTTAGATTTGGATGAATTGGGGAATTTACCCTTCAAGGTCTTGGGGAGGAGTGCTAATTGAAATCTCGCCCATCCAAAGGTGATGATGAGAAGGTGTCAGCGGGATGCCTCAGGCTGCACCACGCGTTCTGAGTCCGGGCTCGCTCCGTTTCACAGCGAAAGGATGCCTCGTCCCTGTGTTCATTTCGTAATTGTCTAGGCCACTAAGGATCTTCCTGAAAAAAAAAGCGTGAGCAAACCAGATGTAACGTTTCATTCCACATACTCCCTGACTGATATAGCATGAGAGCTGATTGCGTCGAGATCAATGCTTTTGTTGGAGTTCGGAAAGGAAGAGTGTCTGGTGAGCGGTACGGCCACTGCGCCACCCGCATTCCAGTTTGGTATAGGTGTTGCAATAAATATGGCTAGAGTTGAACCAGTCTGGCGGTGACTACAAGTATGGTTATCGTAATGAATCATCGCATTCGGTGAAATGCCCACCCACAGACCTTAAATAACGAGAAGCCAACAGTAACAATGCATAGCCATCAGGGAGGAACAGATCGAATGATGCATCATCAAAGTTTAAATGATTCAAAGGTCACCGGTGTGGTGGCGTTAAAGGCCTTCCGCGTTTATATCGCTTGAACCCACATAGTCGCTGAAGTCTGATTATGCCGTATACGAATCTACATATAATTATCAAGAAAGTACAGTGATGTTGCTTATACTTAGACGAAACGTAGGGTAAGGTGATGCATGGAACAAGAGCTTTTTCCCTAGGATTTGTGACGGAGGTCGTCCCATACGGTTGGGTGCATGGTCATACAGTGCATTACGAGCGAATCGAAATCGGGCTCAGTTAATACATCCGGAGGTTCCTGGATCATCTTGGCCTCGTATCGATCGCTGAGCAAAAATTTGAACCTACAGGCCTCAAAGTAACGGACAAAGAACTCACAGGCACAGACCGCAGAAAACGCCGTTCTTAACATTGGCATCCTTCTCAAATATGAGGTCCACACAGTCTTGATAGGATCGGACGTCCGATCCCAGGGTGAATGACTTGCAGTCATCGTGAGGACTGGCGGAGGCCATTGGTGATGGTTCCGTGACCACCCGATGCGCATCAGAGACCATCGTCGTTGGACAGTCGATCCGAGGCTTCTTCTTTTCTCCGTCCGGGCTTGTAAAAGCCTGATATTCAGAGCTTTGTCTCTTTTGTGGGCGCTGATTTGACTCCGATGACACAGGAACGGGGTTACCACGCGGGACTACGCCGTTCATATTCTCGGTAGAATGCTGACGGAGATGGTCGATTATATGTGGTTGTCTTGCAGCGCCCTGCTCCCTGAGATCTCGAGTTTGAGTTACGACAGATATCTCAGAGGTATTGCGCGGGCGATGGATGCTCTGCATATGGTGCGGATGCGGACGAGACCCTGCAGGCACTGAAAAGCCTTGCGGTGAAGTCCGGCCACCGTGTATGGATGCGGTTGGTGGTGGGGTAGGGAGAGGTGCTAACCATGTCGTTGCGATGGGTCCAGGTGTTGAACAGGTGCGTAGGGACGTCTGAAAACCACATTGAGCAGTTTGCATTGTTTCTCAGATGATGCAGCAAACCTGCGCTACAGCGCATTCTGAACTGCGTCGTCGATCATCCCTCCTCTGATCTGGAAACGATTGAAATGAACCATCTCCCCGGCCTTGATCGTGGGCATAGCCACGGGGAAGCATTGCACTCGGAAACTGGTATCGAAGTATGTACATAACGAAAGAAACGCATTGAACGTTGCGAATAGACCTACCTCGGGACCGTGACGCCCTGCTGGAATGTGCCCCCGCGCTATAGGTGGGATGAAGGTCAGACGAGCACTGCCAACACCCAAGACAACAAATACCTAAACCCTGTGGTTGTTGCTGAGCAATCCGACCCGTGTCAGCGACAGACTTCAGCCTCAGATATCTCTCCCGCAAGATACGATACTCCCTATCGAGCGATGCGAATGCTTCTCGGGCGTCCCGGAGCTCTAAGCCCATGTAGTGTTGTGAGGAACCAGCTGAAAAAGACTGCAGTAGTTCCTGGTGCTTTTGATTGATTGAGGTCCAATTTGCCTCGCTTACACGGAGCCTCTCTTGTACGTCTGAGAAACGGAGTACCTGTATGTTTTGGGGGGCGCCAAGAAATGTTAGGCGTTCGTTGAGCGTGCTGACCGCGTTTATAAGCTTGCAGTTATCGTCGTATAACTTTGCATTGTGGGATTCAATTGTGCGTATATGACGGAGGGCATCTTCATAGGTTTCTTGCAGGGAGACGGGAACTGACGGATGTGCGCCGCTATTAGCAGTGGCGACAGGAGGGGGAGTAGGCGTGTCGGGAGGATTCGACAGTTGTGGCAGGTTGATATCAGCATCATTCCTATGTTACACGAGTTAATGGACAATCTTGGCGACTGTCCAAGAGGCCATTGGGCGCTCACACTTTGTATATCCGAGATGGTACTTCTTTTGGGACTTGTGCAGGCTGGAGAATTTTGGGAGGCTCCGAGTCGTCGTTTGAAATCATGGAAAGGGATCTTGTGGCAAGTGCAGGACACGAGTAGTAGTAGGATGGGAGTTATGCCCGTCTGACACGAAATTTTATATGTTCCAGAGACAAGGGTTGTATTATGCGTGCTTATCCCTTTGAAGGCTTCACCTTCCGTCACACAAAGGACTAGCTTTTTGATAGCGATGGAGCGTTACGCGAGACAGATGTTACCCGGGCCCGGGCCCTGATCAGTGACGGTAACCCTAAAAAAAGAAAAGAGCTGAGGATGGCGAAGGAGGGCCAGCGATTCAGAAAAATCCGAGCGACGAGTTGACACGAGGTGGATGCAGGGCGAACGCGTTTTTCGAGCGTGACGCGGGGAGGGAAAAGGGTTTGTAAATATCGGATCGCCGGAACTACGAAATTGATTTTTTTATCAGTCCTGCCCTGGAGGAAACTAAAATTGCAAAGAAGTCCGCTCCCCCGGATGCCATCGCAACCTCCAGGGCGACACAACTGTAGAACGACCGTTTCTACTTGCTCAACAGCCTTCGGATGAACATCCCTGACCCACGCTCACAAGGCTGTGGGTATTAGTGAGAGAGTGTGTGTCACGTGGATGGCGGTGACACATGGAGAGTCGGCCTTATATTCGACGGCCCTCCGCTCTCTCACAAATCTCCCTCTCAGCTCCCTCGATGGCTCTGGCACACTCTCCAGTCCTCTCCTCTCACTTCGGCGCAGAGTCTGACGCCATTCAGGATCTCATTACACGTAGTACCCGACCCCCAAAACGATCCCATTCCAAAAGAGATGAAGCATTCGATTCCCTAATCTTCGCGGCTGCTTTCGCATCCGGGCCTCACACAACACGCAATCACTCCGGTCATGCCGTTCATTTGTCATTAATCAAGCGTTCGGATGACTCGGCTTCCACCTCTGATCACAAGACGCCACCTTATGTCAGTAGGCAAGCGCCGAGAAGGCTGCTCCTACAAGTCCAGGAGCAGCCACTAGACGTCGAGGAGAAAGAAAATATACCGCACTCTACTGACATCCTCTCGCCGTCCGTATCTCGAAAACGAGAGTCATCGGCCGTTGAGCTTCATCTGTCACGTGAAATACACTCTTCCGAATCCAGTGTCCAAGTCCGTTGCATGGCCCGCACCCGGATACCCACTCCTCACGGCACAGTCTTCTTACATCTCTATCACAACAACCGAGACAACAAGGAGCATCTGGCGATCGTAGTCGACCCCGCGCAATACTCTACAGACTCACAATCCACCGCACCACCCATACGCAGTCATTTCCTTGATGCTATATGGAGTGACGATGAAACCCAGGATGATCGGATACTGCGGGGAGCATACGTAGGGAGACTTACTCCAGAAACAAAAATCGCTTCAAGACCTATAGATCGATCTTGTCGGCCCAAAGACGTCCCAATGCCGCTCGTCCGCATTCATTCCGAGTGTTTCACAGGTGAAACCATAGGAAGCATGCGATGTGATTGTGGGGAGCAGCTCGACGAGGCTATCCGTCTCATCTTCCAACCCATCCAGTCCTCGACATCGCCTTCAGGGGCTATTCCAGGTCGGGGCGCTGTCATCTACCTCCGACAGGAGGGTCGTGGTATTGGTCTGCTGTCCAAGATTCAAGCTTATAACCTCCAAGACATGGGTCACGACACCGTCACTGCCAACCTCCTCCTGGGACACAAGGCCGATGAACGTCGCTATGACATCGCAGCAGCTATCTTGAAGGATCTTGGGTTGGGCTCGGAGCAAGGAGAGGGTATCAGGCTTTTGACGAACAACCCTGACAAAGTCATTGCACTCGAAAGGGAAGGGCTGAAAGTGCTCGAGCGCGTGCCGATGGTACCCAGGTCATGGAAGTGCCAATCCGAGTCAGCGCCATCTTCGAGTGCAGAGGTGCTCGAAGGTCGCAAGGCAGGCGTAACCATGATCGGTGGGGATATGGCACGGGGTGCAGACCTGAACAAGTACCTCCGCACAAAAGTTTTAAAGATGGGACACATACTACCGCTGAGCATGATTGATGGGAAGGAGTAGTAACATCTATTTACATAATCTTATAGACTAAACTAAGTAAGTAAGTACTGTAGATGCGGAGGTAACTTATAGGGCTCGATTACATAATCGACTGTGCGCCCCACTGGCACGAGTGCGTTTCAGGGACTGTCATTGAATTCAGCGCCATGTTCGATCCCCTTGCTTCGACAGCCTCAGTCTTTGCTAACGGAGACAGCGAGTCCGTACCACCATGGCCGACTACCCCACACGAGCCCAACTCACCGATACCCAATCTACGTCGTGCCTCTCCGTCGTCCGTCATCACAAACAAGATAGACACTGACGGTCTCTACGGAAAAGAGCCAAAGATTTACGGCGCACCGGAACCCGGTCTCATCTCCCCTCAAGCCATTGTAGGCTCTAATGGCGTAAAATACGAAAAGAGCGAGCCTTATCTTCGTGTGCGGATCACTGGGTTAGACCGCAACAGAAGGGATGTTCTCTTCAAATTCGATGCCCAGGTGCGTGATGAAACCGAAATTTTTTTCATCTAATTCTTATGGCATGTTTCACATGCGTAGACCAATCTTTCCAACTTCACGGGCCCGACATATCGCAATGTTTCTCGTTCATTTGTCGAATTCCAACAATTCTATGACGCCTTGCTCAACAACTGTCCGCACACCATCATACCCGCTCTCCCCCTCGCCCAGACCTCGGCACCGACAGACGAAGAAGACGATCGCCTAGTACGAATCATGTTGCAGAGATGGTTGACCCGGATATGCGAGGACCCCATCATCATGCATGACGAGGACCTGCGTTCGTTTATTGAGAGCGATTTTGGCTATCAACCAATGCCCCGCCCTCGGCGGAAAACAACCTCCGGCTTTGGACTCATCCGCCGTGGTGTGCCGGACGAAGACGAAGGGCTCCAACGTGCCAGATTCGAGCTCACCAAACTCGAAACCCAATTCTTCGAAGCTGCCAAGGCCATTGACAAGCTCTCGGCAACCAGAAGAGGTAAAGATCTCCACTCTGCACTCGTGATCTAACCTGCATGCTAAATAAGTATCACAACAGCCCTCTCCAACGCGCATGCTGAAATGGGAAATAAGCTGGTCAATGTAGCGTCTTCAGAAGCTCATGTTCCATTGGGGAACGCGCTACAAAAAGTGGGGCGTGCGTGGCACACTCTTGCCGACCTCGACCAAGCACAGTCCATAAGCGAGTGTGTGGTGGTTGGGGATACATTTGGTTATCAAGGGATGAACGCGCGTTCTGCCAAAGAGGCACTGCTCCAGCGAGCAGGTGTCCTGGAGGAGTACCAGGCTGCTGTTAAGGCAACGATATCCAAGCGACGGAATATAGAGAGGTTGAAAGCCAGCTCTAACATCAGACCTGAACGAGTGGACGAAGCACTGGAAGAGATGGAAGAGGTATGCACTCTTCAATCCTGGGATGCAGGTGTCTTAGTTTTTTGTAGGCCAACAAGTACGAGCAAGTACTTGCGCAGCGTACGAATGGCATATCTCAAAACCTTCATCGTGCTTTGGCGACACATAACAAGAACGTGACAGACGATATAACTGCTGCCTTGGTTGAGCATGCGCGATCCTCTCTCCAGTACGAGAAGCAGTTGCTCAGAGAACTTGAATCTCTCAGGGGAGATGTCAACCACGCCAACCAGAAGGCTCCCCCGCCGAAACCCAATGGTTTTCCAAAACCTTCCGTTATCCCGCCGTTGGAGGACGATCTCCTGCCAACAGCGAGGATTCCAGTCACTGCACCACCTACCCTGCGACTACCCAGTGGTTTCCCCTCTACCACACCACCAGCAACTCGAACCCTGTTCCGACCACAGAGTGCTCTACCACAGTCATCGGGTTCAGATCCGTCTACAACACAGAACCTTACCCCTCCATTGTCTGCCCCAATTTCTGGGCCGTCACAAGGTAGTCGCTTCGGAGATGGGACTCAGTCCATGTTCGTGAAGCCTCCACCCACGTCTTTCGGACCTTTGGTAGCTGGGCCCTCTTCATCTTCGTCCTCAGTTCCCCAGGGACCACTCGGCGGCACATCACAGGCCCCAATGCCTACTTCCCCTAAACCGATCCATCCACTTGCTGGTGTGGATCCTCTCTCTGCGCCCACACAGGTTTCGACGAGTACACGACCAGTTCTCGATCCCCTTGCACATTTGGCGCCAACAAATATGTCACAATCGATGCGTGTGCAGCCTTCAAGACCACGACTGGATGCGAGGGTCGCTGCGAGCAAATTAGCGAACATGTTCTAGGTCCAGAGATGCCGCTTGAAGTGTCCTGCAGATGTGTCGTGCCATGTAATGGACATTTACTCTTTGTATGCTGGATTTTTTTCCCCGCGTTGTAGAATGGAAATGGTCACGTTGACGCAGGCAGAGGCCTTACTTTCCAAGGCTGTGTGGTCTTAGTACCCATCCTCTGAATTTACGGGGGACACGGACATCATCAGGTAACAATTAAAGACGCTTTTGGCCCTAAGCATTTCTCGATTTACACTTTGCTGAACGCGTGAAAGCAACATTCCGGCACTTGAAAGGGTTTGTTTTCCAACTTACAGCACAGATATCACTGTCTGATGCGCTCTTCAACAGTATCCATTTAGTTAGTACAACGCGGTATTCAAAGCAACGGCTTCAGCGCAAGGATGACTTTGTCGCCAAGCTCAACTGTCGTGGCTTTGCCACCCAGGTCGGCTGTCCTCGTGCCATAACCGCCAATACTCTCATCATCGAGAACCTTGCGAACGGCAGCCTCAACAGCCTGAGCTTCCTTTTCGAGACCAAGAGAGTATCGCAGGAGCATCGCAGCGCTGAGGATGGTTCCAATAGGATTCGCGATTCCCTTGCCAGCGATATCTGGAGCAGAACCGTGGATCGGTTCATAGATGCCGGATGTGGGCTTGAACGATGGATCTGATGGCGATGCAGGTGCTCCCGCGAGGGATGCAGAAGGAAGCAAGCCGAGAGAACCAGGTATGACACTAGTTTCATCCGAAAGACTGCAGAAGATCATCATCAGGGTCAATAAAGGGAACAGCGCACATTCGTACGCACATATCGCCAAACATGTTTTCGGTGAGAATGACACCGTTCAGCTTTTTGGGATTGGAAACGATTATCATTGCGGCAGCGTCGACCAAGTAATGGTCTAAGGTCAGCTGAGGATATTCGTTCTTCAAGGTCTCGATCACGACTTTTCTCCAAAGTCTTGAGCTCGCGAGGACATTGGCTTTGTCGATCGAATGGATAGGGAGGGGCGGGTTTGCAGCCAGTGCAATCTGTGCTGCGACGCGTGTGATCCTCTGTACCTCTGGGACGCTGTATACCATGGTGTCGTACGCCGTGTCTCCGTCACCCTGCTCTTGGCGAGGGCCGAAGTACAGACCGCCGATGAGTTCGCGGATGACGATCATGTCAACACCCCTTGCGATCTCTGGCTTCAAAGGGGAGTAGTAGAGCAGGGAGTCGGATGCAAAGTTCGCAGGTCGGACGTTGGCGTATAGACCCAGCGCTTTGCGGATTTTAAGGAGGCCTTGCTCTGGACGAACCTTGGCCTCCGGACCCCATTTTGGACCGCCGACGGAACCTAGAAGGGTGGTGAGTTCTGTGGTGATCACCGTGTGCCGGATCACTCACCCATCAGGATGGCGTCCGCCTCCTGGCAAGCCTTGAGAGTGGAAGGAGGCAGAGGATCGCCATGCTTGTCAATGGCACAGCCTCCAAAGTCGTGTGTTTGGAGGATGAGCTTTGTCGTGGACGATGTTTCGGAAATGAGTTCTAATACTCGTGTGGCTTGATCGATAACACTGGGACCTTGAGCACGATCGACGGTCAGTACGAGCAGGTGCAGTGTTCGGGAGAGGAGGTCGCACCGATCCCATCACCAGGAAGTACGACGATGCGATATCTGGAAGCGCGATGAGCGGATATGGGCATGAATGGTTGGCCACATACTCTTTGGGTGCCATGATCACTGCAATCTCAAGTCAAGAGAATGATTGAGTCGGCCCGGCGGGGGTCATCGGCTTTATCTGGAAGCGGAACTTCAAGTTACCCACACTACTAACTGCAGATTAGATTTATCTTGGCCAACGCCATGTCACAACGCTGTAAAAACCTGGTTTTAGATTCGGGGCCCCTGCTTTCTTTATCCCCACTGCGGGGTTTAGCGGACACCTACCTCACCGTCCCGCAGGTGTTGGACGAACTCAAGGACAAGCGAGCACGGGAACATTTTGAGCAGCTAGCGGTCTCTACAGGCGTCCAAGTCGACATCCGGAACCCCGATCCCACTTCAATCACTCAAGGTACCTTTCATGTACCCTGCTCGTCGTTGTCAAACTCATCGGGTCGACAGTCATACAGTTTGCGAAAAAGACTGGCGACTATGCCGTTTTGTCCCACACGGATATATGTGTCCTCGCACTGACTCATACCCTCCAACTCGAAGAGAACGCACGCTTAGAAAAGCAAAAGCATGAGGTAGACCGACACTTTTATCGCCTTTCTGGCACGCGCTCATCAAAGTTCACAGGCGGTCCCACAATCCTTCACAGAGCCAGGTGTTTCCGCGGACGAGGATCATATTCCCGCGGTTTCACACACGAATCTAGAGCCGATCGACTCGCCTCAGTCACCCCAGATCACCCCAGAGGCTCCCGAGAGCGAAGATGTCGACGATCTTAGCCGCGCGGCGGCCGTTTTATCAATAGACAGTCAACCAGACAGTCCAATTCGCGAGAATGAGCCCCACGACGGGGAAATACAACACTCGGGGTCTGATAGCGAATCTGCTACAAATCCGACTCTGGAAGAACCACTTTACGACGACCCTTCGACCGATGAAGCTGATGGGGAGGGAGAGTGGATAACCCTCGACAATGTTGCTTTGCACAAGTCTCGTGCTCTTGACCTCCTTCCTGCTTCGGGAGGTAGTTCGAAGAGGCGGCGTCGAGCAGTTGATGACGAGCCCATTTTGGCAGGATGCATGACTGCAGACTTCGCCATGCAGAACGTCCTGCTCCAAATGGGGTTGACTTTGGTTGGCACTGAAGGCAAACGAATACGTAAGGTGAAAACATGGGTACTCAGGTGTCACGCTTGCTTCAAGTGAGCACATTTAAGACTTCTTCATTCGAACGTGCTGTTGATCTCCGTCAGAATATGCAAGGACAATTCAAAGCAATTTTGTCCTTCGTGCGGAAACCCGACGCTGATGAGAGCGTCAGTGACGCTTTCCTCTCCAGATGCAGCTGCAGACACGCCGGTCATGGAGGTACACCTCAAAAAGAACTTTCAGTACAAGTTACGCGGGACGAAATACTCGATACCCGCCCCTCAGCCAGGGTCTGCCAAGACAGGAACGAGGGAAGGCTTGATTCTTCGCGAAGATCAGGTGCAGTACATACGAGCCAAAAAACGTGCAGACGGCAAAAGAGAACGCGATGAACAGAAGATGCTCAAGGGTCTCATAGATCGAGGCGGGGAGCGTGGTATTGCAGTGGGGAGCTGGACAGATCCAGACTGGATGCCGGGGATACTTAGCGGCTCGGCAAAAGGGAGATCAGAAAACAAAGACGGCATGCCACAGATCGGACATGGGAAGAAGAACCCTAACGAAAGGAAAAGACGCTAGTATACGAGTAGTAGACTCGTGGAATACAGAGACGATAGGCTCGATGTCCGTGGATCGTCGCGTTTCATGAACCCAGGCTACGGTTCATGAATCGCCTCTTCTGGAAAGCCATCCACCACTTGCTCGGTCTCCCGCTGCCATCTGCATACAACCGTTCCACTAGTCGAGCAGCGAGTTCCTGACGGACCTGCGTCAAGTAGGTGCGGAGGTGATCTAATTGGGTTGTTAGTGGGTATGTTAAGCACGTACACCACGTCTCGTACCCGCGTCCGCCCGATTTCCTGGGGCAGCGTAGTGTGAGTTCAACGCAAAATTGGCATCGCCGGGGATTGGGAAGCTGTCCACAGAAAGAGTGTTCAACAGTTTGGATGCCTCTATTTGTGTCGGAACAGTTTTGGCGGTCCCGATCTTGGCCAGACAATCGGAAACGAAGAGTATCAGCACGATGAGAAGGCGATCAGCAGGCCCTTTAATCTCAAAGTTCCGAAAAAGAGAATTCGCTCGAAACAAATCCAACGTCTCGTCGACGATATCGGCTTGTTCTGGATCAGCTGGAAACGTGTCTTAAGTTAGAGTTGAAGGTCTGATCGTCGAAGCGTACCAGCAGGTGCTGGGCCACGAATCTTGGTCTTGATAGGTAGGATGGACATGTTGCCCACTTGTCGGGCGTCGTCCACCTCGTTCATAGACGAATGATAAGCCTACGCACAACGAATGTTAACGTTTCCGTTGCTGCGGACGACAGGACTGACCGGCATCGGTTCGTAGTAGGATGATTGTGGAGACTTGACTGGATCAAGACGAGCTGCCACAGCCACTCTGCCACAACCGGAAATGTACTAGCGCACGTCATTTATGTAAGTTGTGCCGAGTTGGCAGCCTGGCTGAGGCGCAACCGTCGCTCTGCGTTAGCAACGTTACATCCGACACCCAAGAGCAAGGATGTTTCGTAGTCGGGATACAGAGGATGAACAGTGCCACATGTTATCTCCCGAACGGAAGAAACCATCTCCTGATACCCTCACAAGTGCGTCCGGACTCTGTGTTTCCCCGATGTGGAATTGAACTTCTTTGCAGAGCTCATCAAGCGCCTGCGAGCGTTAACGCTGAAACTTCTTCCTCTTGAAATTGATGTAAACAGTATCAATGATCCTACAAGCAGCATCATCACGCCGCGGGTGATTCAGTGCTATATGGAAGCTGCTGGTGATTTCGGGGATGCTGTGGGTCCACCTCCCATTTCGTCGACAAACACGCCTCTATTTTGTTTCTTAGCTCCCATATTGCCTCCTCCGAGCACATTCAGAGTTCATCCACGAAGCACGACGCAACCCTGCCGACCATGGAGAAAATCATGGTCGTGGTATGTGTTTCAAACATAATCGGGACCTACCCGTTAATGATTGTTCAAGCTGCCGCTTGCGAGGCTCTCGCGCGCAGAATTGTGCACCAGACGTCATTGGACAAACACATTCTGATGATCACCAACCGGTATAGGTATAAGGAACGCGACGGCGATATCAGCGAGTCCTCCAGCGCCCTTGAGGTTGCTATTGACAATCACTGGTGCGTATCTCACTACCAGGCTCGAGCTCGCTTGTCATTCTATTTTTAGCACGATCTTTTTATCGTCCAACGAGGTCCAAGATGGTCAGTGTCCTAGATTGAGTTCAGATAAACGCTAAAGCACTTTGCAGTCGTGACTACGCTCTGGAATGGTGTTCTTGTTCAGTCTATTGATGAAAATGACGATATTCAATGTAAGCCGGCCATAATGTCACCATTACTTGCTTTGACATGCGTCTAGACATATCGTACCACAAGTCCCACCACGAGTCCTTCTGGAATCATATAGACCCCTCTCGGATGTCAGTGCCTTTGTAAGCATTTTTTATATTACCCCCGAAAGCCAAAAGTGGTCATGGTAGTATTGCAGGTATCAAAGTATCTTCCGGATCATTGTCTGGTTCGCTTTCTTGGGTATCTATTCACAAGCAGGTAGGATAATAGCCAACTGGCTCGCGCATCACTGATGCACTGGTCATATAGTCAAGGAGCCGATCGAACGACTAAATGCGCTTCACGTGTCACTCGATCCCTGGGAGTATGCGCTTTACATCATGGCGCTTGCCTTCTGTCTTGAAGGTGATTTCGCGAGTGCTCGTAGTGAATGAATCACTAATACTCATCATTCTGAAGATTTGCACAAAGTGTGTTTCTTCTTGTGTATTGAAATGTTATCCTACTAACCTAACAAAGCTGTATAAACTCATTCACTACGCATCCTGGCGATCATTCGGGTTCTGGACTGTCGCCGCATTTATCACCAATACGTTGCTTTTGCTGGCGTTCATCTTTCGTATCATTGGCATGGAAGCATCAGAGAGCCAGGCTGGTGCTTATAGGTTGAAGAGTTTCCAGATTCTCAGCTTTGTGGCGCCCTTCATTTGGTAAGTTTGCTTTCTAGCTCTCGAACCGAATGTAAGACAACCTTCATCATCCAGGATGAGTAAGATTGCCACCTATGCTCCGTGACCCTCTGCTAATGAATTCGCAGAACTAGTGACAATATTCGATGGCTTCCAGTGAGAATTGGAAACCCTTTTCGTATGATAATCTCATTCACTTGCTCATACTACAGATACATGGGGACTATGCAACTTTGTGTAGCGCGAATGTTGCAGGAGTCTGGCATTTTCTTTGCGGTGCGCACGGTCTCAATTACTGTACGGGCGGGACCTGAATACGGTGCGGGTGTGCTAGCTGCTGTGCCTCTTAGGCGCTGGGTTCGTGCAGGCGATGTTTGCTTTGGACGCTGCGGATGGTGAAATCGAGGATACGTCAACCGTGAGTCATACTTTTTACCGGAACCATGAGCTGCAGACGTTGAGTTATTGTAGGTCATCAACATTCTGTTGCAAGGCCTTCTCCAGTATATTCCTTCATCTATGCATGCGTCTTTTTCGCCTGATGCCTTTGCTTTAGATCTCCGAATTATGATAAATTTGCGGACAAGTCAGTCCAATATATTTTGCAAGGAGAAGGTTGACTTAACTCACAGTCGTTCTGCATCAGGCCTGTGCTGTTGACACTATATTATTTGTGAGCATCAAGCCTTTCCTATGTCTTATTCGCTCACATACAATTTGCCAAGTTGGAATATTGTTGCGGTAGTGATTCTGTTGAACGTCCTGATTTCTCTATTCGCTTCTGCGTATGCCGAGGTGAATGTCACCGTTCATTGATATTGAATCTCGTCTGAGTCTATGCCTGTCGCAGGTTATCGACGATGCGGAAGCTGAATATATGACTTTCTTTGCATCGAAAACAGTTGCAATGCTCCGAGCCCCAGATTCGTTTGCTTACCCTGCACCGTTCAACATTGTCGAGACGTTTCTTATAGCGCCCTTGGAGTGAGCTCAAGATGGATCTTGAAAGCTTGATGGCTAAAGTACTTACGGAATTCGCAGATTTTGTGGACTCAAGGACAAGCAATATGCGAAAGTAGGCAATAATCGTATCTCCAAATCATATCTAACGCTGTCCTGGCTAGCTGAATCGAGTTGTCATGACTATCCTCTTTTTCATTCCGCTATCTGCCATTACTCTTTTCGAAACCTCGCCGATGCAGAAATCGTGGATGATAAACTGGCTCAATATTGGAGAAGATGAAATCGATATTGAGGATCCCGTGGTCATCGACCCTGTTGTCGAGGGGTCCGATGCAGAACACGATTTGCAGATCAGCAAAGTACCCTTCAATGAATTGGTCAGGACGCTCCCAAATACAACACAGGTATGTGCTCAATAACTTGTGTATTTCTACCTTTGATACCTACTTACATCAACTTCTGCCTTTAGTCAGCCCAAGGAACGATTTTGAAGGAGCTGGCAGATATGAAGGAGAGCATCCACGTCCTGTCGGAGCGGATCCATCAACTCCGGGGGCAGATGTGATGCGAATATGCTGATGTCCAATTATGAACGATTTCAAGACTTGGAGGTCTATTGCTTTGTTAGGTAGTAAAACAGCTTACCGACAAAGTGCGTAGGATACAATGAATGTCCTTTTTTCTCTCGATGAGCGAGTGAATGCCTCGTATCAGACAATAAGTAGCCTGAATTGTTCATGCATTATCATCCTCGTTAAAGGTAGGCAAGCTCTTTAATTGGGTAAAGACATTCATGGCTTTCACAAAGTAGGGTCTGATTTCGTTGATCTCCATTGAGCATAGATTGGGCAACTAAGGAAACTCGACGATTAACATAGAAACACGGCGACGGTAAAAGAGGCGCACACTAAGCTCACTATGATCGATCTGACTCAGACCGTCTCGACTTTTTGATTGGCGTGCTTCACGTAAATCTTTCAGTAAAGACCTGATTTTCTCTGCGTTCTGTATGTCGTCGGACGCCCTAGCGTAACGTGAGCAAGGCTGGAGATGATAAGGTAAACCAGGCTCAATAGCCTCTTACACGTCCAAAATAACCTTGGCGATCTCTGCGAAGCGGAATGGGAGACGACTGAATTCTGCCTCACTCGTCTCTTCCGACAGCCGGTCTTGCAAGAACTCTAAAACTAATCAATCAGAAAGAAAGAAGACAGACACTGAATGCATACCGACTGAGAGCCATTCAGGAGGGACAATATGACACTTTTTCTTCAACTTCAAGTTCACAGCCATCCAGAGCGGCATGCGAGACTTGTTTGGCGGGCGCAATGGCCCGTATGCACCCTGTACACCTTGTAAGTTAGAGCACAAGGAACAGTGGGTGTTAGTTCAACCGAAATGAAAGCGGTTTTCTCCATTGCGATCAGCGGAACTATGTCAACCAAGTGTTCCGATGCAATCAATTCTAGTTCAGGAGGGGTCACGGACACCCGTAGTGGTTGTGGAAGAGCCATACAAATTATCAAGTCTAGTATGAGTGATGGTGGCCCTGGGTAAGATCATGACACGTGACCGGTCACGACACGCGTCTGACATCGTTGATTGAATTCACATCGTATCGACTTCAACGATACCCACTTTGTCTCCGCCTCATATACCCCCCACAACACAAGATTTATACCGGACGACGTGGACTGGTCAAGGAAATGCTCGGGACAAAGACAAAACAAGTCAATGCATATGGCCGGCGGGGTTCTCGCATCGTCAATGTATCAGATCGACGAGACCAGGAATCAGTAGACTCATCCTCGGACGTGGACATTCCACCACCACCACCTCGTTTTCTCAGGAGGGAAAACGCCATCATCATCTCACCAGCAAAGCCTCGGGTGGGACATCGCAGACTGAAAGGTTCAAGTCGCTCACCAAGGGGTTCGCCGTTGGCCCCGAACAGATATGTGCAGCTGAAGCCAACGCAGAACGCTGTTACGAAACGAGTGCCGTCCAAGCTGGACTCGAGCACCCCCGTTCGGCAGCCCCTTACCCCTCGACCCAACGGGAGCTACTTGCCGCCATCTGGCGTCAAGGGTAAATCCAAGGCACCTAGCATCAGACCCACGCGCACAAGCTTGAAGCCACGCGCGCAGATTGTCGCAGTCGATATCCTTCTTTTCGACGAGACCGGAAGTATGTTGACACAAGAGCGTCGTCTATCCCATACAGATATTCAGGCGAACCAGGTGTGCACTACGACTGGAAAGGGTAAAAAGGTCCAAAAAACATTATCATCTAGCCCTCCACCTATCGTTATCAGTGATGACAGTGATGTGGAAGTTCTCCCCCCTATACCAGTCACCAAGCGACTGAATCGAAGACCTCGTGCCATCGTCATTTCATCCGACGAGTCCGAAGCAGATGATAAAGGCACTGTACGCGAGAATCCTCCTGTTCCTCCTGCAAAGTCACGCACGAGAACAAAGTCGCTCCGTGTAGAAGTGGTGATCCCTCACGTACCATCCCTAAAACCCAAGGTTGCCCGAAATCCTCCAAGTCTACCCCAACTTGTTCTGACCCCTCCAAGGCCACCTTCGCTACCAATCGCTGCTCCAACTTTTCTTCCTCCCCCCATTCCTACTGCGAAACCAAGACAACTCACACCGATTCGTGGTAATTCTAGTCGTTCAATATTCCGTCGCCCGCCACCTACACCTTCAACCCCAACGGATGCGGACCTTTCATTGGACCTTGCTCAACTAGATCTTTCTGATGCCACAGAAATTGACGACATACCATCCGTACAGCCGGGATACCTCGTGCCTCTTTTGAACGAATGCGCACAGACATCTCCCTACGAGTTCTCTGCATTCATTGAATCATTCCCGTTTGATCCTATCGTCCAGTCTTCAGCAGAAGACAATGATGCGACGTTTCGCAAGATTGGAGAAGCATCATACTCCGAGGTATTCGGCATCGGCGACGTGGTACTCAAAATCATCCCAGTTCGGTCTGAGGGGGAATCAATGCTCCTAGAAGCAGCTGAAATGCCGGCACCTAGTGACGCCAAAGATGTTTTGAAAGAAATCATTGTGACGAGGGAGATCGGAGATATTTGTGACGGATTCGTCAAACTTTTGAAAACATATGTGGTGAAGGGAAGATATCCGTCACTTCTCCTAGATCTGTGGGATGAATATAACCAGAGGAAAGGATCTGAAAGTATACGTCCGGGTAAGCTCTAAGAGCCTACTGGTAATCGTCTGTATTCACGAATGCAGATTCGTTCGGGTTGACGCAGGTCTATGTCATCATCATACTTCCAAATGGAGGACCGGACTTGGAGTCATTTGCGTTCAAAAATATTTCAAAGTCTGGCTGGCATCAAGCTTGTGGAATATTTTGGCAAGTCGCAAGGGCTCTCGAACAAGCTGAGCGCTTAGTAAATTTCGAGGTGAGTCAGCAGACTGAGTTTTTGACGGTCAACTTGCTGACGAACTTGCGAAAGCACCGTGACTTGCATTGGGGCCAAATTCTTGTGAAGAGCATCCCAGTTACAAAGTCAACTCGCAAATGTTCTGCTTTGCTGATATCTATGGATGATCCTCGCTTTGGCGTCCAGGTTACAATTATCGACTTGGGTTTATCCAGAATGGACGCCGCGGATGCCCAAGGTATCAAAACCTATTGGACGCCTTTCGATAGTGAAATATTTGAAGGGGAAGGTGAGCTATTGTGTCTGATTCAATCACGCGACTGCTGACAGCCTGACACTCGCAGGTGATTACCAGTATGAGGTTTACAGGGCGATGAAGGATATTATCCGTGGCGCCTGGAAGTCCTACCACCCATTCACGAACATCATGGTAAGTGTCCGGGGTCTTTATGTTCCTGCATCCGTCGTATTCATTCTGATCGCAGTGGCTGCACTACTTGGTCACCAAATTACTGCGCGAAAAGCGTCTGAAGCCGCCAAGCGGCAGAAGGCAGGGTGGAGGAGATAACCAGGTGGCGTCACCGACAGGATATAACGAAGGGGAGTGTTACGATTGCCTCGCGGAGATGGAAACGCTGCTGGGCAATTGCATTGCCTCAGCGAGGAAAGGACAGAAAGGTCGTCGGAAAACAGTTGTACCGTTGGATGAGCCCAAGTCTGCCAGTGATGTAATTGCTTACGGGGTGCGACGGGGCTGGGTGCGATGATTTTGTTGTATGTTGTACTTGTTTGTACGGTAGCCGTACAAGTTTGACAAGGACGGCCATAATGCGAAACTTACCCCAGATAGTATGACGAGATTGTCCGAAGCGGTCATCGATGTCATCGCTAGTCTCCCTGTCATCTCCAAACAACTTGGCGCAGGTAAAAAAAATTCCTCGGCACATTTTGTTCTTTCTGACTTGTTGTTGTACCTTCTGGTCAGAACATTGATATGTCCGGAAACTCGACGACGCAGATCAACCAGCAAGACATCATCCGGCTTGATGGGTATCTCGAGCCATTCCTTCCGGCCATCGAGCGTCGCCACAGGCAATTCCAACAATGGAAGGATGCCATCTTCGCGCACGAAGGAGGCTACGAAACATTTACGAAGGGTTATGAGGTGATGGGCTTTACGGTGAAGGAAGACGGTGCTGTGGTGTATCGAGAGTGGGCACCGAACGCTCGAGAGGCCAACTTGATCGGGGACTTCAGTTTGTCCATATCCTTCACATGCGCGCATGTCTCATGCTGAATCATTTCACAGATGAATGGAACAGACTGTCTCATCCGATGACGAAAAACCAGTATGGGGTATGGGAGATCACGTTGCCTCCCGTGGCTCCGGGACAACCCGCGATACCTCACGACTCCAAAGTGAAGGTGGGTTCAGCATAGAGTTAAGCTATAAATGCCGATAATGACATCGTTTGACTAGATATCACTGATCTTGCCCGATGGTGTCCGAGTCGAAAGATTGCCGGCTTGGATACAGCGGGTTACCCAAGACCTGACATACTCCCCTGTTTACGAGTCTCGATTTTGGAATCCGCCTGCAGCGGAACGTTACAAGTTCAAGCATCCTCGTCCCCCGCAGCCACAATCTGTCAGGATATATGAAGCTCATGTCGGCATCTCGACAGTGGAACATCGGGTAGGAACGTACAAGGAATTCACAAAGAACGTCCTCCCTCGGATCCATAAGCTTGGATACAACACCATTCAGCTGATGGCAATCATGGAGCACCCCTATTATGCATGTAGGTCTACATTTTTATATCCTCGGTACTTTGATCAATGATGGTTTTCTAGCTTTCGGGTATCAAGTTACCAGTTTCTTTGCCGCGAGTTCCCGATATGGTACACCTGAAGAACTTCAAGAGCTCATTGACACTGCTCATGGATTGGGTATCGTCGTCCTCCTTGACATCGTTCACTCTCACGCGTGCAAGAACGTTTTGGATGGATTGAATACCTTTGATGGTTCTGATCATCTTTACTTCCATGAAGGAAGCAAAGGTCGGCACGAGCTCTGGGACAGCAGGTTGTTCAACTATGGCTCGCATGAAGTTCTCAGGTTTTTGCTCAGTAATCTTCGGTTCTACATGGAGGAGTACCAGTTTGATGGATTTCGATTCGACGGGGTCACCAGCATGATGTACACACATCATGGTATCGGAGCCGGGTTTTCCGGTGGATACCACGAGTATTACGGTTCTGGTTCAGACGACGAAGCTATCGTTTACCTGATGTTGGTGCGTGCATCCCCGTAAAATTCAAGTCAGGTCACTGAGAGAACATAGGCGAACGACGTTTTGCATGCACTCTACCCTTCCGTTATCACTATAGCGGAAGACGTCTCTGGCATGCCGCTTCTATGTATTCCCGTCAGCCAGGGTGGTATTGGGTTTGATTACCGTCTGTCAATGGCCATTCCAGACATGTGGATCAAACTCCTCAAACACAAGTCCGACGACGAGTGGAATATTGGCGACATCATCCACACTCTGACAAATCGTAGATATGGAGAAAAGAGTATAGCGTATGCTGAAAGCCACGATCAAGCTCTGGTCGGCGACAAGACCCTGGCGTTTTGGTTGATGGATAAAGAAATGTGTGAGTTTTTTTAAAGTCTTCGATAAAATCAAGCAGGTAACTGAGTTTGTGATTCTAGACACCCATATGTCAAATCTTTCTCCTATGACCCCCATCATTGCTCGTGGGCTCGCTTTGCACAAGATGATACGGTGAGCTAGGTTCGAACACATCTGTGGTCAGCAATTAAATCAGTTTAGATTACTAGTTCATTCCCTTGGCGGTGAAGGGTATCTGAATTTCGAGGGTAATGAATTTGGGCACCCAGAGGTGAGTATTACGAGCGTGTTGTGCTCACTTTCTGACACCTTTCTGATGTATTCGCGGCCACACAGTGGCTCGACTTCCCCCGCGAAGGAAACGGCAATTCTTTCCAATATGCACGCCGACAATGGAACGTAGTGGACGATGATATGTTGCGTTACCAGTACCTGAACAATTTCGATGCTGCGATGAACAAGTTGGAAGGCAGGTACAATTGGCTGGCCTCCCCACAGGTATTTACAAATCAAGGTGTCTCCGTCCGGCTGACACCCCTCCCTGAAAGGCCTACGTCTCCCTCAAGCATGAAATCGACAAGATAGTTGTCTATGAACGCGCCGGTCTTTTGTTTATATTCAACTTCCATCCCACAAAATCATATACAGATTACCGGGTTGGTGTTGACGCCGCAGGCGAATATACGGCCGTCTTGAGTAGCGATGAGAAGGAATACGGAGGATTCGAAAGTGTCATCTCCGGAGGTAAATATCTGACGACACCCCTGGAGTGGAACGGGAGGAAGAACTGGACGCAAGTAAGTGTTGATTGCACTAGACCAGACTCCTTCGACTTGACCACGCTGTAGGTTTACATACCCTCCCGGACTTGCCTGGTGTTTGCAAAGACCGCCGAGGTGGCAGGAGTGTAGCGGGTCGGTCGGTATGCTTCAGTGATCTAACATGAGCCGCAAGAAAGAAGGCGCCGGTTTTACACGACGATCTATAAGTACCATGTTCAATGTTTTCGACCCAAGATTATGCAGGCTGAGTTATAGCTAGTTTCAAACGTTAGACTGCTTTGCACACTCAGGTTTTTGTTTACCTGTCAGTGGCATGTGCAATCATGCCTGCTAGGCCGTAGCAGGAATTAACCTACGTGTGATTCGTCGAATTACCGGTGCCAGATGGAGCGGTTTATCTATATGTTCATGTCAAGTAGTACGAGGTCTGGGATCCCACCAAACTGCTACTAACTGTTTTCCAGGCAAACCGTTGAAAACCTGATTGGAGCGCCCAACTTAGCGATCTAACGTTATGAAACCATGCGTGGCGTTCTCAGGGTCATAATCCCTCACTGTGAAGCTCAGTTCGCTGCCCCGAGAAGCAGTGAAACGGTCAGTGTAAGTACTTATGGATGAACAACAATTCAGGACTGGCGTGGGCGACACCAAAGAGTCGGTCCTTGTCAACCCGGACTCGGAGCATGTCATTCCTTCTCCTGCGACACAGCGACGCCACTTGCAACCACGATCTGGGAAGAGATGGATACGTTTCGCTATATGTTTGTTCCTTGTCGTGTTCTTGTTCCTCTGGGCCAAACACCGTTCCCCGTCGTGTGTAAAGCGCGTTCAAGATAGCGAATATGGTGCTCTCATGACCGAGTACATGAGGCATGGCAATAGGAAGCCCAATGGTCCTTTGAGGGGTAGTACAGCAGAGAAACTGTTCTTGTGAGTTCTCAGCTCATGTTTTGCTGTCGAAGGAGAGTCAGGGATATTCTCGAAAGAACCATTCCAAATGAACAGAGTGCCCTTGCCGCCTCTCGTCAGTACGCATCGAAGCCTCACTTGGCCGGTACTTCCGAAGACCTACAAACTGCAAAAGACTTTTTCGCACACTTGCAACAGGAGCTAGGCATAAACCATACCTGCGAGGCTCCAATCTATCCTGCTGGCTCGGACGAATCTCGCGCGGCTACCCTAAACATCTCTACATACGAGCAGCCCACGGCTTGGATCAATACCTACTACCCTATCCTGAATTTTCCGCTGAACCACAGCCTAGAGATTATTGGAGAAGACGGGAACACTGTCTGGACCGCCGAACTGGAGGAGGTCTCCGACGGCACGGACGCAGATGCTACTGAGTACGCAACGGCAGTTCCCGCTTGGCATGGAATTAGCCCCGGCGGTGAAGCTCAAGGCAAGCTCATACATGTGCATTATGGACGGAAGCGGGATTATGATGCTCTTGTTGAGGCAGGTTTGTAACTTCCCTTCCTCAGTTGTAAGATTGCCTCATTAGCTGGTTGCAGGGACAGACTTTAAGGGGAAAATCGTACTTGCTCGCTACGGCGGCAATTTCCGTGGACTGAAGGTGTGTTAAAACCCGTTTGACGATTCTCGTGGTTTGATGGAAAGTGTTCAGGTTAAGAGAGCTCAGGAGCTTGGCGCCGCTGCCGTATTGGTATACACAGATTTACGGGATGATGGTACTGTTACGGTTGAGAATGGATATTTGCCGTGAGTTATCAACCAGTGTAGTAGCGCTCCAAATATTCAAAATCTCTTAAGCTACCCTCATGGACCTGCTCGTAACCCGACCTCCGTGCAAAGGGGTTCGGTCCAGTTCTTGTCGCTATACCCAGGAGATCCTTCAACTCCAGGTTATCCTGCGTATGAGAATAGCACACGAGTTGATGGAGGCAGCAAGCCAACGATCCCCAGTTTACCCATCTCGTGGCTGAATGCCAAAATCTTACTAGACCAAATCGCGGACGGCCAGGAAGGTCCTACCGTAAGGCTGGTCAATAATGGTACGAATCCTGCGATAAGCAAGGGGTCGATCTGACAAGGTTGTTAAATAGTCGAGGAGAAGGTCACGCCTATCTGGAACACCTTTGGTGTTATACCTGGCCACATCAAGGAAGAAGTTGTTGTGCTCGGCGGCCATCGTGATGGTATGTGTTTCACTCTTGGATGCAACACGCATTAATATGCATATCCAGCTTGGGTACGACATCTCTGCATGCTAAAGGATATTAACTCCAATACATTTCAGGTTTTGGGAGCTTCTGATCCCTCGTCAGGTACTGTGGCAGTTCACGAGGCTATTCGTGGTTTTGGTACGCTGTTGCGAAATGGCTGGAAACCCTTGCGAACAATTCTAATCGCAAGCTGGGATGGAGAGGAGGTAAGAATAATCATGTTGTACCCTCGTGCCTGTGCCCTGTGCCTCTAACTATGCTCTAAGTACGGATTGGTGGGCAGTACAGAATGGGGTGAGGACTTTACGGACTGGATAAGAGACCATGTCATTGCGTACATCAACATCGGTAGGTTGCCGTATAGCAACGACGGGGTGACTTGGATCTTACTTTGCCGTTCAGACACAGCTGTATCCGGATCTCACCTGAGGGCATCTGCATCACCACTTCTCGCCCACTTGCTACGCGACACTGCTGAGCAAATCCCTCACCCAACTTCTGAAGGACGATCTCTTTGGGATGCACGCACGGACAATGGTGAACTCTTCGGGGATAATCTTGATGCTGAGGTGGCTGCTATGCACAGACACGCGCTGTCCAATAGCGACAACATTGATGTAGGACCCCTGGGATCTGGTAGTGACTACACGGTCTTTTTGCAGTACATCGGTGTGAGGAATTTTGAGCTATCTGTGGAGTTTGGTCTAACAGCTATCCAGGTGGCTAGTTCCCAAGTGGGCTTCTCCTCATCTCTGCATGATCCTGTATACCATTACCACTCAATCTTCGATTCGCAACATTGGCAAGAGGTATACGGCGATCCCGGCTTCTTTCGACATGTTTGTCTCCGAATCAGCGCCAAACTCTGCAGATGTTGATCATCTTCCTAGGTTGCCATCGCCAAATATGTAGGCCTTCAAACCCTCCGCCTTTCAGGTGACATCGTATTACCTTTCAATACAACCCACTATTCGTCCCAGCTACAATCATACCTTGAAAAGTACGTGTGTTCACATTTGCTTGGGACGATATTCCCAACCATCTACCTGCAGAGTGCAACATCTTAGCACCACTTCATCTCTCGAGGTCGACTTTACTTCATTGCGCCAGTCAATTCAGTCACTTCAAGCTGCCAGCGCGCGACTGGACATTGAAAAAGCCGAGGCCGAAACTAAGCTGAGGCACATTCTCGGCAAACTGAAGAAAAGACAAGTATTCTTACGCAAGGTGCACCACAAGTTCAGAGAAATCGTCTGCGAGCTCGCCAAGTATATCAGCAAGGAATGCAAAGTGCCTGAAAACTGGGAGTTCACAGATTTCATGTTCGCCTCCACAATTCGACTTCATGACTACGTGTCTGTTAATAAATTTTTCCAGGATTCCGAGGAGGCAACTGCTAAAGGCTATCAAGCGTGTTCAGGCCGCCAATCATAAGCTCGTTGCATTCGAGAAAGGCTTCATCTCCGAGGAAGGTATCAAAGACCGTGAATGGTACAAGCATCTTGGGGTAGCCCCAGGGAAGTGGTTGGGTAGGTTCCACAGACTGGGCGTTGCAGTGCATATTGATGGATTGTGTTGTTAGGCTACGGCGCGACAACATTCCCTGGAATCACTGAGGCGATAACCATGGACGGAGATGCAGTTGTGGCTGATCATGAAGTTGAAAGGCTGAAGACTCTTATCGATGATCTGACCGAGCGGATCTCACTTTAATGAATGTTTGTCGAATCTCGCATCCTTGGTCAAGGATTTTTCGTGGTGTGGAACTCGATCGAGTCCGAGAAGTTCAAACCATATCTTGCATGTCATTCACCGTATGTTACATTTTTGGACATCCAGATTGGTCGGTACGAGGGGATTTCTACGCAGATAACGCATACCTTTGCGCGTATCCCGAGGGAGTAGTACTTATGCGTTATGAGAGGTTCGACTGCATTGATTGTGACAAGCGAATATTAGCGCTGCCATGCGATCGGGTGTGACTCTGCGAGCCAAAATCGACAAATTCGAAGGTGTTAAGAGTAACACTCGAGCGGCATGCCTGAGACCGCTGCCACAGCTAGCAAAACATGGGAGAGTGCGAAGGCATCCCTCTCGATATTCGCCATTAGTATTAGCATTTCGCTCTTCACCGCGGCATACGAAAGGGCCGTCAATCCTCTTTTTGGTGGAGTTGCGACTGCCAAGTACATCAACTACGTGGTATACGGCAGCTCAGCATTAGGGTTCATCCTCCCGAAGCCTCCATGTTCTCTACTTCTGATTTCCCTGGCCATACTCGTCCAGGTTGCTCCACACGCCTCTTACTGGATCGGCATCTTGGCTGCAAAGAATGGAGATCCAGTGCTTGGGCCGCTTGTAACCCATGTGACGGTCCTCGCGCCAGTGATTTATCTTGCAGTATCGCTGGCGACGAGCATTGATGTGAGTTCTTGGTTTCGTCTTGAATGATTCAAATTGATCCTCTTCCACTCCCGTAAATACAGTCTATGCTTGCTACTATGGCTTTGGTAGCAAATGCTTTACAGTTACGTCCGCTCATTCTATTCGTCGCCCAATACCTGTCCTTGGACGTTCGCCAGGATGTTGTGGTGGGTGTCCTCGTCTATCTCTCTTCACGGGGCTGAGAGGCGAACTGCCACCTCCGACAGTTTCGTATATTGGGGGGATTGGCGTCCCTTGTCTGGATAGTGGAAAAGCTCGGCAATCCCTCTTTATCTAATGGGACACTCGCATCAAATGCAACGAGGAGATTCTGGGCCATATCGATCATTGCCATGTTATCTTTCCTTCCGGCCCTCTACTCTCCGACTCTTGCAGATTCTGGTGTATTTCCTTACCAAAGCAAGGATTATCCGCTCCGTATACTCTTCTCAACAAACTCCGTAACTGGGGTTGTTGTAGTCGGAGAATTATTGCCTCTAAAGGCAGAGAGTGCGGATTCAACCACCTTGCATTCTATTCGCTACCTTCGCGCATCACATTCGCTCTTGGGCGGTGTTTGGATTGGTTCGAGTGCCGTTTCCCTTGATAACGCTCCATCACGAACAGACCTGGCTGGAACACCACTCGGTGATTCCGTCTATGGCGCATTTGTTCTGCAGGAAGCGGTGCGACTGGCGAGTAGTACTCCACGATCCGATAGCACTGAGCGGGAAAATGCTCTTATTATGTGAGTCATTGTATGTATCCTTCGCCATCCTTGTGTGTTAAACCGTTGCTGTAATTTCCAGAGGACTCGGTGCTGGCATCTCAGCTGATGCATTCATCCGACATGGGATTTCTACTACGATTGTAGAAATTGATCCTGCAGTATATGACGCAGCAAGGACATACTTCGGTCTTGAATATCCCGGAGATGACCATGTCTTCTTGGAGGATGCTCGTAACTGGGTATACAAGAGACGGGTTGCTGTGCAATCTAACGATGAAAAGAGCCTTGCCAAATTCGACATTGTTGTCCACGATTGCTTCTCTGGAGGGGGGGTGCCAGAGCATCTGTATTCCGTTGAGTTTTGGAACGATTTGAAGTCGATCGTGAAACCAGAAGGTGTAGTCGCGGTGGTGAGCCAGAATTTTCGGCAATTGCATTACCCGCATGAGCTTATCTGCTTGACAGAACTTTGGAGGCAGGCTCGGCTCACAGGCAACTCGAGCTGTCGCCACCACGTTGCTGAGGGTATTCGGGCAATGTCGGGTCTTCCATGATGTATTGGTTCAAATTCCTGAGGATCAGTTACACGCTGATTTTCTCAACTTGGTAACTTGATTCTGATCCCAGCCTTTTGAACAAGTGCTTACGGATGAAATAGGTCTTCTTTTGTTCTCCGTCCTCTTATGCGCTTACGTTCCGTCCAGCCGTTGATGCAGATTACCTGCACTCTCCTCTTCGTCGCCACATGTTGTCCAGCTTAGACAAGAGTGAAATGTCGATGACCCAACTCAAGGGGGGTGATATGTGGTCGAAAAATACCGAGGAAAATTTTGTGTTGACCGACTCGAACAACACGTTAAATGCGTGGCAAAGTGAGGAAGCATTGGAGCACTGGAAGCGTGAGTCTCTTCACGCTGTGCGTTAACAGGAGCTCACACACTCGAATAGTCATGAGAAAGATATTACCAGACATCCTTTGGCAGGCGTATTGATCCTACTACGTCTATATCACGTTTTCCGGAGTCCTATAATTCTGGAAAGTACCTTTTTTGTTTATCCAACATGATGTTGCTTGGCTCGTCAGTGAGTGGTGTGATTTCGTGCGAGAAAAGAAAATGCATCCCAGTGGCTCCCGAGGAAGCACGACGCGTGGAGGGTCGGCGCCCGGACAGGGGCTACTCAATCGACGTCGCGGGCCGTTTTTTGCGGTTTTCCCCTTCCGAGTCATACAGAACACCCTTCGTGCGAGGCGATATTGTCAGACGGTGTCAACTGGCGTAGCAGTGCCATGCCCCTCTACCTAGCACAGCTCGGAGCCGGAACGGACGAAAAGCACGTGGGGTGCACACGCTGTGCAGCTCCGGAGCTTAATATAATAGCTGAATAATGCCCGCGTTGACCTCAAGACTCAGAACAGTGTTCGCAGTAACGACGGAGTGTAATATGCATGGCGAAGACACATACATCGCAATCACAGTCATGCTAATAGTATAAGCACCCCCTTGACTATCTTTACATCTCCTCTGTCTCTCCTATTGCCTCTAGTACAACACGACGTCGGGAGGTCGAACGGTCATCTCGAGAGTTAGTATTGGCGCTTGGCTTTGCCAGATGAGGGCCAACTCGTACGCTGGGAAGGCACCGTAACTCCTGAGGTAGACCTGGACCGAGATGGGAGGTATGGGCTCATTGACATCACAGGTGCGTCGAAACCCCGGTTTGAACTCTTAAGCTTTTCATATGTTTGACGACCACGGTCAATGTCTTCCTCTGATGGACAATCCTCGCTAGCCGGGATGGCGTCGCGCATATCCCGAAGTATCTGAATGAAGATTTCGTGGGTAATAGTCGGCTCCGGCGGAGTCACGATGGGAACCTTCGGTGATTCCACTGATACAGATAGGGTCCATACAAAGTGACCTCGGAGACGGTTCAGGCCATTTCTGAATATCTCTGCAACATCACCTGACGAGAAATATGGACTCAAGCTGGTATAGAGTGCGATCGGCGGAGGTTCACGTTTCCACGCGAAAATCGATGCGGTGCTGCAACCATGAACACCAGGTGTGGCCCAGGCCGGGACACCCTCGTCCGGTCTAGCCTCATCTAGAGGCATGCGGAAAGTGGATTCCCAAGTCGGGTATTGGCTATCGCTTGAGTTATTGGCTCTCTGGTTGGCTGAGTTCCAAAGTCGGCGTTTGAGGTAAGGACCACTCAAGTTGACACACGTGATCCATAGGAGCCAGAAGAACGACTCAAGGTCGTGGTGGACTTCATGACGCACTTCACCCTTCAATCCTTTGGGAGAGATGAGCTCTGCTGCCAGGAAGGGGTAGGTGCCCTGACGACCAAAGAGATCGTTATATGGGGGTATAGAAAGAAAAGAACGCTCTCACCGTTACTGTTCCAGTCAGGTCATCGTGTCAACTCGGGTCACGGATCTCTGCTAAACCCCAGTCGCCTAAGATGCCCGCCCTTTTGGTATATGTTCCATCTTGTGGCCAGTCAGGAATGACGTTTGGGGTGTCCAGATTAGACACCATGAACCAGACATTGGTATCACTGATATCAGAGTGCAGCACATTCTTCCTTAGGCCGTTGAAATGTCCTGTTGGAACGATGATTCATTATCATCGTTGGAAGCCGTCAAACGCATAGCTCACCCGCAATAGCACACATCAAACCGTTCAAGAACTCGCGGCGACATGAGAACCACGCGAGAGAAGTCCCGCAAGTCTTAGATAGAACACGAATATGGAACCTCGGTTCGTATGACAGAGTATCGGTGAATCGGGACAGGATATTCTGGGTGGTATCAGCAGACGGTTGTCCGAGTGCATCAGAGTCACCATCTTGCGACGGGGGATTATGAGAAGGACTGCAGCAATTAGGTATTTCCGAAGCTGCAATGACAGGTATCCCGGGGAGATTCTTAGTGTAATCCCAAACATCTTCAATATGTAGGCAATCACGAAAGATACCGAATTTGTCACTTTCTCCAAAGATAGAAGCTTCTTCCTCATTCGCGAAAGGCTTGGGATCTTGGAAAGTAAGGTGGTTATGAATGTCGATGTCATTGGTTCCTTCGGGGAGCCAACAGTCCTTGAGAACATAACTGCATTTTCCCGAGGACTCAAGCGTTGAGCACAGAGAGACCTTGGTGCCCCTCCCCTCTATAGACACGCTTTGGAATAGCTTGACAGGAGTAACGAGCACCTTCAAACCCCCAACATAGAGTTCGAAATAGCCCTTGCCGAGGTCGATGAAATTCTCATCAAAGCCATGACAAGTAGAGTCAACAAAAGATAGGTTGAGGAGGACTTTGATAAACAGCAAGGGTTCTAGGTGGATGTCGAACCGGCGAGAATAGATGAAAGCGCCGCGAACATAGAGCGCCAGTTGAAACTGAGAGCCGCAGAGACAGCATCCAATGACGAATCGACGATTAGCCTGGGAGGCCGTAACCAAACCAGCTATCTCTGCCTGCTGGCGCTGCGCAAGGTCGATGTCGCGGGGCTGCTTCTTCACTTCGCAGTACATAATGAGATCTCTGAACAAGACAGATCCCTCGTACTGTAATTTCTTGTTGACGAAGACGACGTCCGGTTTCCTCAACCCCTGTATCATGGATTGCGCATGGGAACGCCAGGCATAGAGAGACCAAATGGGTTGCCACTTGGCATTCGTGCGAAGAGCAGCTTTAAACACCTGCAAGAAATGTAACCCATTAGCTTGGTCATTTGTAACTACCGGCGATAGTACCACTCACCTCATTGAACAAGGCCGCAGTTCGTTGCTCAACCGAGGGATTGTTGATAACACAGGCATTCTCATCGCTCACATGAACCTGGTCAAATCTCCATTGATTATCCGAATACACTTCGTCGCGATCAAGGACATCATATATCCTTTGGAAATCGCTCTCACGACCCAGGAGTTGGTCACGTAGACTCGTCGAATTGGAAATGAGTGGGAAGAACTCGAGGGGATCCACGACGGACACGTCAGTGGTGAACATGTCCTCGGAAACTCGGCGATCCATTGCTTGGTGTTGAAAGCCTTGTGGGCCCTCATCCATCGGTGGCAAGAAGGAGTTGAGCTATGTTTGAATGAAGAAAGGGTTAGAAAATGAAAGTCGAAGATCGAACAGGAACCCATGGAGAATGACTCTTTCTGACGCATGGATAGAACTCCGATTGTCTGTATGACGACCAGCCAGCGACAAATAGATTCGATTGAAAATCGAGAGGCAACACAACAGAATAGCGCGCCGTACTACGTACACACACGTAGCGGGTACATTCGCCGCTCGGCTGTCTTGCTTCGTTCTGACATTCTCGTCACTATTTTTATTGGATAAACTCCGAGTCAGCTCGTTCCCGTCAAAGAGACTTTCCTTATAGAAACACAATCTCTGCTAGAGTTGACATGACTTGCTTGCGTCGTTCACTCGCTCTCTTCAGAGATTTACCTTTGCGGTCTCAATTACCAAGGCAAAGATACAGTACTCTCGCAGAGGTCTGCACATTACATTTCATATTCTCTCAATTCTCACCCCTGCACTCAGGATGTACGTTCCGATTCGACATTTCGCATACCAATCATCGACTTTTCTGCGTTTCGTGTCGCCACCGCTCCGTCAGAGAAACGCCGCGTCTCGGACGATATTGTGAATGCCTTCAGAGAGGTTGGCTTCGTGTACTTGACTGGTCATGGTATCCCTGCAGACACGATCGACAATGTGTATAAGAAGGTAAGAACATCGAGGATGATGTTGCTTGTCAGCGTGCGCTCAACCATACGCTCTGCAGAGCGCAGCGTTCTTCAACTTACCCCAAGAAGTCAAGGTGGGGGTCTTTGAGCTCCGTATTCGAATGTTATCGCTGAGTGGCGGGTACCACAGGATCAAGTCGCCTGGGACGACCCTCGTGCCAACCGGGGTTATGTCAAGATAGGCCGGGAACGTGTCACACAATCTTCCGATGCAGCAGAGATAGCAGCTCTGCGCGCCAAGGCTCCAGACACGAAAGAAACGATGGAGATCGGTCGTGACTGGGATCCCTCGTGGAGGAACAAATGGCCAAGGGAGGTCGATTCCCCTGAGTTCAAGCAAACCATGCTTCAGTTCTTCCAGGCAAGTTCATTGTTCGTTCCTTGGACGAGAGGGTCGTGTTGTTACTACTACTCTGTCGTTAGACATGCCACGAGTTACACGTAGCCGTGATGCGCTCCATTGCGTTGGGGCTGGATCTTCAAGAGTCCTTCTTTGACAGAAAGATCGACCAGCAGTGTCATAACTTGAGGCTCCTCTCGTACCCCTCCATCCGCACCAAACTACTCTCCCAAGAGGGGCAGGCACGAGCAGGCGCGCATTCAGGTATATTCACGTCCAGAAGTTCTCAGTTTGGTCCGACCGTTGACGTCATGTCTGCAGATTACGGAACTATAACCTTGTTATTCCAAGATTCCGTATGTAGACGTGGGTCGCTTCGTGTTCGTTGATCTTGACCGCGTTCGGATCACAGGTCGGAGGATTGGAAGTTCAAAACCCACATACCCAACGGTTCCAGCCTGCGCCCCCCGTTGTACGTCAGGATTTCGTCTTCGAGTTTGAGCGGAGCGCTGATACCAAGTCGGTTAGCCGGGAACTATCGTGGTGAATGCTGGAGATTTACTAGCGCGTTGGAGCAATGACGTGCTCCGCTCCACGCTCCATCGTGTCGTGGCTCCACCGGCACAGAAGATCAGCGACACGGAGAGCATGACGTCTGCGCGTCAGTCGATCGCTTTCTTTTGCAATCCCAACTTCGACGCGGAGATTGCTTCCCTGCCAACCTGTGTAAGCGCATCGCATCCCAGCCAATACAAGCCTGTGACAACGGAAGAATACATCGTCGGGCGTTTGGCAGCTACTTATGACTGATCGCCGTGTGACGACACTGGGATCATGTTTGTAATAGAGGATGAATACGTATATGTGTATGTCTTGGGGTGGATGCATCATGCGACAATTCAATAAGTAACAGGACTCGTGATGCGCGTACCGGAGCAGGGCGTAACAATATGCGTGGAAGCAGTCCAAACGTATATGTAATGCAGTCTATGGATGGGATCGGCCAATCATCATTCCTTACTTCTGAGCAAGCCCAACGTATGTTGGCCACCACATGAAACTGCGGAAGCCAAGAATTTGCCCTCTCTACGCACAACTGGGATGGGAGTCTTGGCTTCCTTCCCTTTGACACCTAGCTCCCCTTGGGCCTCTGCACCCCATGCGTAAAGGATACCATCTCGTGAGATCGCCATGTTGTTGTGCGTTCCTGCGGCAACGTACACGATGGGATCTTCGGAACCATCAAAGGAGACCTGTAGAGGCTCGACGATGAAATGGGTGTTGGATCGCGCCTTGTATTTTTCATCATCCTCGCTTATGCCGAGCTGACCGTCATCGCATCGGCCACAAGCATACACCTTTCCGGCAGCTGTCAAGAAGAGAGAATGGTGATCTCCACCGACGATCTGGACGACGACATCTCCCAAGAGGGCTTTTTTGCAGAGCGACGGAATTTTCTTTGGTGATTGAATCTCGTCCGGGACTTCGAGACCAGTTTGGCCCATTGTGTTGAGGCCCCAAGCCCATAGGTCTCCAGATTCGTCAACAGCAAAGGAACAATAGTTTCCGGTACCGATGACGACTGCTCGATTGGATCGAGCACCAAGTGTGATTTTTTCGGGAACGGTGCCGTGGATTTTGCGACGATCGATAATTTTGCGACCAAGTTGACCTTGTTCACCAGCGCCCCAAGCGTAGACGTTGCCATGCGTGGTTAGCACGAGCAGATGGTTATTCCCAGCGGCGACGGAGACCGCCTTCTCGAAATCGCCGGGCTTGTGGGGCAAGTTGAGGATAGATACGGGCAGGAATTCACATTTGGCGTCGCTAGAAAAGCCGAGGGATCCCTCGTTGGCCTGGTGTTTTGTGTAAATCGTTGGAATCGGTTATTGAAAGGAGGAGCGGATAACACTTACTCGGAAAGACCCCCAAACGCGCAGGTCGCCGTCCGAACTGATGGCGGCAGATATACTGTCGCCCGCGGCGATGCGTACAGCACGGAATTTCTCGTCCACCAAGGACTGTAATGGGTAAGGGAAAGAGGTGATGGTGTCGACATCGATAAAGGAGCCTGGGTTGTCGGGATCAGGGACGTCCTTTGTTACACGTCCCAACGCGGCATCGTCATTCACACCACACGACCATACCTATGGGGGATAAATGATCGGTAAATAAACGACGACTGGAGAATGACATACAGTGCCCTTTTCGTCGATGAAAAGGGTGTGCAAACCGCCGGCTGCGACTGCCTCGAGGCCTGCACCTTCGGATCCAAACACGCCTTCCCTTACTTTTTCATCGACCCATGTATTCCGCTTGGGGAAGGAGAACTCGCCGAGAGAGTCTGGACCCAATCCAAACTGACCAAAGTTACCCGCACCCCAGACGAATAGTTGGTTGGCGGGTCGCGGGTGGGTAGGAGGTGTTGGGAGGGGGTTGAAATAAGGTTTGAGCTGCTGTGGCTCCTCGGCCACGGCGGGTAGGCCATTGCCATTGAGGGTGGGTTTTCTGCCGAGTTTTCTGCTGGATGCGTTTCTCTTTAAGGTGGCGGCTTTGGCATCCTCGTTATCGGATTGCGCTCTAGAGCGTGCGCGCTTACGTGGAGGGGAATCGCGCACAGGTGAGGACGCGCGCTTGGAGGATCGGGTGGTGGTCTTGGGAGCTTGTTTGGTTGGTTTAGTTGCCGGTGGTGTTGGTTTGGCAGTACCGTTAGTCTGAAGAGGAGCAGCTCTGGCAAGAACGCTGGTAGTGGGACCGAGAGAAGCAGCTCTAGCTGAACGTCTTGGAGGTGGTTGAGTGGACATGACTAGAGAGAAAGTTAAAGAAGGTCTTTTCCGAGAGCAAACAAGGTCATCCGAGTCACGTGATAACGCGGTCAATGAGCACAGCCATCGACAACAACACATGTCTCGCCGACTTCTTCATCATCAGCAGTGTTTCACCGTGTACAACCCTGCTACACGGAAACCAATTCGCTCGTTCGTCCGTCTATTCTTAATACTAATCTCATCTCCTTCTCACGTACAAACAGCGTGGATGCTGCCACTGCTCAAGATGTGGATGCTTCTGTGGCTCGGGCACATGCCGCGTACAAATCCGGGATATGGTCCAGAGCACCCCTTCTCACCCGCTCTACCGTTCTTGCGCGCCTCGCTCAGCTGCTCGAGGATCACACCCCAGCCATGGCAAACATAGAGACCCTGCAGACTGGAAGGGCTATCCGAGAAATGACTGCCCAGATTGGTCGTTTGCCAGAATGGCTGTGCGTTAGTTCATTAACAAATAGATGGCCACGACTCAACCAAGCGATGCAGCCGTTATTACTCCGCTCTCCTGAGGACACATCAAGGCTTTGTGGCACCAACGCATGGCAAGTTGATCAACTTTGTACATCGCGTTCCGCTCGGCGTAGTCGCGCAAATCACTGTGAGCCATAAAAAAACCACTGCATTTCTGATACAAATCGAAACTAGCCTTTCAATCATCCCCTGCTCATCGCTGTGAAAAAGATCGCTCCTGCGTTGGCTGCCGGTAATAGTGTCATTATCAAACCGTCCGAGGTAACTTTCCTACGCTTTCTTGGTCGTTGGATAATCGTCCACATAAAATTAGCTCGCACCGCTTTCGTTGCTCGAATTCGCCAAACTAACACAAGATGCAGGAGGTTAGTGGCCATTAGTCTTTGCATGACATGTCAGCCGACCAGGAACTAGTGCCCAACGACGTGTTCACTGTATTACCTGGATACGGACATACCACTGGGAAACAACTCGCCTCTCATCCACTCGTTCGAAAAGTTGACATAACGGTAAGCAGCCACACATAGCCTCGGTATTTCGGATCAGCAACTCTCGTCAAAAGGCTGGAACACAGACCGGGCGCGCAATAGGTGCTGTCGTTGGTGCCAACTTGGCTGCATTTACTGCAGAGCTCGGTGGCAAAGTGAGTGTTTGCATGACCCCTTGGACCCCTAGTTGATCCCGTGATCAGGCTCCAATTGTTGTGTTTGATGATGCGGACCTTGTGGCGGCAGTGAATGGCGTCGCCTTTGCATCGTTCGTCGCCTCTGGCCAGACATGCGTTTCGGGTGCTCGGATAATTATTCAGGACAAGATATATGACAAATTTATGCAAGCATTTCTTGACAAGATTGAAAGGATACGATCGCGCATGGGTGATCGTAGGTTTCGTATCATCCTTTTCCATTGTTTGGATATCGATCGTTTACAGCTTCAAATCCACAATCCTCGATGGGATCCGTCATCTCTAGCGAACATCTCGAACGGATCGAGAGGATGGTTCAGAGCCGCAAAAGCGGGAGCATCGTTGCCGGCGGAACACGAATGACCGGGAAATCCGCACTGGACGGTTTCGATTTCTCCAGGGGAAGCTTCTATCCCCCAACGGTCATCACGGATGTGGACATCAAGGACGAGATATGGCAAGAAGAAATATTTGGACCCGCGGTCGTGGTCAAGAAATTCCATGTAAGCAGCAGTCTGACCGTTCGGGGAGCGACAATAATTTGGCGGTCCAATGTAGGAAGAGGAGGAAGGTATAACTCTTGCCAACGAATGCAAATATGGATTGGGCGCAGGAATATGGACCTCTGATCTATCAAGAGCACATCGCGTTGCGGATGCGATCGAAGCAGGTCTTGTATGGGTGAATACGCACCATCGCAACGATCCCAGCTCTCCTTGGTATGTGCTTATAAAGTGATGTATGCATGGGATGAACCTCACTGGTTACAGGGGTGGCATGAAGGAAAGCGGAATCGGTCGGGAGAATGGAATCGAGGCATTTGAAGCATGTGCGTATGACTATCCGAGAGTGGACATGCCTAACAAGGACCATAGACTCACAAAGTAAATCCGTCATTCTCAACACGGCAACTGCGGAGCAATCCCGTGTCACCGATGACTGGTTCGCAGAGCACGATGATTCAAAGCGATATGGTTGACACCTGCTTCCTGCCTTGTAACCTTTGGTGATTATGTGACAATGTCCACAAGTGCTTCTAGAGATACATCCTCGTATGACAAAATTCGGTAAGATTGAAGTGTGTGATCCTTAGTATCCTGTCGTCTTGACAGCCTCCTTGTGACTCGGCTGTTACGAGGAAGGTGAGCAGGTTGACTTATCAGCATGATGGAGCACATAAGACGCACCTCGTCGAGCTCGACTGGTGGCTCGTCTACAAAATCTGGGGCCTTGTTGAGGTCAGCAAGATATGAGGTCCCTTCCTCCTCTTCCTCGAATTGTAATGCATCGAGTTCTGCATCGAATTTGAGCAATGGGAATGCAACGGGAAAGAAAAACAGACCAGCTTCGAGATCCGCTTCGTCAAGTTCGTCAGGCACGGCGTACGATCTCCCTAACGAATCTTGTATCTCGTTGGCCTGTTCCAACAAGTCCTCCATATCATAATGCATATTCTAATCGTCGTCGGGTAAGGTCAACGATCGAGTCGCTTGTCATTTCGTTCGTTCGCGGCACGCACCTCGATCTTGTCGATATCGATCTTGCCGTACTGCTTCCTCATCTCCTTGTTCGCGAGTTTCATCGCATCCACGGTAGCCATCGTGTTCCTCAGGTTCTCCGTTGCGATCGCGGCGGACTCCATGTTGAACGATTGTTGGGCGAGCTGGGTGAGTTGGCCTTCGTACATCTTTTTTTGTCGGAGGACGCGAAGGGCGCGTTGTTCGATCGCCCTCTGTAAATGCGCGCGGAAGACGTCACGGTCATCGTTGGCGTGAGCGGTGTGAGTAGTATACGATACGTCTCACCTTGCCAGGTCCGTTCCGGAGCTTGCTCATTTGCTCCTTGTATCGCATCAGCTCGCCGTCGAGTTTCTTGATGTTGACCTCGATCGAGGCTATCCGCGTATCCGTCTGAGTCGTGGAATGAGCGCGGGTCACGGATGGATCGGGGAACGACCCACGGAGTTGATGGCATCTTGGAGGGTAGGTTTAGGCTTCTTAGCGGAGGAGGTGCCGAATATTCGATTCATGGCGGAAGATGTACTTGTAGATCCGAGGTCAGCCGGATATGTATCGTGTCACACCGGAGCCACGTGGACCTTTGTAAAACGTTTCAATGGTTACAACAAAAAGGTTACATCGACTACTATCTAAAATGCTTCATGACAAGAATCCCTTCACGGCTCCCCCAACATTGAGAACATCGAGCCTGCGAAAGTAGTCAGATATTGCTGCCGAAACGCCCGATATCCATGTCAACTGTTGGGATCAACACGCGGAGTCCCATACAAAAGATGTCACGCCCAAACACTCGATGCCATGGACAGGATGAAACAGGGAGGTATGACTGGCACCGCACACTTGGGGTATATAACCCACTCTCGGATTGTGGCGCTCTTATCGCCCCACTCCCATGGTAAAGAACAAGACGGGACTCACAAGAAAGTGTCGTGTCCCCACACGCCACCGAGCTCAAAGTAACTGACTTGGGAATTGCCTGCCATTCGGAGGGCATCGACGAGTTCGCGCTGCTGCTCGACAGGGAACAGGATATCGCTTTGCACACCCAAAATAAGGATGGGCGTGGACACGAGGGGCGTAAGGCCGTTAGCCAGATCTTGCAGGTACGCAGGTTGATTGGCTGGTGGGGGATGGGACTTGGAATGCGAGGAAGTTTGAAACGGGGTGGAGACGGCAGGATGGGAGGAGGACGATCTAGGGAAATGCATGCCAAGCTGTTCCAGGGCAGGCAGGGTGAGATCGAACAGATCCATCGCCTTGGAGATGTAGAGGAGCGAGTTGGCGTCATACTTGAGGCAGAATTGTTCTCCCTGAGATAAAGGTGAGTTACTGCTTTTGCCAAATTAGAAGAGAAAGTACTTGATGGTCGAGATAGGTTTCGATGAGGAAATCTGGACATAGTTTCGGAGAGCGAGCAGCGTCTGGAGGAGTATCGTCGCGCAACATGCGACCAAAGCGCAAGTCCCATTCTGGGCCAGAGCGGTAAGTAATTGTGGCAATCTCTGAGAACAGGTTAGCTTAGGTGACCGAATGGCCGGCAAGGATGGACTGACGGCGAGCGAGCTTCATTCCGATATGGGGAGGGAGGCCATCATAGTAAAAGCCGTTGTTCCAGTTAGGGTCTGCCATGAGGACTAGGGAGGGGATAATGGAAGGAGATAGGGAGTGTGGCAAGGTACGAACCACTTCTCTGAGCATAGCGCATTGCTATGCTTCCTGGGCTGCTTCTTGCTGTGCCGCTGATGCTGACTACTTTGCTAATACGATCAGGGAACATCCAAGCTGCGGCGAGGCTCTGCATTGCACCCATGGAAGAACCGACAGTGGCGTAAAGTCGATCGACGGAGAGCGAATCCAGTAGCTTGAACTGGGCCTTGACCATGTCGAAAATGGAAACGATGGGAAAGTGCGTGGCGAAATGTTTGCCGGTGGCTAGATCGATAGAGGAAGGGCCAGTGGAGCCATAGCATCCACCTAGGACGTTGGTACATATGACGAAGAAGCGGTTTGTATCGAGTGGTTTTCCGGGACCGATGAACTTTTCCCACCAGCCCGGAGCGGGATTGAGTTGAGTGGAAGCGGCATGTGAGGAAGCGGAGAGGCCGGTGTGGAGGAGAATGACGTTGTCTCTGGCAGGAGAGAGCGTGCCCCAAGACTCGTAAGCAATGTCAAAGGAAGAGAGTTGATCTGAATACGTCAGGGGGAAAGTATGCGGGTGATGATAGACGGTGTATGAGAGAGGACTGGGACGTGCATAGGGTGGTTCTGGTCCAGGACTGATAAGACGAGATTCTCTCTCGGCGTGAGCATCTACACAGGGAAAGGATGGAACGGCAGCGGAGGAGGAGAAGCGAACCGAGAGTGGACCGAGACAGCGCAGCGTTCTAGAGAACATCGATCCGTGCGACCCCCCCTTTGCGACCCCCCAGTGCACGTTGCACTCGCCCGTCTTGCCATGAGCGCGTCGGTGGTGGACACCCCCACGAAGAACTTTACGGTCTGTTTTACTTGTTTTATTTACATAAAATCTCATTGACTTTCTTCGCAGTTCAGGTCTTTCTTTCGTTCTCGTTCTCGTTCTCGCACTCGCGAACGTGACATGCCATCCGACCCCTCTCCATCATATCCCCTTCCACCCACAGACGCTGACAACCCACCCTCCAGCTACGTCCTTCGCTCTCAAACCCGTCCCATCTCCTCTACGACCACCGCCACCCATTCCACCATCACCCCGCTCCCCTCCGATGTCCTCAGGAATCGCATCAGTCGCGGACGACACACATATGCATATCAGCCCCAGAGTACATATACCCACACCGTCATTCAAGATCACGATCAGTCCAGCGAATGTGATTCTAACGACCACAACTTTCCTCGCTCACAAACACCCTCTTCATCCTCCCGCAAGCTGGTTTTGCCCTCCTTTTTCGGTATTTCACTTACTCGCAAATCCTCTTTGTCCGCCTCCACCTCACGCCAATCAACCTCTACCTCCGAGACGAAAAGCTCCCCCACCGCCGTATCCGAACCCAAACCAAAGTCTTCGAGAAAGCGATCCTTTAGATTTGCATCTCGTCCCTCCACTGCAAAGTCTGTCGACGAATCCTCTTCTACCACGTCGCCCTATTCCATCCCTGTCCCCTCCAGTCCACTGCCTTTGTCCGCCAGCCCCCGTCGCAGATCATTCGGTCTAGGCAGCTCTCAGCGCAGCACACCAAAATCATCTTCGGGCCACTTGCCTCTCCCTCACCCACTCACCGCTCCACCCCCTCGCTCACATGGTAGAAGACACTCGGTCGCTTCAGAACGTCCACCACACGATAGTGCCGTTGCCCTTCCAGAAGAACCCTCACATCGGAATGTCCCCAAATCTACTCATATTCTTCCCGACGGCGGAGGCCGCAATAAAGGCAAGGAAAGAGAAAGACTGTTTTCAAACTCGGAATCCCTTCTTCCCGACTCTCGTTCGTCCGTTAATTTTATTTCCAAATCTCTCCCCGCAGATCCTTCTCCCATATATCGTAATCACCTTCCGTCCCAACTCGCAGGTCATTCCCTTTTCACACATCTTTCTACCGTATATTCCACCATCGAGGACGAAAATGATCAACCTTCCCTTCTCGCACCACATCCCATACCCTCGGTACCCCGCATCATCCATACCCCACCTACCCCGCAGCGACCCGGAGAGTTGGACTCCCCCTCGATGCAGAGCACTAGTCTGCCTGCAGTAGATCCCGGCGGAAAGCCTGGCACCGCCAAAGGCAAGACAGTCACCATAGCCCACCAAGAACAGGTCCTTGTCTCATCCTCCAATTCTCACGGAGATATTCCACACCAACCCGCTTCGTCAAAAAGTCGATTCGCCCCCCGATTCTTTGGCGGCAGAGATTCGCGCAAACCAAAGGACGGCAACACGCAGAAATCCAACAGGCGGACAGCCGCTGCTTCTACACATATCGCCAGCCTCGCACGCAGCATGACAAACCATCGTAGTAAACTTGGTAGCTTTGACTTTGAGCGCCCCGTTTCTGCGCTCAACAGGGAGGGCTCCAAGGATAACACGTCCTATGCAAAATCTAGTCTCCACTCATTAGAGCGGACCATCTCGAATGACTCGCGAGGCGGAAACTCCCGCTTAATCCCGCAGGATTCCGGACAATCATCCATATTGTCTCAATCAGGGCTTGGTCATACGGCAGATGTATCGGTCATGTCCTTTTCATCCGTATCACTCCAGACAAAGTCGACCGGCAAAGGTACTGGCAATACCCCACCGGCAGGACAATCCTCGAGTTGGGGTCGCGTGTCGGGCAGGCATGTTCTACGCACGTCACATGGAACGCTTGCCTTTGAGCATCCTTCCGTCCCTAATTCTCCGAACCCCCGAACCCTCAATTTGACAAGTGGGCCAAATCAAAACGACCTCTCTGGACTCTTGTCTGGTCTTGCTCAGTCGCAGTCGGCAACTCTGCCGAACAACGCCTTTGATGCCCGAGCAAAGCATTCGCGGACCCAAAGCTACAACACGTCGGATTATGTTGATCCAGGCTATGCAAAACGTAACGGACGATCCAAAGGCAAAGGGCGTTCCCTTGATCTTGGTCTGGGCCTCTCCTGGGCACCTTCGCGTCTACGTGAAGAGGTTCTCATGCCAGGATTAATCCTCTCACGGGAAAAGGCAAAGCAAGAGAAAAACAATACAGACGGGCTGGACGTCACCAAGGTGTTTGAAAGTCTACTAACCCAGCCCCGATTCCAAACTTTCAAAAAATGTGAGGCCCTTGGCTTAGTCTTGTGCCTCTCGTCGACTTAACGTATTTGTGTGTTGTTTAGACGTCCATCGCTTTGACGCCCACATCATCCCGCTTGAGGGACCCACTGGGCTGCTAACCCGTGTTGAGAGACTCCTCACGGAGTCCGGTCTCAGTGAGCGAGAGAGAAGCATGCTCATGTCTGAGTTTACCAGCTTTGTCGAGAATCACAGTGGATGATGCCCATGATATCTTTGGCGTACACATTTTTGTGGCTTACATTCGTTCTTGGACCTTGGTTGCCCGTAATTTTTCGCTATCTATAGTTTCATCTTGGCTTTCATGCTTGTATTGCTTTTTTATTGCTCGCTACATATAACCTTTGGTAGTAAGTCACGTCACTCCTTGTCTTCAGTCATACTTGTATAGCAGGCCAACCTGGAGCCTCGCACCGTTCATTAATGTCAATCTTGTGCTCGGAAGAACTGACGATTGAGAACAAGGTAGTAAGAGTACATGCTTGATGGATACTGGTATTAAACACGCCAAGTCTATGTTGCAGGTCGAAGGGCTCTCAGTCTTTCCACTAGCTTAGCATCCTCCTCGCCGATCGTCTCGCCTTTGACAAGATCGGGAACGACGCCAGAGATGTTCTTGGCAGCGAGGTCATGTTGCATCTCTATGTTTGCTTCTTCCGCCGTCTGCCGCATGAGCTGATCTATCTGATCTTGGGGTGTAGAGACGGCCGTCGTGCTGGACATTGCGTCTTCCATGTAGGACGTCTGCACGTCCAAATCCGAGAATTGAGACTCGAATTTGTCCATGACGAAGGAGATCTTGGAAACGAATGAACAATTTCTCAAGCGTCGCACGCTCCTATCTGCCGTGACGCACCTTCTCCAAGTTCATGCTTTCCATCGCTTTGTCCATCCCTTTGACGACGGACGTCATGTTGCCGGTCACCTGTCTCATCGTGACGGCAGTCTCCACCCTGCTCGCGACTGCATCGATACGGCTAGCTAGACGGAGCAGATTCAGAGACTCTGATTTCTTTCGGATCGCGTTGGAAGCGTATATCCGAGCGCCGTCATTGTTGCCTTGTTGCAGCGCCTGTTGAAAAAGTCCGGGAACACCGAAGCGTCATTGAATAATGACGAACGCGCGATGTCAACGGGGACGGACCTTCTTTAACCTCGACTTCTCCGCATTCTCGTCTTTCTGCGCCTTCTTTGCTTGTCTGTTCAGCGTCTTGGCGGTGAACTGTGCGTATCATAACGTCAGAGGCGGGGAACTCGGATGGTACGGATTACGGCGACGTGCGAACTTTGAGTTGAAACAGGGTCTCTGCGGATGTTGTTAGAATTGGACGTATGGAAGATGGATGGGTATACACTGACTCTCCATGTTACTCATGACTTGGGCGGGTTGGGGTGGATGATGGTATACTTTGCTGTTGTCTCGGGCGCTGTGCCGCAGTGATAATGGACAGGTCATGTGACCATTAGATTGTTGAAGCTACCATCGACTCGGACCGTCTCGCCATGGGCGACTCGCCTCCATTGAACTCGGGCACGCTCCCAGTGAGTGACAAGACAGGTCAAGCAGACATGGCTGATCCAGCCGAACGTCACCGCGATGTTGGATCTATCATCGCTAGCCACCGTACAGTGACCAGCGCGGGCTCTCTGGCCTCCATAGACCGTCCCCCAGATGAGGTCGAAGGTTTGCCCCCGACGAAAATATACTCGCCCTACTCGGTTCACGTCCTTGCCCTTCTCATGCCCGCTTCTATACTCGGCGTGCTTGCCAGACTTGGTCTAGAGGCTTTGACGACGTATAATGGACAAAGCATATTTCCGTTGGCTTACGTCCAAGCGACCGGCTGTTTCATCATGGGAGTTGCCCTTGGCTTGAAAACTCCCATCGGTAACTTGTGAGCGCCCTTTTCCATCTCTTGGCCGCGATCAAATATGCAGTCTTTTCAAGCTATGGACCGCTGTATACGGCCATTACGACCGGTTAGATCGACTGCGCTTCTCTCAACCACACCGTCTTGCTGACCCGTGGTCGTTTCACAGGATTTTGTGGTTCCTTGACCACGTTTTCTGGCTGGCAAGTTGACGTATTCGACTCTTGGGTCAATTCTGGACAATTTCATAGAAATGGACTCAGAGACGTGTGTATTGTTCCGCCCGGTCGAGTTCCCTGCTTCTTATTACGTCTCAAGTTTATAGACGGTCTCACCAAGACATGGGTCACCCTGTTGTTATCGCTGGCCTCTCTCATGTTCGGAGTGTATATCTCCGGCTCGATCTCATCGTACCTCCCATCCCTGAGACCACCCAAGAGAAACGTGCGCTACTGCCTCACTGTCTTATCAATCTTGACATACGCTGCCACCTTCCCTGCATATTTCCGCTTGCCTGCCAATTACCGACACCAAGCGACTGCGGCCCTCCTGTTCTCTTACCCAGGAACGTTGACGAGATATCTACTTTCGCTGAATCTGAACCCGCGAATCAAGCGCTTCCCGTTGGGCACTTTTACCGCGAATGCGCTAGGTACCGCGCTTCTCGGCGCATTCCACGTTGTACAGGGCGTGTCTTCCATATCCCCTAATGCATGTTCTTTACTACAGGGCCTGGGCGATGGGTATTGCGGGTGCCTTACCACGGTGAGCACGTTTGCCGCAGAGGTCGATGCACTGGATGGGTGGAAGGCATCGCTTTATGTGACTCTGAGCTTCGTGGTCGGGCAGTTGCTGTTACTGGTGATCATGAGGACCTCTTTCTGGGCGGGGCATGTGAGCGAGCAGCTGAGGTGCAGCTTCACAGAACCGTAGAGCTACCATAGTGCACTTGTCGGAGTTTGAATTTATCTACGGTTGCCCGATCGAGAAACAGTGGGTGATTGAACGCCAGCCTGATTTGAGCCCGTGGAGCTGTCTTTGTCCATGTCTCGTACACAGGACCAGGTCGAACTCGAAGAGGAGGCCGTAAGCGGGACTGGAGAGGCAGACGAAGTCATGGATGAAGTAGAGGAAGGGTACAGTGAGTCTTATGCCCGACATGACCACTCGACTCACTTCACTCATCACACGGCCCTCACCAGCATCTTCTACGCCTACTTCCACGCTCACGTGGATCAGCTGGTTTTGTTCTTTGCCCGGCCACGAGTACTTCTGCGAAGTGTCGGAGGACTTTATCGAAGATGACTTTAACCTCACGGGCCTGAACACCATGGTCCCCTTCTGGAAGGAGGCGATGGAGATGGTCTTGGACGTCGAGCCAGGCATGTCAACCCTCGACCCATGTGAACTTTGCACTCATATTGATGTCGATGGCAGACGAAGACACGTCGAAAATCCCTGATGTTTCGATTGTGGAAGCCTCCGCTGAGCTTTTATACGGCCTCGTGCATCAGCGCTTCATCCTGACGCGAGCCGGCTTGCAGTCCATGGTCAGGCTTCTGCAGCTCCATAATCTCATTCTCTACACGATCTCACGTTCCTTGTAGGTGGAAAAGTACGAAAGCGCTGCATTTGGCGTCTGCCCGCGGGTCTATTGCGTGGGATGCAACGTGGTGCCGTGTGGTCGTTCCGATCTTCCTGGCATTGACACGGTCAAACTCTACTGCCCAAACTGTAACGATATATACGCTCCCCCGAGCAGCCGATTCCAAGGGGTCGATGGTTTGGGTTTTTGTTTTTCCATTGCGAATTCCTGAGAAACTAACGCGTGTTTGAGGGATGTAGGGGCGTTCTTCGGTACCACGTTTCCACAGTTGTTTTTCCAGAGCTACCGCGAGCTCGCTCCTGCACCATTTTGGAAAGCGACTTCGTCGACGGAATCGTCACTCTCGCCTGGACGGTCTCCAGATTCTGGCAACAGCTCATCGCAACGGGCGCCTTTTATCAATCCCAATCCCCACGGGGGGCAAAAGCGGCCTGAAGGGCGTGTCTACGAGCCGCGAATATATGGGTTCAAAGTGAGCGAGCGCGCCAAGTCTGGACCACGAATGCAGTGGGTACGTTTGAGGCCTCAGAGCCCGGATGAGTTGGATATGGTGGATTGGCGGGGACGCTGGATAGACGACGAGGAATATGGGGACGTCGAAGAGGAAGACGACGAGGTTGATAAACAAATGGAAGACTTTGATCCGGTAAGCGTGTTTTCGGATCCCTTGTTGACATGTGTACGATGTAATCGACTACAGGAGGCAGCGGAAGACGACGACGAAGAAGAGGAGGAGGAGGAAGAGGTGGAAGGTGGTGCGCGGAGGCATCTCGTCCGAGGTGAGCAGTCCGTCGATTTGTTGCGGCCACCGACACCGATCCACCTGCCATCCTCTGCGCGTACATCGCCTACTTCTGTTTCTGGTTCGGTGTCCAAGGGTCAAGGTGACGTTGTCGTGGGTACGAGCGGTTTAGGGAGGGTGAGAGTAGTTAGACGATGATACACATTCTATTTTTTTCTATGGAGGTGTTTACGAATAATATATATATCCTTGGAGCTTCACTAAGGCAATACCTCCGTAAAACATTTGCAATAAAATAAGATATTCGAGGACCCAATTATGGTAATGTTTAGAAAAACTGTACAGTTGCAAGCCACTCCACAGCCACAATACTCACGGTCGGATGGGATATGGGTGAGGCTCTAGCCAAAACGCCATCCTCATCAAGATAATGGCACGCAGCAGTGAGTCGGAAGACACAGCACGGGGAATTTGCTGATTGCTCTGTCAATTAGACCTTCGTTACGGCCCCAACAAGGGCCATCCCACAACGGCCCTCCCCAAGACGCCCCGCCCAAGTCAGCGGAAAGGCATCCAATCGACCAAAACCCTGTTCGTGCGATCCGTCGTCCGCGAAGTCGCGGGATTCTCTCCATACGAACGACGCGTAATGGAGTTGTTGAGAAACTCCAAAGTGCGTCCGGTGGATTTAGGACTCTGACTGGGCGATGCTTACGGTCCGTCTTTTAGGACAAAAAGGCACGCAAGTTGACCAAGAAGCGGGTAAGTTTGCTCACGGGGCGGGTCGGCGATGAGTGTCACAGGAGGACTAACGGGCACTACGTATCAACAGCTTGGTACACTATTGCGATCGAAGCGCAAGCTGGAGGAACTTGGCGCTGTGATCCAGGAGAGTCGGAGGGCACACTAGGTTACTACTTTGTGATTTCTCAGCTGCTGAGTCATTGTGTGTGTCATGGATTGGTCAATGCCGAACTGCCGATTACGTAGTGGACCAAGTTTTTGCCAATGAATCTGTTGAACTCGTCATTGCCAGCTTATACATACCCTTGAGCTCCTCCGTACGAGTCATGGCACTGATCGTTCCACCTCCTAATCGAAGTCGCGCCAATTCCACGTGTGTACGCCCCGCCTTATCAATAAACACACTCGGAAGACGTCGTTCAACCTCTCTCGTCCTCCCCACACAACACACCGAACACACACCAGACAGCCCCTGCTCCCTCGTGGATAGTCCTTCCTCTGCTTCCTTGACGACATCGCAGTCTTCCATGTTCTCCCTGATAGTTGCAAAGTGTCTCGAACTCCTTCACCTCTCCAGGTCGCATTCGTCCGACTACTCCCCCTCACCGCCACGCTCCGTGGGCGACCTTGACCTCGTTCTTCCCCTTTCGGCCTCATCACAGTCCACATTCGGTGACGCCCTGAACGACAAGGCTGATGCTACTTCACATCGTTGGCGGCCCTTTTACCCCGCGGTCTGTTCCCCCTTCTCTCGATCTCGTGCACGAACTGACGTCTTTCTATGTCAGGCGCATACCCCGATCCTATTTGTCATGCTTCTCTTTCCCCTGTCTACTGCCTTGGTATTTTTGTCGCTTTATTCCTTGCCCATTTCAGTCACGTGGCCACGAACACTTGCTGAACTCGCTGAACTCGGTAAAGAACTGCAGAGGTATTCTCAGCTCGGCCCAGGCCCGTTTGCGCATGTTATCGGTGTGCTTGCTGTCACCGCGTCCTGGAAACATGCTTGGTCCATACCGGGTAGCGTCATCTGGGTTGGTTTTGACGTCGATAATTTGTCAACTGAACTCGTTTGACTGATTGACTCTCGCAGAATGTGCTCGCTGGGGCTCTGTTTCATCCCCTATTGGCCACCTTGTTGTTGACTTTTTTGACCACCGTCGGATCGGTGCTTGCCACTGCCCTCAGTGCACCCTTGGCCCCAACTCTTAGCCGACTTTTTCCGCGTGCACTTGACATGACGCGAAATGCACTGGAAGGCGAGACGGACTTAGCCGCTGGTTCGGCGCCGAGGTCACCGGCCTGGGTTCGTCTGTCAATACTCCGCCTCATTGGTGTTGTACCCTGGTCGGGAATTAACATTGCATGCGGTGTCTGCGGTGTACCGTTGACCGACTGTTTCCTGGGTTCGTTCATTGGCGGCCTTCCGTGGACAGCGGTCACGTGCCAGGTATGAGCTGACATGTTGATTCAGTTTAGTGTGTGTCCTGATCCCTTGTCAGATCGGAGATATACTTCAGACAGTCGCATCGGCTCCCTCGCCAGGTCACCAGACCGTTTCTTCCCTGCTGGCTTCTCCCGATATCATCCTAAAGCTCGTGTTCTTGTCTATCTTGTCCTTGGCACCTATTTTAGCCCGAGATCGATTGCGTACCCTCATATCGAAGAAATCGCTCTCACATTCGGTTGCGCCGCAGTCTTTCGGAAACGAACGTTTATCGGGGTGGGTCCGTGACTGGAAGACGAAGATGCACACGCAGTCACGATCACGCAATCAAGACAAGCAAAGATTTGATGACCTCGTGGGTGAAAAGGCTTCTTTGCCCTAATATCAGGGCCTCGGCGCTCCCGTATCTATTTCACCGACGACATATCTGATTTGATCTCCCGTAATGCCCTGCATGATGTTCTCACGCACCTCTAACGCGCTCAGTGCCCTCTTTCTCACCACGACCAGATACCCCTAATAAATACGTTATTACCCACCCCAGCGAATGAACTCGCGTTGCGCTCCGTACGGCCTGGAACTCATTCATCTTGATCTTAGGCCTTTCAATGATCTGTATGCGTATATACATACTTTGCGATATCGACCCGCTCGATCCACAGATGTGATGAGCGACGTATAAAGGTGTGCCTCTCTGCGATCAATGGGTGGCCGGGCAGTGAAACCTGGGAGGTGTGGCCGCGGCATCACTCTGATAGGCAAAGCGGTGTTGCCGTAGGGCCGTAGACCGGGGCGGTTCGACCAAAGTTTCGTACCACAGAAGCTTCCAAATCCGGAATATCACACCAGTCAATAAAGTTGCCAGCCCTTGCGAACTCCTTCGAAGGCAATGCTTGATCATCTTCGCATGCAGCGCAACTTGCGAGAGCGAAATCGGGCCGAGGCTGATCACATCACTGGAGATTGCGATCTCCGTTTGACGAGTCGCGTATCAATAACTTGAAACACGATGGACTCGAGTTCTCGACTCGGGGCAAGCAATGGACCCATCCATGCCTGAGGTTGCCATGGCGTGACGTACTAGTCGAGAGGGTGTCCGCTCTATAGTTCAAAGGTACACATTTGTCGTGATCATGGACCACCTCGCGGCTGTCCGCAATTATGGAAAACATGAGGTGAGTCGTGCTGTCCAGTTCATGAGCATCCTGCCCCAACGTGGCTATTGAGCTCAAGGCAGGTTCCCTCAATGACTACGGCCTGTGTACCGCTTGATGCATGCCCCTCCCCCTTCCGTATATGAGCCTACTCACCTCCTTCCATTCATTACTCCTTTATAATAGGCCGTTCTTCTCATCTCTGTCCCACCCAGCTCAGGCTGCGCTTCCAGCGAACACTTTCCCCATCCTCGCCAGCCATCCTTTTACGGGTTGGCGCTCATTCCTACTCGCGCTCCACTCTTGGGATCCACCCCCTAGGCTTCGCCAGCCATGTCGCAAGTGGAGCCTGTGCGCTCCATGAGCCACAGGAAACCAGTCCCAAAATTTATTCCTTCACCACCGCCATCACCACCATCATCTCCTGGGGCCCCTTTCAGGCAAATTTCTCTCAACTCGATATCATCGACCCCCCTTGCACAGGGTGACAGACCACCGGTAAGCAATCGTTGTTATGCTGCCGCACGTCATATACATATGCAATGCCAAGCAGCTCCCGGATGATTGGAAAGACGTGATCGGCAGAGCGGTCTCCAGAGAACGGCGGTCCACACTGCCCACCATTAACACAGTAGTTGATTTTTCGACCCATGAGGGACCTTCAACTGACCTCGATGGCGAAGCAGAGCCATTGCGGCAGTCTCCGGCCAGCACGGTGGGCAGCGGTGCTCAGCGAAGTTACCAATCCGGCAATGCTCACAGTAGTCACAGGAGTTTGGGACGTCGAGGAGCTACACGTTTACTCCACCTTCCCCATCGGAAAGTTTTGATGGTGATCCAATATCTCGACCCCATTCTCCCACACCCTGGACTCGGCAGGCAGGCAAACGCAAGCCGCAAGTGGTGAGTAAATCGCTGGTGAAATAGCGGCCGGAACTCACCTTTCGGTAGGAATACCGTCCACCGACACCTCCGCTTCCACGACAGAAATCGCGGTCGGCTGAATCTATATCGCAGAGTGATTCCCCGGTTGCGATAACGCACACTGTGCGTCGCCCTACAGCATTTCCACCCACCTTACATCGCTGATTACTTTTGACAGTCACGGCACTCTCCACCGTTACCCGCTCCACCAGCGCCCACTCCACCGGTGTCTTCTCCGCCTCTGCCTGCTCCGCCTTTACCCTCTCCGCCTCTACCTCCCCCGCCACTGCCAACGCCACCACGTGCTTCTCGCCCGTTACCTGAAATCCCGGTACAGGATCCCCCAGTCCTGGAAACTCGCGAAATAAAGCCGTCAGTACCGGTAGTGAGGCCTGAGGCAACGCGACCCTTCTATGGTCCACGCAAGCTCCCTACGCCTCCTTCGTCACTATCGACGTACGAGTGTTCCTTGGGTACTAGCCACAAGCGAGGCGCATCGGAGTCTGCCACCCTGACGTCGAGTTATACGCCGGCACGTACTACTCCGCCGTCGACGGTGTACTCTGAGAAATGGCCCGAAAATAATTTCCGTATTGATTACGCGGTACCGATCAAGATGGAGCCTCCGAAGAGGGACGCATCGCTAGAGCATCCGCGACCCAGATATGAAGCATCCACGCCAATTATGTCGCAACCCTCAAAGTCCAGAACGCTTCGCTTGGCGCTGGCGCACGGACTGCGGCGTATCGGATCGCTGGTCGTATCCGCATTCTTGTGTCGGTGACGCATGCATGGTTGCTAGTTGTAGCATCTCTTCTGTTTTCGCACGGGACTGTGAAGCTGCATTGTATCAAAGCCATATTGTACTTGGACCACGGCGACGCCTAAGTTCGCTGGTGGGTTTATCGTCTCTTGCTGTAAATTGCAAGGCAAGGCCGAGCGGCGAGGCTATTTACATAAAATATGGGCTCGTACTTTACCTAGCTAATGTGTATTTGCCATGTGGTTGTAATTAAGTAAGTTATTAGTAGTAGTAGCAAGCGGTCACAAACAATGTAGTTCAAACTCTAACAACCTCGTTGAACCTGGCAGCTCCAGCTGACGATGCTCTTTTGACGTTCCCTGTCATACAACAGACTGCGATTGATATATTGGAATCGCAAGTTTAGCCTTTCATTCCATGTCGGAGGTCGTCGGTTGCTCTTCGGGTCCCCATCCCACAGGGCGTGAACTTTACGAAGCATGTCTTTCTGGCGTCCGGGATCGCCCATTCATTCCACCACTCAGGTCCGACCCTTTACCTTATCGTCCTATCCCCCAAAGCCTCGTTGAATATCGCGAGAATGAGGGGACAGAAATCCGGGAACGGCGACTCCACGACCTTTGGCGCCGCCTGCCGTGCGCGCACTCCTGCGGCTCGGACACCGCGGCCATGCCCGAAAACCCTCCTGGCGAGTCACTAACGCCAGAAAATGCCGAGAACATGCGGAGACTCTATGAAGACGAGATATTGCGGCGGTGTTGTGGCGGTCATATCTCCAGTCAACGGCCGACCCACATACCCTGGCCGAAGTTCCGGGATTATGCGGAAACAAAGGAGGCCGGTCAGTGGCTATTAAAATTCTAGATCACCTTGCTGTACCTGACTCACGGGATGGATGTCAGAGCTGTGGAGGATCTTTCACGACGAGCTCGATCTAGACGGAAATGGCCACTTGGACTCGGAGGATTTCCGGGTTGCACTGCAGGATGCCGGTAGGTGGCCTCGATGCTACTCGCTCCACCGGTATTCAATATTGTGTCCCCAGGGATCACCCTTTCTCCCACTGCTTTAGAGGAATTCGTTACCTTTTTGACGCAGTCACCCCACGCTCATATTATCGACTTCCGGCATTTTCGGGATTTCCTATTACTGCTCCCTCGGAGGGTGTCGACATCCGAGATCTACCGGTATTACGAAGTGAAGAGGTTTATGGGAATTGACGAAAGGGATCCTGCGTGGATGAAGATGGAAGGTTTGCCGCCCTTGTCACTTGTCCTTTTTCGTGCTCCACCCATGAATTGCTTTAACGTACGCAAGGTGATGTCAGCCTAGCATCTGAAGGCGGACCCAGTCCGATGCCGTCGCTTCGAGTCCCTCCGGAAACACCAGCCCCAGTTCACCACGACTGGGGGGAGCCTGATGACGATGACGAGGTACCTGAGGAACATCATGATTGGCTACAAGGTCATACGGCGGTCAAGTTTCTTCTGGCAGGTGGTATGGCAGGCGCAGGTGAAGCTGGAACATTTATTGTATTGCGAGTCATGCCTGTTGACGATTTTTACGTTGCCAGTTTCGAGGACGTGTACTGCTCCGTTCGACCGTCTCAAAATTTTCTTGATCACCCGTGTTCCTGAGATGGGAGGGGCTCCTGTTAGCCCTAAACCCAGTGTCGGCGGCCTGAAGGCCATCGGTAGTGCTGTAGCGCGTATATACGCCGAAGGCGGCGTCTTGGCCTTTTGGACGGGAAACGGACTTTCAGTGATGAAGATATTCCCAGAGTCCGCCATAAAATTCATGGCATACGAGACAGCCGTTCGTTCGCTTCACGTGTCCATGTTGGCGAGTAGTACTCAGCGCTTGGGGACAGAAACGCACCTTTGCCCAGTATTGGGATCACGTCGAGGACTCCCGGGACATAAGTGGAACTAGTCGCTTTTTGTCTGGCGGTATTGGCGGATTGTCGAGTCAGCTCAGTAAGTTTCAAACTGTTGCAGTGTGCTTTTGCTCATGGCGACGTAGGTATATACCCGATCGAAACGCTCAAGGTTCGCGTTGGGTTCACCCCTTGACCTCTATTTCGTTGCTGAGTCCTTGGTAGACACAAATGATGAGCAACACTGGTCAGAAGCGAAGTCTGGCGAGCGCAGCACGCCATGTATGGCAACTGGGCAAGTTCAGGGCATTCTATCGCGGACTAACTGTCAGTCTTTCTTTCTTCACTTTGCATTATTCCCGCTAAATCGACTATAGATTGGTCTTGTTGGAGTTTTTCCGTACGTTGTCAGTCAGAAATATCACGCCGGTTTTTTTTTCATTCTTTGATAGATACTCTGCTATTGATATGAGCACGTATGAGGCTCTCAAGCTGACATATATCCGTTCTACTGGGGCGGAAGAACCTGGCTTCCTTGCTCTCCTCGCTTTCGGTAGCGTTTCAGGGAGCGTTGGAGCCATCAGTGTTTATCCCCTGAACCTAGTCCGCACCCGACTGCAAGCTTCGGGCTCACCGGGACATCCACAACGCTATACGGGCATTTGGGATGTCGTCCAGAAGACATACCAGCGGGATGGGTGGAGGGGATTTTACCGCGGATTGTTCCCGACGTTGGCCAAGGTTTTCATTTCTTGGTGCCTGAAAGCACCTCATGGCTCATTATCATCTCGTTTACAGGTTGTACCTTCAGTATCAATCTCTTACCTTGTTTACGAGCATAGTAAGCGAAGGTGAGCGTTGCCCGTGTCATCATGACGTGTCACTGAAGCGTGTTGTGTTGTGGCAGACTCGGCGTATAGACAACTAACAGACATTTCCCGAATGGTAATATATGAACAGATTCCCTCGATTTATTCTTTACTCATATCCTGTCACGTCTGTACCTCGCACAATACATGCTTTACTATCGGATGTTGCATGTTGTAAGCCTAGCCCTAACAGCGGCCCTCGCCTTTAATTGTCTAGTCGGTGACGAAATGACGAAACTTTGGCCGAGGTCTGGACCCGGAGCCTGGGGAAGAGGGCGAGTGCATTATCTCGCAGTATGCAATCCAGCTTGCGTGGTTCGCTTGCATAATGCTCTTCCAAGTGTTTCGTATACCATTTCGAGGTTGTAGTGCTGACCGCTGACATGGACACGCGAGGTGCAATCAGTACATATAAATCAACCTTCTGCAAAGGGGGAAAATATAGTACCGGGATAGTCGCTCCCAAAAAGAATACGATCGAATGGCACAAAAGCGTCTATCGCAGCGAGGGTCGTGGGGTGTGAACTGAGGGCGGTTTCATAATAGAAGGTTTTGAAATCTCGAAGAATCTCGTCCGGTGTGAGCGGGCACCCCATGTAGTGTGACAAGGCCGCCACGCGTGGGGCCAGAAAGGGCGTACTGCCTCCCAGATGTGCGAGGACAATCTTGACGTTGTGAAAACGTCGCCTCTTTCCCGAAACGACCAAATGAGCGGCCGCTTTGAACGTCTCGTTCGGGACCTTTTTTTGTGGTTCAAGGTTGAGTTTTTGATAATCTGGCTTGGACGAATGGAGCCCGATCGACAGGAACACTTGCCTCGCTGATGGGCAGCCCTAGGAAGGGATGAGGATAGGGCGTTGACGAAGGTGTCTGTGCACCGTGAAGGAAGACGACGGCGTGCCTCCTGTCGAGTTCGTCCCAGATGGGATCGAAAAGATCGTCACCAACGTACTCTAATGATAATCAAAAACCGCAGTGTGAGCATATCATGGAATAGAGTTGACTCGGAAGGGTCTCTTGTTCCTTACTGGCCGCGTTTCCGATCCCGTAGGACGATATGATGGCGAGACCGTCGGCACCCAGGTGATCCATCGCAAAGGCGATTTCGCCGAGTGTACCTAGGGGGACAAGCGTCAGGGAGCACGACTCATCCCTGTCATGGCTTCAAGGCAACTGAACCTTGTACATCGCTCAGGGTGGGAAGCCCGGCGAGAAAACCAAACCTTGTAGGGTGCGCTGCGCAAAGCCGTGACAGATGAATGTTCATAGCCCTGACTTCACTCCGGTCGGTGGAGGCGACAGGGGGTGGAGAAAGGATTGCGGTTTGTATGCCCATTGCGTCCATGTCCGATATGGCTGTGGGTGGCTGCCAGGGCAGGTTTTCTGGTGGAGTGACCCAACCGACCAGCATGTTTTTCTTTGCTTTTTTCTGGGCATCGAGAAACACGTGGTGGTGTATATCTATGATCTTCGTGGAGGTGGGGGGTGCTGAGCTTTCGACGTTCGCGTGTATGCGAGTCATGGGAGTGATTGGCGACGACACGTCCCTGTGGGATGCAAAGTAATATAAAGGTACGGTCAACGGCAGAGGCGACTTCTTGGATGATTCTTTCGGTGGCTGTTGAGAGCTTCGCACGCGGTTCCGATAGAAGAGGGGATGGATTGATTCATTTCCTTGTAAACTCTTTACAATGTTCATCGTTGTAACGCACAAAAGAACCACTTAAAGTGATCGGTGCACGGAGGGAGAGATTCGCGATTACATATCCAGCGTCTGATGGCTTTACCAAAGTCCCATCTCGATGGGCATCCAGGAATATCATGTGGTCGGACACATCCATGTGAGGAGCACCGGTAGCCCTAAGTGTTTGCTGCATCTGGAAACGGGTCTCAGGTAGGTCTGGGAAAAGACCGAATGTGGACTACGCACGCCAGTGTCGACTTTTCCTGGGGCGATCGCCAATGAAACGATAGTCGACTCCTCTTTGGCCAAGGTTCTGTCGGGCAATTCATCAGGCCACTCATGACCGAGATAGGAAATACGAATGTGTTAAGTACCTCGCCAAACTGTTCATGGCTGCCTTTCCTGCATTGTAAGGTGCCCAACCTGGAATGTTTCCCGTGGCCGCGCCCGAGCTGACGAATATCACTCGTCCGGTGTTGGGACTGGCACGCAAGGCCGGTAGGGCAAGCTTGAGTGTGCTGACGAGCGAGAAGAAATTGACATCAAAGTGGTGCTTCCAGGCGTCGAGAGAGACGTCTGGGTCGTCGATGCGGGTCAGGGGGTCTAGCGTGCCAGCATTGAGAATGAGGCCGTCGAGGACGGGACCAAATCGATCCCGTGCCTGGCTGAATGCTCGCTCCTGGGCAGACTCGTCTGTGCTGTGGAGTGTGCTGTGTCGGCAGATGGCTCACGACGGCGGGAAGGCGCAGACTCACATGTCACAGGAGATGGAGAGAAGAGAGTCGGGGTGGGCGCCGATAAGCTGTGAGAGCTCGGGAGTGGTAGAGCGAGCGAGAGCGACGACGCGGACACCGAGCTCTTCTATGAGCGACTTTACGACGGCGAGACCGATACCTCTGTCAGAGGGCTAGTCAGCTGTGTGTATGCGCATAGAGAGAGGGGTCTGACTTGGATGCGCCGGTGACGAGTACGACAGGGTAAGACATTTACGTAGTATCGGAGTCTTTTCCCGTCTCCTTCCGTGAACAAATTGTTGATCGGGTCCCGCTTTCTTTCGTCTCCTTCAACCACAATAATGGCCACTGCTCTTCGCGCCGCTTTCTCTCGCCTCGCCAACCCTCGCACTGCTGCCTCATTACCTCTGCGCAGAGCAGCTCTCGCTCGCAGCTATGCAACTCAGTCCGAGAACTCGGTCCGCATTTCTCCCAATTTATAAATTTTTATTCCTCATGCCACTCACAGATGACCGTCCGAGACGCTCTCAACATGGCTATGGAGGAAGAAATGTTGCGCGACGAGTCAGTCTTCGTTTTGGGTGAGGAGGTCGCCCGCTACAACGGCGCATACAAGGTACCTTTTTGACTTTCCCTACTCACGCCTACGACTCATTGCACCCCAATTCAGATCACGAAGGGCCTCTTGGACAAGTTCGGGGACAAGCGTGTCGTCGACACACCCATTACCGAAATGGGTTTTGCAGGCATCGCCGTTGGTGCCGCACTCGCCGGTCTCCGACCAGTGTGCGTCCTCTACTCGATGACGTCTTATTCTTCCTGACCTCACCTCCTTGCAGTTGCGAGTTCATGACCTTCAACTTTGCAATGCAAGCCATCGACCAAATCGTCAACTCTGCTGGCAAAACGTACTACATGTCTGGCGGAAACGTACCGTGCCCCGTGGTTTTCCGTGGTCCCAACGGTGCCGCCTCAGGTGTCGGCGCACAACATTCGCAGGATTACGCTGCTTGGTATGGCTCAGTTCCTGGTCTCAAGGTCGTTAGCCCTTGGAATGCCGAGGACTGCAAAGGTCTTCTCAAGGTACGTGTCCATAACTTGTTCCACTTACCACACGTTTATTCATATCCTTCAGTCTGCTATCCGAGACCCTAACCCTGTCGTCTTCCTTGAGAACGAAATGATGTACGGTGTCTCCTTCCCCATGTCGGCCGCCGCCATGTCCGACAACTTCCTCCTTCCCATCGGCAAAGCCAAAGTCGAACGTGAAGGTTCCGATGTTACCATCGTCGCACACAGTAAGATGGTCTCACACAGTATGGAGGCCGCAGAAATACTTGCAAAAGAGGGTATCAAAGCCGAGGTCATCAACCTCCGTAGCATTCGCCCTCTCGACATTGATACCATCAAGACGTCAGTTAAGAAGACGAATCGGCAAGTCGTTTCAAATTCGCTCCGCTTGGTCGATCTAACCACTTCTCCAGGTTACTGATCGTTGAAGGCGGTTACCCTGCCTTTGGTGTCGGAAGCGAAATCTGCGCCCAGATAGTTGAGAGCGAAGCCTTTGACTACCTTGATGCACCTGTCGAGCGGGTCACTGGCGCTGATGTCCCAACACCTGTGAGTTTCGTGTGCTGACATGGCTTGATCCTGGCTTATGCCTGTATATTTTCTCAGTATGCCCAAATCCTGGAAGATCTCGCCTTCCCCGATACACCACTTATCGTCAAGGTTGCTAAACGCGCACTCTATCGAACCAACTAGATTAGCATGTCCGTCCGCTCCGTAGTTTCACCATGTTTGTTGCTGTCTACTGGTGACGGACAATAGATCTTGATGATCCTAGACTTCACCCACCGCTATGCATATGTTACCAGTACTTCTTTAGAGGGACCCTTGCAGCTCACTTCGTAATCGCAATTGGAACTGGGTGCATTCATGTCTACAAAGTTCTCATTTTTTATGGTTTTGCCAACCGGATCCGAACAGCGTTCGCATGAGCCTGAAGCCCCTCGCAATCTGCCAAAGTCACAACGACCGGTCCCAGCTTCTGCAACCCCTCCGCAGTGATTTCCTGTGAAGTGATGTGCTTTTGGAAAGATGCGGTGTTCACGCCACTAAACTGACGAGCATATCCGTTTGTAGGAAGCGTGTGGTTCGTTCCAGAGGCGTAGTCTCCGCAACTGCAAGTTGAAATCAGTCGTGTGCCAACCGAGCAAACGATAAACAATAACCTTTCGGGAGTATAAGGTCCGACGAACACGCTCCCCGCATTCTCGACGTGTTCCACCCAATCAGAGGCGTTTGTCAAGTGCAGGATGAGATGCTCCGGCGCGTACTCGTTCGAAAACTCTAGTGCTTCTTCCGGTCCAGATGTCTTGACGATCAGACTCCGTGACACGCTCTCTCGCACGATATCCACTCGCGGCAAAGCATGCGCTTGCTTGTCGACCTCCTCTTCTATCTCCCTCACCTTGGCGTCCGAGAGTGATGAAGACACCAGGACGACTTGCGAGTCGACGCCGTGTTCGGCTTGTGAAAGGAGATCGGCGGCAACAAACGCAGGGTTACACGATTCATCAGCGATGACCTGTGGAAAAATCCCGCGTTCGTTATTCGTTACAAGAACAACGAACGCGGTGCACGCGGGACGTGCACTACGCTCGGTAGACGTTCCAGGAAGCAACTCACCAGTACCTCCGATGGGCCGGCTGGCATGTCGATGGACACGAGGGCCACCGTATCGTTCTGAACGAACATTTTTGCAGCGGTCACCCATTGATTTCCGGGACCGAAGATTTTGTCGACTTTTGGACATGTTTCAGTGCCATAAGCCATGGCAGCGACAGCTTGGGCACCACCAGCCCTGAGGATCGCGTGCGCGCCGACCAGGTGAGCGACATAGAGGACCTCGGGAGACACGCTTCCATCAGCACGCGGAGGCGTTGCGAGCACGATCTGCTGGCAACCTGCTACTTGGGCAGGAACACCAAGCATCAGGGCAGTGGAGGGCAGTACGGCGGTCCCTCCAGGCACGTAGAGTCCAACTCGCGCTATCGGTCGCGCGAATCGTGAACAGGTCACGCCAGGCATGGTCTCTACGACCAAGCGACCATCTTGGGCTTGAGCAGCGTGGAACTTGCGCACGTTGGCGTAAGCAACATCGATGGCATCTTTGACAGCTGGGTCTAGATCCCCAGCGACCGCGGATTCGGACGTAAACGGATAGAATGGCGGAAGTAGGATCGGCGTCTGGAGCTGCGCCTTGTCAAACTTGGCCGTCAGCTCGAGCAGTGCAGCGTCGCCCCTCTTGCGAACATCCTCGACAATTGGCTTGACCTTGGCGATCATTTCATCGGACCTCAACACGGGGCGCTTCAACAGCTGAGCACGCTCGTTGGGACGGACAGTTGACAGATCCACCGTGCGCATGGCTATGGGTACACTTGGGTCCATTTTAGCTTGCAGCTTCGAGAGACCCTTTGCGGCATCCTGCGATTTCCTGTCGTTTGACATGAATTGAGGTTTTGCATTCCCTGGCCGCCGGGTGACCTTGGCAGCTTTTTTGTTCAACACTTCCTCGACATCCCGAAGGGTTACTCCGGCGGCAACACAGCGCGTCAGAGCGAAATAGATCAGATCAGCAGCTTCAAAGGCTATCTCTTCCTTGGTCTCTGCGCGGCAAAGTTCGTCTGCCTCTTCTTTGATCTTGGCTCGGAGGAGCTGCTGGTCGTCGAAAAGCCTGCGGGTATACGATCCCTCTGGAGCAGAAGCGAGGCGCGCTTTGAGGGTGCTTTCCAGCGCAGCAAGTCCGTCGATGTTACCAAAACACGTTGGCTGTGGGAGATGGCAAAATCCCGAACCGCGTTGGATGACCAAAAACTCGAGTGCATCCGAATCGCAGTCGGTGCGGATGCGCACGACCTCTTGCGTCGCTCCTGAAGTCTTTCCTTTTTCCCAAAGACCTTGCTTGCGCGATTGATATATTCCCTTGCCAGTCATGATGGATTTGGCGACGGACTCGCGGGAGGAGTAGACGAGACCAAGGGATCTGCCGCCCTGATTGTACGACGAGACGATGGTCGGGAAGAGTCCGTCAGATCTATCAGTGATGACAGGGGCGAGAAAGGCATCCGCGATCGTGATGGAGGTCTCGAGTTCAGAAAAAGGAATGACCAGTGATGCCCTGATCGCAGCGAGCTTTCTTATCGTGGACGGAGTAGCCTTGTCTTGCGACAAGACGTGTATGGAAAGGCCTGAAAAGAAGGTGGAGATGGAGCGGATAAGCTCGACATCGGTGGAGATCGTTTTGAGGAGTACGCCAGAGATGGCGTTGCGGAGGGAGTCGGGTACGGCGCTAGCATTGGCGACGTCGAGCAGAAGGATCAGGCGGGTAGCAGGAACGATGCCGACGAGCTTTTTCGCGAGGGAAAGGGGTACAATGGCCTTTTCGACGCCGTTGTCAAGATCAGCAATGATCTGGTCAGCGCTCGTGGAAACATCGTCGATCAGGAGGTGGCGTGGAGAGGGTAGGGGGAGGTTGTTAGCGGGTCTGGAGATGAGCGATGTAACGCGACAGACGGCGAGCAAGCGGTCCTGGGGGACGTCGTCGGTGTCTACGAGGGCTAGGAATGGGGGAGACATGAGCGCGCTTAGTCAGGTCTAGTATTACATTCTCCTGACAAGCACTGTCAATGATGGAGTACAACCCGAGATATCCCCAGCCATTCACGCTCACTCAGGCGATTGCCTTGGATCCTGCCGTGGCACGGGATGGTTCGAATTCTCTGCGCTTTACCGGCAGCCGCTCCAGCTTGACATTCCTCACAGAGATCGCTCGCTTGACAAATTCCTTGCTCCACTTGAAACGATCTCAGAGCGAGCTTCAAGAATACTTGCAGGAACTCACCTCGGAAGAAGGAGCTGACGTCGAAGTCAGCCATGCCCTGAAGGAAAACGAGACGACAATGCACGTATCTTTTGATTGATCGTCTCCTCAGAGCTGAGCTTGTTCAGAGCGTCACAGGACGAACGTATATTCATGCTGAAGCTGGCACTGACCCATCATGGCTACTCCGTCGCCTCAGACCAGACTTCTGAGACCTTCACGACTTCCCCTGCAACCCCTCCAGAGGGCAGGATCGAACGCTCACAAGTTGCCTTTGACTCCAACTCAAATGGCTTGGATGACGAAGAACGAGAGAATGGCGTGTACTTGTAGACACTTTGGCTTTCTATCATTGATCGTCATTTATATAAATAAATTTATCCACCGAATGCTTGTTACATGGCATCATATCAAACAGTTGTAACGTAAATATACGACAATTTACCGGGAATGGCCATTTGGAAGAAACATTCTTTCTGAAACATCAAAACGGACACATCAAAAAGTTCTGGTTCACAAGTTGGGGCGAAAGGGAATAGTGCGTTATAACTGGCTTTCCACGTCTTCAGCGACCGTTCAGAGGTATTCAGGAGAAATACATGACCGTTGCCATGTTGGCATGCAACGGCTTGAAGCCCCGCCGGTATGCTTCCAGTGCGCCTTCCGCTTGAGCAGTATCAGCCTGCGTAGCTGAATCAGAAAAATCAACGGTTCCTTGAGGATCGTAGTGGTTCTTCGCGCGACTACACACGATATCCGCATCTAAACCAACTTGAGTCAACGCCGAAATGCAAGCAAAGAATGACGTACAATAAACGGGCGCAGGGATCGACACCGAGCGGGTAGAACGAGCATATACGTGACAGAGGGCAAAAGACAAGGACTGAAGACTATCCGCACTGCGAGATCATAGTTAGATGCGATAGCAAAAAGAGGGAGGCCTTATCTCACTTGAACTTGTTGTCGTCGTACAGAACGTTATAGTGCGCCGGGCGACTGGTGCCTAGCAATCCTCCGTGACTTTGCAGATACCAGTCGAACTCCGTGGGGTGCGAAACAACTTGGTCGACGACTGTTCCCGCAGGACAATTGCCACTCCTGTCGGCATCTTGTGGCTGCTTGGGGAAGAAACGAACGTGGTGTCGCTTCGCAACAATGACGACAGTAATCTTGGGATTGATTTTGAGATCCACGCAAGCGCCTGTGAAAGTATATGAAGAAAAGACCCGAAATGACGAGTTCAGCACACACCCTTCAACGCTTCAAGTTCTAGAGAGAAAGGAGAGTTAGCAAGATCCGAGTAAAGAGCGAGAGAACACACCTTGCTCCAGGACCTTTGAGAATTGACCCTCCGAGACACCATCTGTTGTCAAGGTCATATATGCATAGTAAGACAACTTGCGAAGAAACGAACCTCTAAAGTATAAGAGGCGGCTAGGGGCAAGATCGCTCTTCTTTTCAACCAACTGCCTGTATTTCATGTATTTAGTCAAGATAAGCTGAAACATGCAGCTTCAGTTTTTAGCCGCGCACAGTTTATGGAGTCAAAGCACCTTGGCCATCTCCCTCAGATCCTGAATTATTTCTTCGCGTGAAGTTTGCACGCAGCTTGTTGCGACATACTTTGCCGCGTTGGAGTCGACATTTCCAACGAGGGCGGTGAACGAAGGTCGACCGTCTGAGCCGGGTGCAGGATGAATGACATCGGCACCTGATCGACGAACGATGTGAGCTCCCTGTTGACAGAGACATACACAAAACGACATTACCCATCACAATGGTTGGATTCCGAGGATCCGCGAGCACAGTCACGGATTGAGGATCGGGAATTGTGTTGATTCCGCCGAGTTTGACATTCATCCTTCACAGCATCAGATTTACCAGCCACTATATCCTGACATTATACTGACTTTAAACAAACGTTGGCATAATATTGCGCCTTGGCACGGAAGCACTTGGAGCTTTTCAAGCACTGCGTTGCCACTCCGACCTTGAAGTGATTCGGTTTATAGCCAAAAAAGAATTCGGTGAAACGCGACGCACTGTAACATCACCGAAGCTGCAACATGATTGGTCAACGCGATGTAATGATCCTGCATTCGAACGTACTGTTTCACAGCAGTGTAGATGTCATTGCCATTGTCGGGGAGTATGACCACAATGAGTGTTGGACGCTGCTTTGTCTTTTGGTGACACTCATTACCCGCTGCGCGCAATTGCTACAAAGTATCGTGGGTTTTCACACTAGGGACGAGGCAAGGAAGGATTACCTCGGCAATACGGCCCTGGCCATTTTGCCAGGTAACCAGTGGACTAGTGTCGTTAACGATCATACCTACCAGCAGGTCATCATCACATAATGACCGATAAAGTTGATCAGGACACTCACCGACGTCGTTGCAGCAACGTAGCAAACCATCAATCATGTCCTGCGCCGCTTGCTGATTAAACCGCTGTTGGCGTTCGTAGACGACTACCATCCAGCGCTCAATGCTAGCCGGTCGAAAGAAGCGCTTGTCGATCCTGTTCGAAATTAGCCAGAGGGACTCTCAAAAAGACGGGTCCAACCCACATATTCCATGCGCCATTGGCCGGTGTCTATATGTCGCGGAGAGGAAGTGTACAGAACATAAGCATGAAAATTAAAAACTCACTACGATTGGCTGCGGGCTGCCCTGGCCATACCTGAGTTTCGGAGGAGCTAGGACACGCGCAGAAACATTCAATGGACCACTCTCGTCGACGGTCATCCCAAACTGGCGAACGTATTCGGACTGGCCATACGCAAGAACCTAAACAGGGTTTAATGAAATAACGGAGCAGACGGAAAACGACAAGTACCGAAAGCCCATTGGTGATACTCCGGAGTCTGTCGTCGGGCCTCTTTGTGGCGAAGTCCAGCACGTCTTTCGTTTTCTCGGGAGGCACTTGTTTACGCATAATCTGGCCGGGAGGGACGGTGCAGAGTTCGAGTGGCAACAACGCGCCAGATCCAACCTACTCCTCTTTAGTAAACGAAAACATGAAGTAAAGGCGCATACCTCGATACAGATATTTTCTGGGAATCGAAGGGGCCGGTTCAATAACTTTTGGAAGTATTGAGCCACTGTCATGGTCGTGCCATCCCGCATGCTGAAGCTGAGGTCTGAAGCTCCCGCACTACTGAGCTTCTTGACTACTCGGGGGGTTTTGCGGACCCGCTCTCCGGTGTAAGTCGTCATGATCCGAATCCCGGTGATGAAGCGCTGAAGTCGGATGCGTTCTCGGTCGGGCATCCCGCGACGTGGACTTAAGATGTTGTATTGGCCAGGTCTGCCAAGAAAATCCAAGCAGAGATCCAATAACGGGCCTGGTTTGTACATGGTCCCGGTCGAGATGTCGACGTTGACCAGTAACTGTCCAATTGCGGGCCTTACGGATTGGAAGTATCCGCGCCACAGAATCAAGCCACCACCAATATCTTTGGTCTCTCGATCAGTGAAAAATGACCGCACGTTGAACGGGTACTTCATAGTCGGTTCCATACGCACGACCACGTTTAGTGCCTAAGAATACAAAATCAACATTGATGCATGTTGTTGTGTGCGCGTACACTGACAGTCAAAGCCGTTAAGACATTATTATCGTGTGATTGTTGACCCTGCACAAAACGTTGCAAAACCCTAGCAAATAGTTGAAAAGGGTATCAACACGAGGTTTAGACAGCAAGCTAGTGGAATTACTCTGGGTTGATGGTGGCAACCTTTGTGAGCCTGATCTTGTACACGCGTGGTCCGCGGCCGCTGGTGTTCTCTCCCGGGCTGCCACGGGTGGTTTCATCAGACAGACAAACGTTGAACTTCGGGGATTCATCGGTCATCCCATAAAGGAAATAGCGCACGCCACATACCTCCTGACTCCCGTTAGGTCCGAGTGGTAGTTCCCTCGGCGCAAACATATTCTTGCGGCCGTCGTATACCGCGGGAGGTGTGAAGACATCCAGGGCATCGATCTTTTGCAGATGATCAATCAACTCCAGGTTCAACCTCGCTGGCAAGGTTTTCTCGGACGGGGAAATCACTACAGTGAGTATCGTCGATAATCAGCGCGGGCGAATGGAATGCTACGGAGACCCAGACTCACCGACTGACGTTTCCCCCGCCGTCGAGTAACGAAGTGGCGTTGATCAGGACGATTAATCAAACACAGATAGGAAAAGGAGCGCACCATCATAGTGATGGATGTTACTCTCAGGAGCTGCCATGGCAAAGAAATTGGAGAGAACTTCGATGCGTCTGCCAGCGGTGCCATAGCCCGATCGTCGTACCCCCACTGCTTGGACATGAGCACCTGGGAGTGCCCCGGTCGGGGGTGCCGCTGAGGAGGACGCCCTAACTGGTGCAGCTGCACTTGGTGGCCCCCCTCGCGGAGGGCCACCACGCGCCCCTCCACCACGCGGCCCGCCACGGCCACGACCACCCCTGGCTCCAGGATCACCTCGCGGTGGCATTTCGTTTTAAATGTAGGACAAAAAATGGATAAGAAGATGGACGTTCAAGTCAAAGGCCAAAAAGGGCGACTGGTTGTTCTTTATACCCGAGCGGAGAGCAAGTTTGTGTATGTTGTGTCGGCGTACTGCGATCACTAGCGTGCGTTATCGATGAACTTCGGGACACGGATTCACCTTTGGCCCCAAAGACTTTCATCGATCGTACGCGTCTACTTGCGGCGGGCATGCCGAATCCGTGTGTATGTACATCTACCTTCAAAAGGAAGTACACAGCTACCCTGCCACCATATCCCCCGATGGAAACATTTCATGCAAGTTTCAGCCAGCTCATGATCGTCGAATGCGCAAGCCCTCCAGTAATAAACGGTTGGCCATGGATACCGTTCGGGTCGAAGCAAATCCCTTCGCGAACGCCATGACTGCCAAGATAGCGCCTGATGCGCTATAGATAAAAATCAGAATATGCTCGATCTCGCCGTGGCGGACAAACTCACTTCCGCGTTTAGAATTGCGTCCTGACCTCCCAATACAACAAGGGTTTTGTGAGGGTCGCGGGCATTCGGAATATCTTCAAACCATAGTGAATTTGATACCCAGTCAAAATGACGCTGAAGCGTGTTCGCAATTCCTAGTTCGGTTCCTACGAAGTACCTCATCAACAAGTCCAGGCCCTGGAAAAAGGGTTAAACCACTGGTAGCACAGGCGTGATGATCGTACCGTGGAACATCGGCTGTACAGGAAATTGTAACACATGTCTATGCAAAGCTTTACATCATGCCCGGCACAAGACCGTAGTCGACTTACCACCTTCCCAGCAACAAAAAGTGACGGGGTCCACGAAACACGAGCGAACAGCCATCTTTGGATAAGCCTTGAGGAACCATGCGTGGAGGAAGGTGCCACTTATATGTGTTCAAAGGCTGCGGGTGAGTCTGGGAGAGAGTACACTTACTTGGAATGGCTAAGAATAACAATTCCATGTGACGGGGTATTCGGAGACGAGAGACTACCATCTTCCGAAGGAGATACCCAACCCAACTCCTTCAGAAGACCGGATAAACGAGAGGTCATCTCATCTTTGTTCATTGGCTTCAAAAACTCTAGATGAAAGATGTCCTGACTGACGTTAGGCTGTATGGGTATAACGATGGGCCTGTCTGAAAATTTTCGGAGAAGATCGAAGATGAGGGATTTGTATTGGGTCAGACCAATACCCAGTCCATGAAGGAATACGACAGGCCGACATCCACGAACAGGATCCCAAGTTTCGGGAATACGGATGCAATACCTGAACAAATGCCGGTTAGTTGGTTGCAGAGCGTTGCCACCGCGAAACTCACTCCAAGCCCTCATAGCAGCCAAACCGTATGCCGTGTGCCCGCTCTAACCATCTTCTGAACATCCAGTTGGCTGCAAACACTACTGCATACAAGACGAAAGGTCTCGAAGTGACGTTAAGCCTGTCTACTGTTAACAGCATGGGTGATGCACCTGAGCTGGGATTGTCCGAAATGGTCATCCCTGCACGATGTTCAATCTGCTTAATGGCATTATCGAGAACTTTGCGACGGTGATCAGGTAGTAGGTGAAGGGCAGGGAGTGTGCTGTTGTAAAAGACCCAATAAAGATATACGTAGAAATCTTGCTTTCTAATAGATGACCATGTAGTTCTTCGAAACCTTGAGGGAGTGTGGTTAGTTGGGAAACGCGCACAGGCTGGGGTAAGTGCATACCATGCTCTCATGCATTCGCGAAATTCTATAGCGCGAGGGTCGTCAGGCTTCAGCTGTGCGAGTTGCTCGGCCGGACTGCCAGGGCGGAAGACATCAAGGGTCTCTTCATCGACCGTGAGATCGGCGAGTCCGGTCCTTAACACGCGTTCAAAACCGGCCTGGAGGTCCGACAAGTTTCCTGGACCTTTCTTAGGAGGTCCTGAAACGGACCGAACGAGATTATAGTGATGAATGCTAAAGAAAACCTGGAGGGAATGGTGAACCGAACGAGCTGGTCAAACGGAAAGGTACGCACCTCGCAGAGGGCGACGGCAAAATAAAATTTTGCGTTCCATCCGTAATACCATAGTCTAGCATTATATAGGGTGTATAAAACGAACGACCACGAAAGGGGCGCGACGAGCCAGAGAGGGAGAACGACGCAGAGCAGGACGAGATAGAAGGAGACAATTCGTTGTGGATGTACATAGGGTACCTCTGGGAGGTCAAGACAATGGGCGTGCTTGAGTAGTGTCATGACTCGTCGGAGGTGTTGAACAAAGATTTCAGAAGATTTCCAGGCTGATCCAGACCACGTGCTTTCCATCACTATCCCGGCGCCCCTTCCGAATCCTCCCTTGACATTTTCCCTTGCTCTTTTTTCTTCTCTAACCACCGCCATGTTCCGCAACGCCCTCGCATCGGCGACGCGTCCTGTTCTCCAACAGTCGGTATGTCTCTCTATATTATTTGCAAACCATCCACTCACTCCGCGCCAAGAGAGCTGCGACGACTCTTTCTGCCGGATTTCCAAGAGTGACGCAACGGGTGAGTCACGCACTGAATACTCGCGTATGAGCTCACCTCTCCTGTTAGGCCCCAACAAAATACGGCGGTGTCTACACTGTAAGCCTGCTTGCTCCGTCTCCCCTTGCGCCTTCTTGATTCCTCATCAGGTCACGCTCATCCCCGGTGACGGTATCGGTGCCGAAGTCACCGACTCCGTCAAGGAGATCTTCGACTATGTCAACGCTCCCATTGAGTGGGAGCAATACAATGTATCCGGCATGTCCTCCGCAGGCGAGGACCTCTTCAAACAGGCCATGGAAAGCTTGAAGCGCAACCGTGTCGGCTTGAAGGGTAACCTATTCATGTCCCACCCTCATATTCCACAGGGTTTACTGATCTGTTGACAAGGTATCCTCTTCACCCCCATCTCACAGGCCGGACACATTTCCTGGAATGTAGCCATGCGTCAGCAACTAGACATCTACGCCTCTGTGGTATTGTGCAAGTCCTTGCCTGGATTTCCCACTCGTCACTCCAACGTCGACTTCGCCATCATACGTGAAAATACAGAGGGTGAATACTCGGGGTTGGAACATCAGAGCTACCCTGGTGTCGTAGAAAGCCTGAAGGTCATGACGAGAGCCAAGGCAGACCGTATCTCTCGGTTTGCTTTTGACTTTGCCCTCAAGAACGACCGTAAGGTGTGTACACGCGAGTTTTCCTGCGGTTTGGGACAATAACTATCGTAATTTGCAGAAAGTCACCTGCATCCACAAGGCTAATATCATGAAGTTAGGCGACGGGCTTTTCCTGAACACCTTCCGTAAAGTGGCGGAGGAATACAAGTCTACGGGCATCGAGGCCAACGACATGATCATTGACAACACGTGCGCCACACCCCAACTGTTGCCGCGAGTGTAATTCTTATCCTCCTCTTAGCTCCATGCAGCTCGTTGCGAAGCCGAATCAATTTGACGTCATGGTAATGCCCAACTTGTACGGTGCAATCATATCCAACATCGGAGCAGCGCTTGTCGGTGGACCCGGTATCGTGCCCGGATGTAACGTCGGATCAGTGCGTGCATGCAGCCTGCACTCGCATATCATCCATCGCTCAACGCGTCTCTAGGATTATGCTCTTTTCGAGCCTGGATGCAGACACGTGGCTTCTGATATTATGGGAACGAATCGTGCAAACCCAGCAGCTATGATTCTCAGTGCTACTATGATGCTTCGACATCTCGGGTAAGCGTTGCCAATTTATTCTTCAACCGCTTGATCAACGGTTTCGCAGCCTTGATACTATTGCTAACAGCATCGCGAGTGCCACATTCGATGTTATCAATGCAGGCGAGGTCCGCACTGCAGACATGGGTGGTGAGTGAATCATGTCCGTACCTCGGTGATAGCTCATATTCAACCTTTTAGGTGCTGCGACGACCTCGGAGTTCACTGCCGCTGTCATTAAAAAGCTATGAGTGCATTTCATTCGAGCGTTTGGATACTTGGATTGGTGCTTCGACCTGTTACATAGATGTAGATATGTAGATGGTATTATTACACCCAAAACCAGTACCCTCCTTCATTATTCACCAAGTATTTTTGAATCCACGCAACTCACAGCAGCTTGCTAAATTTCACTACGTCGAGTTCCAAGTCGTCGTCAAGGGCAACCTCGGACTCCTCCACCGAAAGCGTTCGTGCCTTTTTCGGAGTAGGATCTCCTGACCACTCTAAAATGGGTTTATGAACGTCAGGCCGGGCATCCGATGGCAGTGATGCCTCCGTCTCTGAGGCTTCTGCCCCTCCCTTTCTCCTCAGGGACAATATACGATCACATCGAACCTCCCCCTTTTTACCCCATCCGTCTACTGTGGGTCTAAAATCGGCATAAAGTGAGAACCCGATCTTACTAAGCTCCTGGGGTGGGTAACTTTCAGCCAAAAGGCGCAGCGCGCCGACTATATAGGGTGTGGTCTGTCGGAAAGCACGAGAGATGTATGAAAACGCGGTGCTTGGAGTCGCAGGCGAGCCATTGATGAGCGCTCTCCACTTGGACGATCGAGTCTGATAAAGTGGTCTGTCCGGAAACCGAATCAGCGAAACTACGCCAAAAAGAGCAGTCGACCCGGGTGTGCACGCACATTCTGTGTGAGGGTCACAATGAGATTCAGAAGGTCGAGGCGTGTACGTCGAAGCAGAGCACTGTGGGCTCACCGCCTGCCCATCAAATCCACATAGGGTTGGTGTCCCCCCGATATGGGCTCTATTTCCTTCTTTCTGCTTTGGTCAATGATTCCGAGGGACACGCCTTTGCTGACTGCGTTCATCTCCGTGTACACTGATCCTGCAATAACGAAAAGGGCATCCGGTGGTGATCGATCATGGGCGAGCAGACCCGAGACCTACCGATACTCAAAGCTTCTTCCCTATCAAACCCGAGACGTTCAGCAACAATCGTCGACCATACGGTCATGAGCGGCGCTCGGTTGACCACCGTACTCTTTACCTCCAGGATCTCGTCGTGCACGTCAGTCCGTGGGTGAACACCACACTCAAAAGCATCTACCTTCTCGTCCAATACTTCGCCAAAATCCATACTCCCATACGTTGATGCTTCGTCTGGCGGTGCCTCGGGCAGGAATTCGTTCAGATCGTCATCGCGTTTGCGCTTCTTCTTTGGCGTTATCTAAGCGAGATAAGCTGCTGACAAGTCATCGGCCAAAGGAAAGAGGGGGTATACCAATGTTTGCACGGTACTGGGGGCCTTGCTCGAAGGCCCTGCTACGGTCTCTACAAGACTGTTACATCCTGACTCAAGGCTTCGGGCGGATCTGGTGTATCCCGTCTTGCGAACAGCGGTGAGGACGAGGGTGCGAAGATGCTTGTCCTTGACACCGAGCACTTGGAGCTTGGCGTTGTCGAGCTGGGCTAACAGAGCGGGGGTGTTGTGTTCTTTAAACCTGGGCTAGGTTGAGCGGTACACTTTGGAAGACAACTTAAAGACAGCTGACACTTTGCTAGCCACAGCTATTGCCTCTGCGACGGGGATATTGTTGCTCGTCAGCAACTTCAGAAAATCAGGCAGGGCGAGTTTCTTGTCCATGTCCAAGAGAGAGAGGAGTTTCGCTCATCGTCCTTTAAAGCAGTGCAACATATACATGACTCATTCTATGTGAGTACTGCCAATCCAACGAGAAGTCGTCGACTTGGTATACTACCCCTTTTGCCTTGTACCTCCCGAGTTTCACATACGCCGTTATATTATTATACTTATTACTCGACAGACAACTAACCCTCGCCTTCACTTGTCCAGGCAGGTGGTTTCCACGATGATACCAGTCACACGGTAAGGATCTGTTCCGAACACGTGTCAGGCACTCGTCATTTGAATGCCAGGATCAGACGTACCGATGTTAGAAGCGGGACGACGGTCCTCCAGGTAGCCGTAACCCTGAGCAGCCACGTGCCTCGGAATACGGATCGATGCACCACGATTAGCTACACCGGAGCTAAAGTCACCAATGTGACCTGTCTCGTGACGGCCTGTGAGACGGAGTTCGTTGTCTTCACCATAGACGGCAATGTGTTCGTTGTGACGCTTCGAGAGCTTTTGGATCGCCTCGTCAATGTACTTCATTCCTCCTGGTTCGCGCATAGGGAGGGTGCTGTAGTTGGTGTGGCAGCCAGCACCGTTCCAATCGCCCGCCAAAGGCTTAGGGTGGAACGAGACCTTGACGCCCCACTGCTCGGCGATGCGGACCAAGAGGTAGCGTGCCATCCAAAGATGGTCACCCATGGAGATGCCTTCACAAGGACCGACCTGGAACTCCCACTGGGCAGGCATGACCTCGGCATTGATACCGCTGATGTTCACGCCGGCATAGAGACAAGCACGGTAGTGAGCCTCGATGAGGTCGCGAGCGAAGACCTTTCCTGTGCCTAAACAAACGGTGAGATAAGATCACGAGAATGCAAGGGACAACATACCTGCACCGCAGTAATAGGGGCCTTGCGGTCCAGGGAAACCACCCTTTGGCCAGCCGAAAGGAGTGGTGTCATCAGCATCGAAGAGGGTGTACTCTTGCTCAAGACCGAACCAAGGTACGGAGTCCTTTGCTAGCTCCATGACCTTGTTGGCGTGGTGACGGTAGTTGGTCCTGTTCGGAGTGCCGTCACTGTTGTAAGTCTCCGCAAGAACAAGGATGTTGTCGCCGCCACGGAAGGGATCCTTGAAGATCGCAGCAGGGCGGAGATAGACATCGGAATCATTCCCGGGCGCCTGATTGGTAGAAGAGCCATCAAAGTCCCAGATGCGCAGTTGACCAATGTCGGTAATCTTCTTGGAGACAGTCTAACGAGGAATGTCAGAAAGAAGAGGTTACAGGAGGGGACGAAACATACTGTAGTCTTGGAACGGAGACCGCTGTCGCCATCGATCCAGACATCTGGGGAGATTTGAGTGAAGAATGGGGACGATGATGAGACAGAGCATACACTCGGCCTGGACCTTGTCGCCCTGGGGCAGAGCAAGGAAGTGGGCGAGGAGATCGTTGCGGTAAGTGTAGGGAGAGGAAGACATCTGGGAGAGCACTGGCAAGATCAATTTCCAGGCAGCGCTTTAATAGCAGTCGGGGCGATGAGGTCTGTTGATATTTGTTGACATCAATTCTCATTGGTCGATAAGAACAGGACAGCCCAGGGACTGCTCTTCGGCCGAGCACGTGCTTGATCCGGCCAATATTATTACTAAAAAAATAACGAAATTTACCCGCAAAAAAACCACCAGTCTATTTCCCCGCGTCGTCACCTTTGCCGTACTGCTCGTCGTCGGCGTCCACCAGCCTTGCTAGCCGGTGCAGGCCGTCCCGTCTTCCGAGTTGTCATTGCTGCTGCATTTCCACCAGACTCGCTTCCCTCTTCGCTCTCTTCCACTACTTCCCCAACGGGCTCCTTTTTTCCCACAAGCTGCCAGACTAAGGACACAAACCACGTTCTCGAAATTGCAGGGGTGGCTGCAGACGACTCATCAAGCAAATGTAGCTCCGGTCCGTCGCACTGCCGAGGTGTATATATCTGTCAACCTGCCGCTATGCAGTGTCGGCCGACTCACTATATAGACTTCGTTGCCATCGACAACCATGTCAATCATCTTGCCCGGTGCCATATTGCCCTCTTCGTTCATACGTGGCGCTCCACCTAGGTTGACCTTGACCTATGCATGTCACATACAGTTACCACCAGGAACGCAAGCACTTGACACCAGCTAACCTTCCGTCGTCCTTCTAGGGGAACCATCTTCGGTCCCCACGCTGCCAATCTTGCGCTGCGCGTCGTCTGGCGCACCTTTTCTAGGTCTCGTGCGTAGTTCATCTTCTGCACGAGATATTGCACTCCGCTAGTCAAAACAACCAAGAACACCAAAACCACCTGTAGCACAACCGTTGAGCTAGCCACATATCTCCACACAACAGATGTGCCTACCACAACTCCTGGGCGAAATCTAGCGTAATAGTACCCGGTGCCTCTCCATTTTGGTACACCGTTTTTGAAGAAAAAGTCATACCTTGTTCGGAACATTAGTCACGCTGCTATGGATTGGACACCACCGCACCAACCGTTTGCGGCCCTCGGTATTTCTCAGTATATTGACAATAATACCCAGTCTTGCAAATCGTTCGTGGATACCCTTGACACCCGGATTCTTGTCAGGGCTATGATGCTATTAGCTACTTTATAAAAGTGCATCAGGGTCGGACTGACTGAAGCTGTATGCTTTTCTTTCGGTATGCTTTGTTGACCTCCGCAAGGGAGGCCGTCGGAGAAATGTCTAGCCAAGAGTAGAATGTCGACCCTTTTCCTGCACGATGCCAGTCCATTTTTAGCCCCAAGGAGAGTGTCTGACAAACGCACCTTCAGCTGCTTCTAGGGCGCTAACGATGTCAAAGATCTCATGGTCTTCCTGAAGTGCATGTCTGAATATGGCTGACAAGTAGCCAGGTGCTTCTTGGCTGACTTACCTTTGTCCACCTGTTGTGGACCGTGACTTTTGTCAGCAATTGTTCATGAAACCAGCAAATGATGAGCTCTCACGCAAACGCGACCGTCACTAGCACTGCCAGGAGGAAAATGAAGGGGAGAATTCTCATCTTGACAGGGAAGTACACACGAAGGAGCAATTCGAGTTCCAAGAAATATTGACACGCGCAATGGACGTAAAGGTCACATGACTGAGTCAATACACGTTTTCATGGACTGTCACTTGGTTGAACCTCTAGGAGTACCCTCGCAACATGGCACCCCGTAGAAAATGTTTGATATGTGGGTCCCGGCAGTGGCGGAAGAATGCCATGGGCCTGGTTACTTGCAGCGAGGGTCACGTTCTTCAGGTGAGCACTTCAGCGCATACTGACCTATCATTGCATGTAATCGTTATGATAGCACTACATCAATGAATCCGAAGAAGCAAACGACGTGGGCACCCATATGATGCGGAAGCGCAATCTCAAGGCTAGTCGGAAGAAACAAGAAAGGGCGAGCGGAGCAGACCCGAAGCGTGCGCGACCATCGACCCACTCATGATAGATGTTGACTGTGCATTCCAGTCTATCATGGAGACAGAGCCCGTTTCCACTACTACCAATGCCTACAGCTGCTCTTTCGGGAACAAGTGGCGGCATTGATAGCACTCTGGAATCTCCCACCGGAATTCGAGGTGGGTCGGCCCTTGGGGCATGCTGATCTAGGTGTATTTATCGTGTCAAGGCGATCTGTAGGGACTTGTGGGTCTTTCATCTCAATCTTATCCCGAATCCACCACCCGCGGAACCTTTCCATCATACGCGAGAGCAGGAAGGGTATCAATGTGAACCCGAGGGGAACGGAAGGGATCGTTCAGGACCTGAGAATGGAATGGAGAACGCTGCTCCAGGACCTGACGAAAATTCGATGTCAAGCGAAGATGACATGTTTGCGCCAGAAATTACAGTCCTCCTGGAAGAGAACTCCGAACCCAGTTCGTCGGATGACGAGTCTGGCGGTGACGAAGCTCGTGCTACGACCAGCATGCATACATCCTCTAAAAATCCGTTTGTAAGTCGTGCAGATCGACCAGAGAACACGATCGCAGTGCTTGTTCTTGCGTGCTGGACCTTTCGGCTGCCCGTCGTTTACATGGACTTGATCCGGTGAGCCAGGCTGGTTTGTCAGAGTATATGAGATGGCGCTGATGGCATGGACCAGTGCCATCGAATGCTATTCGATTCCGTATCTTGATCATGTTCACACCCTCCCGTCGTCGCTTGCACGCCACCTCACCAAACATGCTGTTCAGGCATTGTCTCCTCATGTATGAGTTGACGTTTATCAATTACGTTTATAGGCTAAACCAGCAACGTGCAGCACGCGCCAAAGACTTTGTCTTTGCATCGCCTTGCCTCCCGTCTGGCCAACCGACTATATGACACTTTTGACATCGCCATCCCGACGCTCAACGCAGCTCCGGTTCTTTGGCGCGTTGTGCAAGAATGCTACTGTGGTACACGTGCGTTTACCCGTTATGGAAGGAAACGGTTAGTAATGAAGTCCTTGTTTAGCGATGCTGTATGCGTTGACGAAGAGAGTCGGAACGATTCTTCCACTGGGACTGACCGTCCAAGGTTTCCCATCGGCTGCACTGTCTGATACAGACAGCCAGAGGCGCGAGAATGCACCGCCTGAAGTGTCGCTTGCGGCCAGTGCGATGGTGGTGCTGAAGCTCGTGTATGGCTTGGATGGGAAACGAAGGCAGGTGGTTTACGTAGATGGATGGGATCGCCGACTGAATTTGTCACAGGCAGCCCAGGGACTCAGGCGAAGCCGCGTGGGCATTTCCTAATGTGACTGATTTATTGACAGCTGTCAACGAAGCGGATCACGCGGAGAGTCGTCGCACACGGTTGTCATCCTTGTTTGTCACGGCATGACGCGATTGTTTATTTCTGTGCTGTGACGACGCAGGTGCGTGGTCGATCTGGACGAGTCAGCGCTCGACGAGTATATCGACTTCTGTCAACGGGTGTTGCTGCACCCCAATACCAACGGCGGTCCGTTCTTTTCGCCAGATCCGGGACGAACGTGTCGGCTCATTTAGATCGCAGATCAACACCGTGTTATTGGTAACTACTTTCCCCTGACGAACGCGACAGCCGATCCAGTGCAAGGCAAGCATCGCCGTCTGAGAGGACGAGGTCTCCCAGCGCCGAGGGAAAGTGATGAGATCGGTATCCTCGCGCCGGGTGAAATGTACACGATCTACGAAGCTAAAGACGTGCTGGGAAACATTCCTGAAGATCTACAAATAGTCGTCGACAGGTGTGCACGGTGGGCGGGGATCCGCAGTGACTATTTGTGCGGCGTGGTGGAGCGGTACGAACGACGACTGGTACGGTGGTGGCAAGACAAGCGACGCGAACGGGGCGAACAAGAGGGACATTAAGGGGGGGGAGAGAGGTGGCTTAGTGGATAAATATGGAACCGAACGTGGTCTACTAGTAGAATGAAATGGCTTCACACGGAGTCGGTGCTGAGTCGCGAGTGTTAACCTCGTTGTCGTCTTTGTCGTCGTCCGTCACGGCTCCCGGTTAAGTAACTCGGTAGTAGGCCCATGTCAGTCTCATTTGTAATGCTCTAACACCATCAATCACCATCGCTCCTTTCTCCTCCTCCACCACTTCATGCGCAGATTCGCGTCCGTCTTCAGTGCCTCTAGGCGTGGCGACAAGTCCGAGGAACCTTCTCCCCCTCACGACGATACCCGGCCACGTCTCACCCAGAAAAAGTCGAGGCTCTTTCACTCTCTCTCCAGAAAATACCTTGCCTCCATAGACCACCTTCCGTCACCGCTCCCCCTCGTTACAACTGACCTCACCAACTCCTCCTCATCCTCCTCCAGCGGCTCAACCACCATCCGCACACCCGACGATGATGGCCTCCCACGCACACCGAGCAAGAAGGGCAGTTGGAAGTCATGGTTAGGGGGAAAGAACGCCCCAGTCGGTGATCATCCCGAGGAACACCACACTCCTTGGAAATCCCAGAGCGTCCTTCGCACTCCGAAACCCCTCTCCAACAATGGGGACGATGCTTCCGAACAGTCCAATGACCTGTACGGTGACCCCGAGGACGCTGACAACCCGCCGTACTCCCCTCAACAGAGAGCCACTGCCCGCGCAAATGCGCATGCGATGATCATGAACAGCCTCGTACACGACTCCACCTTCCCTCCATTGCTCCAGTCACCGGAAGGCACCTCTTTCCCTCGCTCGTGCCATAATTTCCGACGCCTCCGCCGTCGTGAGACGCTTGAATCCGAATTGCACAAAAAGTCGCTGCTAGCCCGGCTAGACTGTCTATCTCCCACCGCGGAATCATCAATCTCTCCTCTCGCATTGAAACCGATCATGCTGAAACCGCGGACCCATCCCCATCGCGATTCTCAGGCCGACGTCTTCCCTTCGGCTGATTCTGTGAGCTTTCACAGCAGCGGTCTCGAGAACTGGGTTTCCCGTACCTGCTTCGAGGACAGGTTTCACCTCTGGACTTGCTCTGACTCGGGTGAAATCCATTGCACTGGAATTCCGGGGTCTCGCTTCGCGGTTGCTGCGTTAGAATTTTCCGAGTCACTTGAGCTTCTGGCCGGTACGCTGCTGGAGAGTGGCGAGGAAGTGGAGGCAGATATCCCATTCGACCCTGGCTTGGAGTTCTCGCTGCCGCCTTTGACTTTGAGTGAGCATGTTCCTTGCACTTGTGATCACGGATACTCAGTCTTTGCCTTGCAGATCTCGATTCTCCTGCAACGCGATTGAAAGAACCGGATCTGGCGCCGCTCTCTCCCCCGCCCGACCTTACGCGGTTCAAAGATTCATCCGCCAAACCGTCTCCGCAACCAGAGGTCAACCTTTGCCCGGGAGCCGGGGCCGAGGAGCCGTCGCGCGCGCAACAAGTTGATGTCCCGATGACTTCGACCGGATCTGCAGTAACGAACGATCCCGTTCCGAAACGAGGAGTCCGGTTTGCAGATGATGACGGCAAGGACGATCAGATACCATTGGGTCACGTCCTTCGCATGCGGAAGAACAAGGAACAGAAGGCCCGCTTTCTCCGAGAAGAGCGAGCACGTCGCGAACGAGCAGCACAGCATCCCATGGTGAATCGCAGAGCAACCGTACCGCCACCAGGGAATCCTCCCCAAAGGCTCGTCAACCCGCAACATATTCCCGCCCGGCCGCCGCCGCTCGTCTCTTTGCATGAGCCCTCGAAACCTACCCAACAGACAACCGTCTTGCGTACCCTCCGCGAGGAAGATCGTCTTCGTCACGAGGTCGAGAAGATAGAGATGGAAAAGTTGAGAAGATCTAGAGAGTTGGCGAGACAGCAGGTAGAGGAACGCGAGCGCTCCTACATGGAGGAACTTCAAGCCACGCGAGCACGCCGCGAGGCCTCCCGTGCTGGCCGGAAAATTGAGCCCACATCATTGTCTCCACGGGTTGCTGACCGCGCTCGCTCTGGATCCCGAGACTCTATGCTCGCTTCGCCTCGTGGTGCACACAAGCATACACCGGAGCTAGTTTTCTCCCCCGTCTCGCCCTACGAGGGTTCTCCTTCGAGCTCTGTCCTAGCTACGCCTGGAAGCCAATACAGCTTCTCACGACCACCCTCTGTGTACTCGGCTCACACGGCGTCATCAGAGGACGTCAGGGGACGCGATGGAAAACGCATCAGCAGACGCATATCTGCAGTTGCAGACTCCACAAAAGGGACGCTGCTCTACCCGCCATATGATCCACGAGCCTCGCTCAACCCATATGCGTGGACGAATGCCCCGATGGTTCCCGCAATGCCGTCCATCCCATCGATGCCTCCCATCCCATCGATGCCTGGTATTCCGAGGGTCAACGGCGTTCCGTTTTATGGGTTGGACATGCCTTTGCTTCCTCCGGCCGCCCCGTTCATGATGAATCAGTTTGGCGTTCGTTCACGTTCGTATACTGGATCGACCGGACAGCAGTCCCCTCTTCAAAGTTCGACTTCGCTCCCTAGGAATTACAGCTCTGATGGGGTTAATACCAGCAGTCGCGCCTCGAGCCCCCCCTCGTCCGGCTCCCATCAAAGACGATCCAGTGACGAGGCTTGGGCGGCGAGGACACGTGGAGACTCTCGATCAGCAAGTTCCAACGACGTTCGGGGTAGCACAACATCCGTGCCCATGCGTGTCTCTCCGTCGCATGGTAGCGCCCAGCGGTCAAGTTGGCTTCCCCCTGAACAGAACCCGTCAAGAAAATCGACGTTGAGACCTGTGTCCAGTGTTTATCCCTCGAGCCCATCAGCGCATGCACGTCGGCGTACTGCCGCATCATAGAAGGCTGCACGTGTTGCTCATGGTACAAGTACCTTGCATTTTCGCTGTTTGCAGCGGATTCCACTCCTTCGGACACACTCATTTGATACCCTCGGAATTATCATGCACACAGACATTACACACCACGTCGACATACACTATGGATGTCTGCTAACTTAATTCTCACCAGTTGACGCAGGGTTTATTTTTCTTTTCAATGGACGAGTAGTCGTGTTGGGACCGATATTGATGCAACATGATTTTCTTCTCATGCAATTTTTATTAGGCTTTACATTTTGCTCGTCGACATACTCAGTGGCCTCGCTCAGATCTATTACTAAATGTAAAATGCATTCTTGTGGTCCCGCATCCAGCTGTAGGGCTCGTGCATGGAAGTGGTCATTAGACTGGAAATTATTAGTTGTGACAAATTAGGAAGTATATGGCGGGTAAAAATATCAGCCGAGGCCACCCCATGGACCGCGTATTCTTCGAGCAAGTTGTATATCGCGCTGCATGATGGTGACGCGTTTGGCGTGTATAGCACAGAGATTTCTTGAGGAAAGACGCGTCAGGAGAGAAGAAAAGGTGAAAGCGCAAATGCCACGCACGCGTCTTCAAACAAATGTACGAGGAAAGCCTCGGTGGCCTCTTGCAATGCCATAATGGCAGAGCTCTGCCAACGCAAGCCAGTTTCACCCATCTGATAGTTGGTGTCCGTCATCATGTCCAACGCGATCTCGCGGACCTGCACGTTGTACATGAGCGCGACAAGGAGTGAATGGGAAAACATAGGACGCACGACGCGAGAAAATGGGAGTCTGCGGAGGAGGAGGTCGGTGCTACGCTGGTACTTGCGAATCTCGCGGAGGGCGAGTGTGCCGGGTCGGTAACGCCGTTTCTTGCGCTGGCCGGGTGGCTGGTCTGCGTCCACGTCCGCGTCCGACTGGCCTGGTAGGGGCGTGGTTAGGCGTGGTTAGGCGCGTCGGGGCTGGACTTACGGCGTTTGTCGCGGGAGGAGGACGCGACGGGAGGAACACCGCCTACGCTTTTTCTGGCGGTGGGCGGTCTGCCACGTTTTGCGCGCGATGAGGAGGGTTCGTCGTCTGGCTGTGGGCGTTGGCGTTTCTGCACGGTTTGAGCCATCGAGGTATGTTAAACAACCACTCACGTGACGGCACACTTATAATGATGTCCTCGATAGTACGGTGGCGGTGACAGCCTGTTCTAATGGTGTCCCCTGTGATCACTGGCTACTACCGCTACACCGACATCGTCTTCGAATGGTACGTTTACCTCTGATCATACACAGAGTAACTTACACAGTAGCGCAGGCATCAGGCACTCCCCGATCCCCTCGATCGCGGTCCTCTCAGGGCCATCCTCGGACAGGACGCCCTCGTACACCCTGACCACCCTCTCCACAGGGACGGCGTAGAGGGGATCGAGATCTACACTGGCACTCTCCAGAACTTTGAGACACGCCTCCTCTTCTCCTCCGCCCAGGTCGAGTACATCCGATACTGGCTGCACGCCATGCAGTTCACCCAGCACCCCGTCCCGCTGCCCTACTCCGACTGTCTCCTCACTGAATCCAGTCTCAGACACGTATCTCCCGTCCGGTTCGCCACCAGGGAGGGACTCAAAAAGTCACTCAGGGTGAGTTTACTTTTTTCGTTCCGCCATCCTTTCTGATCACGATCGCACCCACAGCAAATCGATAAAAACAACAAACGTCTCAAGGGCGTCGATCCTACTCTCAATGCGCGCCGCGATATCTTCGAGCGCGTGCGCACCTTTTGGTCCAAGAAATGCGGCGTTTGGTGTGCCCTCGACTTTGAGGCGTGGGACAGGGATCACACTCTCCTTACCGAATTTGGCTGGAGCAGCGTCCATTGGAAGGACGGCGAGCAGATCGACGAACGTGGCCATCTAATCGTCAAGGAGCACAAGTATTACACCAACACGTACGTCCCCAATCACAAAGACGTAGGTTCTTTTCTTATCTTGTTCATGTCTGCCTCACATCCAACTTCCTAGTTTTACGCCTTCGGCACGAGTGAAGAAGTCAACAAGGCGACGTTCAAGAAACGCATCCAAACCCTTGTCGCTGAGCTTCGTTCCACCGGGGGTCCGCTCTTTTTGATCTTCCATGACAACAACCAGGATATCAAGTACGTCTGTCACTCGTTGCTCGCCGGCGCGTACGTTCAACGCGAACGACAGGTACCTCAAGTCCAAGTCTGTGGAAGTTGAGTTGCCCAACATGGCGTTTATGCTGCCAGAAGTACCCCCACAGGACGGTATCTTCATCATCGATACCTCTGACCTCTTTGCTGCCCTCGAGGGCGAAGCGGGCGGTAATCGCCGATCGCTAGAGCGCGTTTGTAGACACCTTCAAGTCAGCACGACACACCTCCACAACGCTGGCAACGATGCGCATGTACGTGTATTGTTGTCCGTCGGATGTCATGGCTGACATGTCCAACAGTACACGATGCTGGCTTTTCAGTCGATGGCGTCTGGAGACCCCGTTGACATGCAGCGAGAGAAACGCTGGCCTAATCGCACCACTGCTGCAGCACCACAGCAGAGTGCCGGCGTCAAAGTGAACTTTGATGCTTGGGAAGAGGACGAAGAGTTTTCCGATCAAGAGGGTGTGTTCGGACCAATCATTGACAAGACTCCGTCCGACGTTGCGGAGAACTCGGGCGACTGGGAATGATCGAGATGGTAGATTTCAAGCGTGTTCGATATCTACGATTGGGTATATAACGGAAGAAAATACGGTGATCAGATCTTTGTCTTGTAATAACATGTTCAGTCTTCCTTTTCCTTGTTGGCATCGCCGTTAGCATCGTCCTCGTCCTCGTCGTCCGATCTGTCGTCCGTCATCGTGGCAGGTTTCAAGGACCTAGAAAGCCTACATCAAAAGAAGTAGCACGATGATATAGCATAACGGACCTGAGAGCAATGCGCAAGATGAAGTAATACCAGAAGAAATTAAGTATCCCAAGAATAAAAAGGGGAGAGAATATCTGGTACTTCATCCACCAAACGAGCCAGACTCCTTTCGTGGGTGCCCACACACGGTTGGCCACGCTATTTTCGATGAGAGATGGCATGAAACCAATACAGCGACAACACTCACGGAATTAGGTCGAATTCAAACCAGATCGACCAGAGCATCCTGATGTTCAAATAGTGCCGGAAGTATCTGTCGCAGAACATGTTTGAAAATCGAACTCAGAGACACGAGAAAGGAGCACGACTGACGTCCACATGCAAAGGAAGACCAGGAAAGAAACCAATTTCAAGCGGGTAAATTGCAAGTAGTTGAAGATCTTGGACAACTATCGCGAGCGATAAGATGCGAGAAGGCGAGAAATTTTGAAAAGGAGAACGTACTGCAAGAAAAGCATCCGGGATATCCATGCTCACGTAAACCGCATTACCGATGAGGGTCAAGCTGACGAGGTAGCTCCAACTGTGAGACGAGATGAGCGGTGATGGATAAGAATGAAGCGGTGAATGTACCCAATGAGCCAGAGAGTGACGAAATGGTGGGCGACGAGCTCGTTATAGTCCTTGCGGGGCTTTTCGAGACCAAGCAGGAGAACGAGGAGCTGCTGACACCAGTAAGCAGCCTGCATCAAGTAGTATCGCTTCATGTCGGGTATCATATCCCAGTAAGGATAACCTACAGGAGGTGGTCAAAAGACAGGAGATCGGGAGGAAGAATATGAATGACCTCGCCAAAAGTGTTGGGTGTCGTACCAGTATGTGGGCAATCGAGTCATGATATACTGTTGAGGCGAGGAGTCAGAAAGTGGAGGGTCGGAGGTATGGGAGGAGGGGGCACTGACAAAACCCCAAGCACCCATGACGGTGAAATAGACAAGAGCATACCCCTGTTCACCGAATCTATTGAGCTTTGCGGAGTGTCTTATACCGAAATAACGGGCTATAGGATGACATATGTTGACGGTGATGACCTGACGGACAAAGGAGAAAAAGACGAAATAATATGCGACAAAGACGAGATCTAGGTAACCTTTTTGGTAGCGGACGATGGAGTCGGGAGGGGAGGGGGTGCGGTGAGAGATGAAGATCAAGGGTCCAAAGGGGTTTAGGAGACCCGGTGCGACGAAGGGAGCAAGAACCTCCCAGTTGATGTAGAGAACGACGGGTATGAGGAGGAGTTTGAACGAGGAGACTGGGCGTGTATGAGTTTTTGGGACCTTGAACGGGAAAGTGAAATACCTGGATTGACGACCCATCGTGCGGTCATGAGGTCGGACCAGAAGTCCGGCTTGGGGAGGACATGCTTCATGGGGGGCGTGAGAGGTGAGAAGCTTGAACCAAGGGGACTAGAACGTCGTATAGGTCAGTTGAAACGAAGTGAGAAAAAAAAAAAAGATAACGTACGTCTGCGCAGAAAACGGGCCAGTGAGGTGATGAGTGTCAGTCCTACCCCGGTCAAGAACAAACTTATAATTGTGAACCTGACGAAACAAAAGGGAACGCACTCGATGCGAAGTGATGTACGCCGAGACTGTGCACGTCGGACAGCGCTCATCGTTGCGGTACGAGCACAGGCCTCCTCCGCCGCTTCGGGTAAAATCACAATATTGCACCTGAATGACTAAGCAACACTTTAATCCCCTTGATCATGTTCTCGTCGCTCGGTCTGTTCCGCTCCTTTCCGTGTCCCCGCTCGTCCGACTGCTCGGCCTGCCCCTTCTCGCACCTACCCAACCTGCCGCCCCCTCCTCTCATCGCTACCCCCGACGCCCCCGCCCCCGCACCGACGCCCGACGCTCCACCGCGCACCGTCCCCGCAAAGCGACCGCGCGAACTCTCCACCGTCTCCTCCTCCACCTCCCACTCAGAGCCCCCTACGCGGCGTATCAGAACAGCAACAGCCCCAAAGCCAGTTCCCGTTCCTGCTCAGGCCCACTCATCCGTGCGTCACGTGCATCTCGCTCGCGGACACCCTCTCACTCGCCACTCCCGTAGACCGGTGCACCCATCCTTAGAGTCAATGCCGCGCAGTCCCATGTGGCCTTACCCGTCCGCCAGGTTTGCGATTGTCCCTCCCCCACCGCCATTACCTCTGATCTGATTCTCAACAGGCCTTGCTTAAGAGTCTCTATGACCACTTTGTCGTTTTGTACGAATACCTCTTGCCTTCTAATCCCACCATCGCCTCCGAGCATGCCCTTCGCCAAGAAGAACAGGTATACAAGAATTCGACAAAGCTCACTTATCGCAATGTGCGCACTCACGCTCCTCCCTCTCTCCCTCTCTCATCTCTACCCAGGCAGTCATAAATTCGATCGCTGCCGTGAAAAGGCGCGTTATCCCCACATCAATCGCTCATCATTCCGTCGGCACAGAGGAGGACATCGCAGCCCGCTTGGAAGCGCGTAAACAACTCGATCAACTCCAACTCACCCGTCCTCTCCTCTCTCATCTCGTCATGTCCACAGACACCATGAAACAATGGGGTTATATAACGGAAGTACCCCATGGCGACGGTGGATCAGAGCCACATCTAGTCGGACACACGATAAAGTGTGAGCGTTGTGGTCAGTCTTACAAGGTTACCCCCACCCCCACCCACGACGAGTGCACATATCACTGGGGCAGACCGTTCAGCAGAACGATCAACGGTGTGTGCCAGAACCCATTTTACCTTCTTTTCCCGTCCAAACGTTTCCTCGAGGCGAGAAACTGCGCATATACTCATGCTGCTCAAAGACCACAAGCGAGGACGGCTGTTCAAGAGGATCTCATGTCTATTATGAATCAGATCCAAACAATCTCCATCTCCGTCATCCATTTTCCCCAACACGACCACCAAAGTCCTGCGATGGTGAAAAGGCCGTCGACACTGCTTTTGATGTCGTTGCCCTTGACTGCGAGATGATCTACACTACAGGTGGCATGCGTGTAGCCCGCGTCTCAGTCGTCGATGGCGCTGGATCCGAAATTTTTGACGAATTGGTCCGCATGGATGACGGTATCGAGGTCATGTCAGTATCCTCCACTGAGACACCTCGGTTCCGACCTGATGTCTTCTCAGAGATTACAACACCCGATTTTCCGGCATCACGAAGGAGGACCATCAAAAGGCGTCGCTGACGCTTCCTTTAATACGACAGTCCCTCGACGCATTCATTAATTCCGAGACAATAGTTATCGGACACGCCCTAGAAAATGACCTCAAGACGTTGCGTATGCTGCACCCTCAATGTGTCGATACCGCAATCCTATTTCCTCATCGAGCAGGACCACCATATAGGCGGTCTTTGAGAGATCTGTCTGTGATATCTTGCATAGCGTTCGCAGCATTTACTGACCGCGTGACCCATCAGCGCAAAAGAACACCTTGGGATATCGATCCAGACTGGAGGTGGTTCCACGGGTCATTCTTCAGTAGAAGACTCTGTTGCGACACTCGACCTCGTGCGATGGCATGTTCTCAACAAAACAAAAAAGAAGACAACACCAGATTCATAACCTGTCATCACCCACGCTGTATACCAGTTCATATATATACTACTAGCTCATACGTGCTTGTCATCTGACTGTAATACACTCGATCAGCCGTTGATAAATGTACTACATAGAAGCTTACCGTCCATGAAGTGATTAGGCCTTCAGGTCTTAACGAGCTAGGGGTGCTTGACAAGACATGTTCATAAAGTACAAAAAGAAACGGAGGAAGGGGCATCTAACCTGTGCGCGACGCTAAACGTCCCATGATGTCCTCACTGCCCTCCTGGTCCTCTACGTTGTCTGACTGCGTGACCTGTGAGGGAGTGATACGTGAACAGGCGTCGTCGACCGATACTGTCAAGGGAACGAACCACACGCAGCACCGATTTCTTCGAGGACTCTTGCATTTCCCCGGCTATGATCAGCTCGTCCAGGATCTACACCGCAGGTCGCGTGAGCCTCCTGAACGATACACAGGGAACGGAATCACCCACCGCATACGCCTTTTGGAAGTTGAAGATGCTGCCAAGGAACAATCCGTCAAACGTCTCGCGCCATGATAAACCATCCATCCGCCGACTTACAGGTCCAGCTCGCACACCTAAAAGGTCTCGAACAAACGTGCAAAAGAAGGGTCAAGGATGACGCACGTTTCCAAAGTATCTGTCCAAGACCTCCACGTAACGGTGGATGATCTCTAGCGTGATGAGTTCGTTGTCGGTGGAGCTGATCCCGCAGACGAAGAACAACGAGGCGTATCTCCGGTAAACGACCTTGGTATCTGCGCCCGTGACCCCGTCAGCTCAACGAAAACGGCGCAAGAAAACGACTGCAAGGGCGCCGCTCACCCTTGTACTCTAAAAAGTTACACATGCGCGTGCGCCGAGCCAACACCAGCTGGGTGACGTCCTTGACGATCTTGGCCTTGACTTTCGGGGCTGTCGTCGTGAACCATTTCGCGAGACGTACTTTGCCTGATCAGATGCTTAGTGTAAGCCGACGTTCGTCGTCTTTTCGGAGAATAACAGAACGAGCCTTGTCGCGATACGAGCAAGATGTAGTTGATCATGACAGAGTGGGCATACTAGTGGCTGTACATACGATTACAGCATTCTATGTACAGCTGTGATGGTACTATAACATCACCAGCGTATGGAGCTTCCGTCTATGAATGTCGAATGGTCAGCACAAAAGCCCCAGTCGCGCAGAAGCAAGGTGTCAGATTAGATCAAGACGCATTCATTGGGCACCACACTCTCACAAAGGAGAGACAATAAGGGTGCCCTCGAACCACTTGTTGTCGTCATTCATACTCTAAATAGATGACACTTACCAAAGGAACTACTTTTTGCGCGGCCGACGGATCGCATTAGAGGACGCTGGTGACGAGGGCGATGGTGGTTGAGTAGAAGAAATTGACGCCGCCAATCTTCTCTTTCTTCGCAGCTCCCAGTAGTCAAACAACCACGTCTGGACGAGCCCAAATGTCGCCGACGTTACCCAATACAAGACGACGCTCTGTAAAGCCAATGAGCCCAAAGAACCGACAATCAAAAGACGACGACCGTACCCCAGGGACCATCGCTGCCACGAGGATTCGCCCGATGGAAACTAATCTGAGAGCAGACTTGATAATCTTCTGAGGTTGGATCACCGTCTCGCCTTTTGCGATCTTCTCCTCCCTCCACTGTTGCACTTTGACTTCGCGTTCGCGTTGCTGGTCCGTCATGAACCATCTAGAACTCTCCACGTTGGCCAACGTAATGAAACCAAGTGCGATCGGCAAGGCCGCGGTAGGGTCGGGATTCACGAGCGTGGAGAGAGTGAAGAAGGACTCGGAGTCGAGGGGTGTGGGATGCTGCGATATGTGTGCGAGCACGACAGAACCCCCAATGAAGACGGGCAACTGCGTGAGGGGCGGTACAGCCATCGTCGTCACCGGTTGGCAACGATGTTCCGCGAACAGCTCTTTTCGGCGCGTCGCAACCTGGGGGAACGAGTTCAGTTCGCGCTCATGGGACAGAATGACGGGACCGTACGGCTTCTTTCATTCTGGCACGGTGGACGGCTTGTATTTCCTCCTTTGTACCTCGCACCTTGCCCCTCTGCATGCCTTCGAGTACCCTTTTCGCGATACCTGGTACTTCTGACTGTAGGCGAGGTAAAGCCTCTTCTTCCGCCCTCCACTGCCTTCGCTTGGACTGCATGACTCGTCAGCGGAGAGTTGGATGGATGGCAGTGAGCAAAATCTTACCCATACTGAGAATGGAACGGTCAATGCAAGCCGAGCGAGCACGGTACAAAGGATAATGGTTGTGGAGTACGCAGGCCAGGACGGTGGAAATGGAAGAGCTGTTGCAAGGTCTAGGAAACCATCCTTGAGGACGTCTAAGCTGACAAAGGTCCTTCGAGACTGGTGCAGGGAGAGACCAAGCTGGGGCTGCCGACAATACGCTCTACCAAGGATGCAGCCGCGATGGGCAGCGTGGCGTACCAACATCAACCAAAATATTGTCGCGTCTTACGTTACATACAACACTGCAACTGCACAATAAAGACACGCTTTAGTCCTCCTCATCCATATCAATTATTCCTTCTTCCGAGCTAGTCTCCGCCGGGCTATAGGTCGAAAACGCAAACGACTTTGAGAGGAAGCTCCCCGGATTGAACACATGACAACCAGAATACGTCAACTTGTATTTTTCGTATTTGTCGGCGAGGACGACCTTCGAAAGAATGTAGTTCAACGTCAGGCATTTAGGATAGTAACCCAGTGTCTTACGGCTGTCGGCAACGGATACAGACGCAACGTGTGGTCATAATCGCACAATGTTGGTTGAATTTGATTCGTCAAGGGGATGAGATGACTTTGGTCCAATATCGTCTGCACGAGCTATGGAGGCATCTGTTCAGTATGAACCGAGGGTAAGACCGGATGGCTTTCGCATACATATCTTCTCAAATCTTCTCCTGTAACGTTTGGCTTCACCTCCACGGTATTTCGCAACATCCTCGCCATGGTGTCTTCGCGGAAAATCACAATCTCCTGTGCAAAAAATTTCAAGCGACAAGGGTTGCTCGCAAAGTGTACCTTTGGAACTTTCGCCCTGAGCTGGGACGTGAAGGATGAAAGAATTGGTCTCCGTGGCAGAGTGACATTACTTGTCAGATCAAGTGGACCAGGAACAAAGACAAAGTGAGCTGTACGAGTGATCTGAGGGTAGGAGGCAATGAGTTGAGCAAGGGAATCAAAATTTTCTGTCATGACTTTTAGTCTTTGATGCGCTCTAAAGTAATACCCAGCATGCCTTGGTATCGTTGAATATCTTGCCCGTTCCCTTGGACGATTGATCGGCTGGTGAAGTTACCGCACATGACAATAACATTGGGAATGAAACTGTTCTCAATGCAATTGTCGAACATCTTTTGAAGCCCAACAAAGGTCCGGGGATTGTCCAGCCAAACATCGGACAAGAAAAAGAAGTAGACATCCGAAAGTTCCTCCCGAACACGGCGGGCATAATTTGACTGGATGCTGATTAGCTACGGGTTTCAATAAGAGAACCAGACGTACATCCTCCAGCAGGGTGGTCGAGCCCTTCCCGAGAAAGTCTATGTGACCATATATTGAACTACAAATGTAAGTAGCTGACGCGTCCATTCAGAAGACAACTTACCGAGCAGTCTCACGATCTTCGCAAGGGGGTTGACCCATAGCAATCACTTCCAATGTACCATCTTGAGTATATTCGCCCTCTATGAGAGCAATACAACCTTCGGTGTATAATCCCTCACCAGGGTCGTCCTTGGTTAAGGTGAATACCTCCATGTCCACGATAACATTAACAATCATACCAGCTTGGAAACGTCCAACACGACGTCTCCCTCGGCATCTTCGAGACATAGCTTCCCTTCCATGTTGTGTGCGAGCATGCCAAGGAGCAAGAACCTCTCCCCAGCTCTGCCTAGAAGCTGTTTTGTCGATTTCAACTGTCTCAAGATTTGTGGGAATATATCTCTCCTGATATCGCCGCCTTGACCATACCGTGACGAGATGTTCCCGATCGCGAGAGGGTAACGTGGAAGGCGAAAAATGTTCGTTGCGTAGTATGTTCTGCTTGACGATATGAAGCCTGTTGCGCGCGGAAGCGATGCGTGACTCTGCTGTGCCAGACATGGTGGGCGGGACCGAGGATCTTTGGACATTACGGTGGTAGAAGACAGGTCATTGGGAAAGGCATACCTTTCGAAGGTTCCCCGTTCGTGTGACCAGCTCCAAGCAGGCATTTCAAAAGCATCAAGTACATATAGATGACTTTCTGGGTCAAGCAGCTCTGTTTCAGCAGGATCACCAGAGCCTTGATCTTGAAGTGCTTCGTATACTCTCTGAAGGATAGGTAGAGAAACCTTCATGGACGCGTCTGGAGAAGACACTGAGAGATGCAGCTGACATAAATCCAGACAGCTCACCATCCTGTTTGTTGTACTCCCTTGCAATGGTCTCGATGGAAAACTCAATTTCTTCGTTCGAGATTTCGTGACGATCAAGGATTTCCTCCAGGAACTGCAAGGCTTCTGGCCCAAGCGAGTGACTGTACTTGCGAAAGACCTAGTAAAGCTGGCCTGAACGTTCTGAAACGCACATTGTATGGAGCGTCAAACCTTGATAATGATCCGCTGGCGTGCATTTGCCATGTTGTACGAGCGTAAAGCGGGACGCGTTTCGGCTCAAGTTCGCGCCAGTCACCTGACGCGAAGGCGCTGAATCGAGGCAAGTCCAGCTTAGCTCTACGTTCGAATACTGTACGCAACGTTGATGATGCTTCCCACTCTGGACCTCGACATAAGACCGGGATCAGGCATAGGGATGTTTGAGCTAGGTCCGTTGCCATGTTCTTGCCAAGCACGGCACTGATATGCGAGGTACCCCCTACTAGGTTCGTCCCTCTCGTCAGTCATTTCCACCCTGCGGACGCTCCAGCATCTGTACCCTCAAGTAGAGGTCAAGTTCGACCCGGAGAATGCGTCCACATCCCCAATAATACTCCATCTGCGTCCCTACTTTGATCTCCTATTTTCCGCGTATCATCAGCGACTGCACACGATTTCCCTCAGAAAGCCAAGGGATCCTCATCCCCCAATGGTGCTGCGATACAAAGATTCCGTCATCTGTTCCGGAAATGAGCCACTGCTCAAGATCCAAATTAGTCGGACTTTTGGGCCAACGTATCCGGGAGACGAACTGAGGTATCCTGGCGTCTGGTTCAGTTTTGACGACGATGCCATCAGTGAAGGTCTCAAAGGTGCCTCGTCGCATGCGATCTCAGATAATAGGTCAAAGGAAGTCAAACGTATCATCGTTACGCAGAAGGATGCGCAGGATGGGGGGCGTGATCCTCTCGACGAGGTCACTCCTTGCCCCGTGATGTATGGGGATATTTCCCGAGCCATTGTCAAGGTAAGGAGTAAACACGGGTTATATCTGCTTGGTTTTTCCATCCTGCATGCACAGGTCAACAACGGCGTTGTTCTCCACTTTTATGGCCCTTCTGGTCCCTCTACCTTGTCTCTCCATATCCGTCTGGGCGAAACCACTGCACAGGATCTCAATATCGATCTGGGAACACCGTCACGAATATATTATAAAGATGACGAGCGGATGGCAATTCATTCGCCCAGTCCGCATCTAGAAGACGAGAGCTCGAGCACCGATTGTGAGTCGCATGTTCTCAATGTATGGTCTCTCGTAATGGTCATTAGACTTTTATAATTATTTCAGTCGTGGAATCGACTTATTAATTTCCGGTCAAACGCACCTGGTGCGCAAGATCATACTGCACTCTAACGTAGTGAGCAGCGAACTTTGGGCGACTGTTTGCTCAAGCTAAGCGGGTCTTTTTTTAGCCTGGATCTCCTTTGTTCCAACAGTATGAACGCTGTCCATGGGAAATAGAGGGGAAGCCAGAAGATGACGAAGATGGTCAGTAATTATTACACTTGTCTAGAACGGTAACTCAGTTGGGTTAGATTCACCTCCGAAGATGCGCTTTACTGATAAGGTGAGTTTTTCGACTTCTCCTTGACTTCTAGTTCTCAAGGTGGGTGCTTCAGTTCGAGGCGATCAGTCACTTTCTCAGCCCGAGAGATCCTCCACCATCGATGGTACACGATCGTACAGAATATGAGGATAAGATCACGTTGCAGAGTGCGACCTCAAGTAAGATCACTCTTTGTTATCGAGCGTTTTGTCTCACAATTACACAGGACTATATGGTTACGACGGGGTGATATTGGAAGTGAATGAAGCATCGCAAGTCGTGGCTGTCATGTTGTTTTGATGGACATCGTTTTTTACACGTTTTACTGCACAAATTGTATCAGGGTATCTATGCATCAACTGTAAAGATGTCGGGCCATATCACTCTAAGTTCTTCTAGATCGTTTATCACCGAGATTCCTTCCATGATTGCAGCCAAGTCGCCATTAGTCCCCAACGTCTTCTTTCTCCCGCCTTCCACGACCTCCAATCCCGTCTCGTAGAAGTGTGCACACCGCCCCCACCCCAGCTTCTTAGCGGCAATCACATTGTCCTTATTGTCGTCTATGAACAGGCATTTTGAGGGATCAGAAATGTTGGCGATTTTCATTGCCTGTAAAAATGGTAACCGTGAGTCGATTTCGCGGTCAAGGAAAAAGCTGTAGTGAATACCAACATTTCGAAAAAATTCGGGTTCTGGCTTGCAATTGAAGTTGAATTGCTCGTAATCGCAGAAAACCAGTCCTTCAACTTGATCCTGGATGTTCAAGATATTGAGGACCCGATTGGCATGCTAGCCTGCCTGTCAGTACTCATTCCCACTCCCAACGTTCAACTCGCAGGACATACGTTTTTGTACGCGTTGGTCAAGGCCCAGACGCGTACCTTTGACCTGTCCAGGTCTTCGAATAGCTTCCTCAGCTTTGGGTTCGGCTGAATACATTCCTCCAAAGGGAGTGTGCCATCACATTTCTGATCAAAATCGAGAGGGTCTGAGAAGCGGGGGATCCATCATCACAAGTTAAATGCCTGATGTGATTGTCTACCTATGGCATGGTGCTGCGTGAGACCGCGTAGAGCAAGTCCGTACTGCTTTTGGTACGTGTGGTGCAATTCCGAGGCTGCCTCTTTATCGAGGCCCAGGGAGACAAAGTATGCTAAGATGGATTCAGAAATTTGCCCGATCTCATTGAAAGAAAACATACCGTGAATACGCTCGCCCATCGCATGTGACACCATGGTGCTGGCAGAATAAAGGGTGTTATCGATGTCAAACCAGACGATCGAGCGGGGATCTTTCAACAACTTGAGTGGAACGAACCGTGAACAGAACCATGCTATTCACACCTTCCGACGTCCCATTCGGAGACATGATGTTGAGGGGAGGGTATCAATGATGAGATGGTATATGATCGCTGCCAACGCGAGTCAGCCGGGCCGCTATCAGAGAGTTCGCTATATCGGGTGTATAGTTCCCACAGATCAAACTCCGACACATCATCGCATCGGTGTATACACTCACCGTGGCGATCGACGCTCTCGACAACTAAATCCTCAAGACTAACGACCAGTGAGTTGGATTTATCCTGGCCAACGAGACAGTTACAAGGGGACATGCTTGTAAACATCCGCTAATCCGGTGGAGGGATTCATTTCGTTGGATGTCTCGTTGGCACTTTGGATGTATCGATGCTCCCCTTGCTGACATTTGCATCTTCAGATGGCCCGCAGCAAAAAAATCATACCCGGAGTTTCCACCCGCGCCCCTCAGGCCTCTGCTCGCCGTAGTTTGAAGAAGCTCAAAACATCTGAGTCTGAAGCTCCCACAACAAAAGAGGTTCAGGTCGGCGGGGAGAAGAACGGTGGAACTCGTCTCGTACCCACATCGAAGGCACCCCGCTACTACCCTGCAGAGGACGTTCGTCAACCGAAGAAAAGTCGTAAATTGCCTAAACCCACCAACCTCCGCCCTACCATCGTTCCAGGCTCTGTCCTTATCTTGCTTGCTGGCCGTTTCAGGGGGAAGCGAGTGGTGTTCTTGAAGCAGCTGGAGAGCGGTTTGTTGTTGGTGACGGGACCGTACAAGATCAATGGTGTACCCCTACGGAGGGTGAATCAAGCGTATGTCATTTCTACATCGACGAAGGTTGACTTGGAAGGCTTTGAGGTGAGTGTTTTTACAACTTGCCAGCAAACAACCGTATCAATACATCGATCTGGTAGCTCGACCCTAAGGTCAACGACACATACTTTTCCAAGGCTACTGTGAAGGGTGCTACTTCTGCAGAAGCAGAGTTCTTCGAGGAGGGCAAGCCAAAGCCAAAAGAACCCTTCCCAGAATCCAAGTCAGCGGACCAGAAGGAGGTTGACAAGGTTGTTATTGCGGCTGTTCAAAAGCAGGAGAACCTGGCTAAGTACCTGAAGGCTAGTTTCGGTCTCACGAAGGGCCAGTACCCTCATCAGATGGTGTTTTAAATAGCTACGTATGATGTGGACCGCATTGCACTATGTACAATGGCTTTGATCACGTGTCACATGTATGACGGAAGTGTCAAGTTGCACGTTGACAGTTAATTGACGCCGTTTCGACAATTCCAATTCCTTCCTTTTCGTCAGTGACTCCTCGCCTCGTCGTGGCTTCTTGATCACCGCGCGCCTCACAAGGAAATGCCGTCCGTCCGGCTCTGCTCGCGGTTACTTCTCGCTGGTCTTGGCTTGGTCCTCTTGTTCAAATGGCCCACGAGCACGTCCTCCTGGATCTTGCTCGCCTGCTGGCCTCTCAGCGCGCTTTTCTTCTTATACATCGCGCGAGTTTACCTCGCACCCTCAGTACTCATGCGCTTTTCCAGCCATATTCGTGTTCGCAGCATCAGCTTGCGTTCCATTCGCGGTCTATACTTTCGGAAAGGCACCTGGACCTGGCGAATCGATCGTTTTGTATATTCCTACCGTTCTTCCACAGATGACGGACCCAGAAGACTCTCTTTCAGGATTGAAGGCTTCAAATTGGAGATCGAACCTCCCCCTACCCCACGTCCACCTCCCACACGTCCTACTCATAGGCGGGGACTCACATTTGCAGACCTTTCACCATCCCCTCTGGCGCTCTACTTATGGTCCGTGTTATCACGGCTCTCCGTCATATTCGATCCTGTGGTTCGGCCCTTCATTCGCCTTGTCGTATATGCAGCACTTCAACAAGTCATTCGTTTCATTCCAAGACTTATGGAAACCGTCCAAATAGACATTGATCAAGCTGTTGTCTCATACGTCGGCTCTCCTAGATTTCAGTTCGTTGTACAGGATGTCGCGTTCAAGGGTCATGTTTTCTTTGCTCAGAGTCCACAAATTCCGCCAATCCGAGACGATGCTCCTTCCCACAACCAGGCGTTGAGCGCACGAGCCCTTGCAATGGGTGCATGGAAGTCGCGTCTTTCCAACGGGTTCCGACGTGCTTGGACCCGCACCTGGAACGATACATTAGGGCGAACGACCGCCTCGGTCACATATGATCTAGCGGTACAACGGATTCACGCATTCATTCCGTCAGATGATCAGGTTCAGATGGGTATGTTCAATAGAACGTTTGCTCGAGTGATTACCTAACCCGGAATTTCAGGTCTGTCGGAAAGCAGGACTATACTGCGCTCCCCCGAGCCGTTTGTTTTCAGTGGTTCGGCCCGCTTTAGCCCAAGAGACGGCACGGTTGAACCACGCAGCGTTCAATGTCGAGTAAAAGTCGGAGCCATTGATGTAGATGCCGACAACCTCCAGCGTTGGTTATCGCACTTTAAGAATACGACCGAGAACGTCCCCGTTCCGCCTCCCAGCTTACTCAACACCATTTCCTCCCCATGGTTGAAGAGTCCCTTCAGTGCAGTCAGTATTTGCTTGGCTCTCAGTGGAACCGTATTGACATTGCCAAGTCTTCCTTAGCCTCGGATTTTCGTGCTCCAGTCATTGCAAAGAGGAAGAAGCGGAATACGAAGGTATGTGCCTCGATGTTCATCTCAGCGCATGTGCTCAATGGCTAGTGTGAAGCCTCTCGAGTTGATTTCAGCTGTACATCTTGATCTAGACTCCGTCACGATTTCGCGGAAAATTGGTCACCACAAGTACAACCTTATCTCCAAATCAGTGACCTGTTCGTGCGAACCCAGAAATGAGACGGTGAACGCCGCCCACCGTGCTTGGCTAGGACATGAATCGTCTATCACATCCCGGGCATTCCTGTTTCGCCTAAACCTCCAGAGCGTTTCCTTACACAGACCGACTGGAGTAATCCGATCCAATCCTCCTATTCTAACCATCCAATCCGTCTCGATCGACGCTACACTGTTGGATTGGCCGTCAATGCTACCTTTCGATCCTTCCTCTCACTGCGATGCCAATCTACCGTCTGTATTCCTCGAGGTCCAAATTGCTTCTGTATCATTTGCAGACCGTCATGACATGCTATTCAATTTAATTTTGGAGCCCGGCTCTCTCGAGAATATGTCAAGTGCACAGTCCTCGCCCGTGTTGCCAAATGTTATCTCGCCAGTTCCTCGATTCGCTGCCAGTGTGACGGTGGGACCCGTTTCTGCACGCGTCTTGTGTGCTGATGTTCCTGGAGTCGAGGAGCCGTACTCGGTGGAACTGGAAACTCAAGGGGTAGTCTTTTCTTCTTCCTCCGACTTTCATATAGGGGCAGCTTCGACTCAACATCTCTCACTGGACGGAAACCTCCCTTTCCGCATGACATGCCCTTTCACCTTCTTTTTGCACCCACTCTTCTTGCGACTACGCACACATAGTTCAAACGCGACGACCCGACGCATGTCTAGGTGGGGTTCGGAATGCACGAGCAGTGAGACTTTGTTTTCCCTGGAAGCTGTGGAGGCCAACGGAACGTTAACGGGACTCGGAGAGGCGAATGATGACGAACAATGTGTGCGCGCCACATTGAACACTCACACGCTATTCGTCGACCTCGAGTGTTGCACGGAAGCTGGGATGGTGGAGTTATGGCACCCTGAAAGGCTCAGAGTTCTGAGTGTTCTTCTATCATTGCTTTCTGCTCGTTGGCCTTCCTCAAAGGCAAGGACTTCCCCTTCTCCGTCAACATCACCTTTGGGCTGTGCTTTGTCGTTTTCTGTTGCGCGGTTTGTGCTGTTCGTTACGGGCTCTGATATCAATCCCGACGCGGACAAGGATATCACTCGCGGAATCGCGTTCAGCACTGGTTTCTCTCTGCGGTATCATTCTGTCAACACAGAGCAGAGGCACGCTCTTCCACACTCTCCGCAATGCTCTCAAGATAGGGCGAAATTATCCTTGCCTGCCGATAAACTCAGCCATGCTGCCCTGCTGCAGAGGGTTTCCGAGACTCCAGGGATGAACGTGATTGCCGGAAACCTCATTCTGTGGAACACGACAGTGCGCGCTGCAGCCGCAGACAAATTCTCAATGGATGACCCACAAATCACAGAGAGAGATAGCCCTCTCCTGCACACCAAGCTACTTCTCTCAATCAAAGATATGAATGTGGACGTCAAATCTACTGCGAAATCCCTGACGAGTTCTGCAGGACCGGCATGCGATGTGACATTCAGCGTCGATGACGTACTGACGCACTTCGAACTTGGTCTTACATACTCAACTCTGCTTGCATTACAAACAGTTCAAACTCTTCGGCAGTGTGCAACCTCATCGAGAGTCCCAGAATCACCACCATATCCTACTTATTCCACTATAATGAACATTCACGGCACAGTTAAAGCTATTCGAGCACGTTTCCGACTTATGGACGAAACTGCGGTTGCGCGGGTCAACTATCTTAACGTGATTCTGACTCCTCAAGACGCTCGCTGCTCCGTCAATTCGTTGCTTGTATGGGTTCCGGTCAAACAACAACATTCGGTCGTCAAAATGTCAGGAAAAACTTGGGAGGAACTCGGGCGTTTACACAGATGCACTTTATCGCTTTCTCCATCCTTTACCGGTCCTATTCTGGTCGAGAGCGATAGCCTACGCTTTCGCATCCCCTCTGGCTATGTTTTTTCTGAACTTCAGCTTGCCACCGTGGTCACTATCAAGGCAATCAGGCATCTAGTCCACGTGGTCCAAAGCACTAAATTCACTCCTATCCCCCCTCCCGAGGCCGAGTCCGCAAAACTTGTGCCCGATGTCACCTTCAGTTGTCGGATGCTTTGCATCGAGGCCGTAGATGACCCCTTTGAGAGTCAGTTGGGGCTCAACTTCAGAGTTGGTCTCGCTGCAGCAAGAGCCAGGCTTCACCGGGAGGAAGCTTTCGACGCAAAAGTGACAGTGGTCAGGTCGGGGCATTCAGCGGCAGACGATGCCTCAGTTACGAACACAGACTATCAGTTTGGCAGAGAGCATTCAGTCTCTGTTCAAGACGCTCGTCAACGTTTGAATGTCGCACACAGTCTAGATTGGACAACAAGGCACCGCCAACACCTTCAGGAACGAATGGCTCAAGAGGAATTAGTTTATCGCGAACTTCATGGTGCAATACCGCTAAAACGTCCCACGAAAGCTCCAGATCTCGTCAAGCCCGCCAAAACCTTGCGAATACCTCCACTGCTTCGCATCACCATCTCAGGACTTCGTCTGCATCTTCAGCGCCCTACCTTCCCTCCCAAACACTTGACCTCCTTTCTGCATGAACAAGGGAGCGGACTTCCCCACGAGACGTGCTACTCCCTGCTTATACCCATGCACCTACATATCTCCCTTACGGCTCTCCAGGCCTCACTTCGTGACTATCCATTGCCACTGCTTTACATCCCTCCACATTCTGGTGATGGCGGGTCTCCCTCGCTTGTTTTTGATTCCAATCTTGTCATCGCTGAGGAAATAGGTCCTCCCCAGTCGGTTGACTGGATCTCCTGCCCTGTGGTCGGTCTTGAAGACGGATTTTCTGATACACCCCCGCTCGTAGTTTGCGTCCCGAAGACCCTCATGCCGGTGAAGACATACGCTCGGCCAACTGTATCGGTCCTCACAGACCAGACAACCGCATTCGCCTGGGGAGTTAGCTACAGTCCAGCGATCCATGATGTTGTTCGGGTTCTAGATAGCTTGACTCCGGAAGCTCGAGATCCATCTCCACATATTGGCTTCTGGGACAAGGTAAGAATATCGGTTGTTATAGGATGATTTGACTTGAAAAATTCCCTAGTTGAGGTTGATTTTCCATTGGACAGCTGAAATTTCGTTCAAGGAAGAAGTTCGCCTGTACATCAAGGGTAGGTATCACTATTAAAAAATCGCACGCAGGTGTTTACATATTTTCAGGTAATCGCGATCCGTACATATTGGATAATGATGGCGCAGGTTTTGCCCTCTGCTGGCAAGGTAAACCGCAGATCAATATCGGCTCTCGAAACAGAGATCGGGAGCTCGTACAGGTTTACAGCGATTCCATGTCCATAATTATACCCAGGTGAGTTATTTTTATTTTATTTTTACATGCATCTAACTCTTCTTCAGGTTCGAGTCGGCGACTGGCTCTGAGGGCATCTACGCACAGGGACGCATTGTTGCACGAAATGACTGGGTCAAGTTATGCGCCAACTTGTGCTCTGGCGTTCGTTTTGGCGTGGGGGCTATGTTTGAACGCACGTGTAATGGAGTGGGGTGTAGTAGGTGCACGGGCTCTCCTTTCGATCGTGAATGTCGGTTTTTCCATTTCCGACCACATCATAGCGTGGAGCTTGTCAAAATGGAGTCTTCTGATCTTCAGGTGGGCTTTTATTTTCCACAAATTTTGCCTACTGTTCTAACGAGCGCAGGTTGATTCTTACTGTGGTTTCCGGTCGAACTTCATCCACTTGTCATTTTCAGTGACTTCGGCTCTCCGACAAGGATCGACTGACTCCGATTCCCAATCGAGTAGCTTTCACCTCACTCCGAAGGCATTCTCCAGTTTTTGGTCATGGTGGGGACTATTCGACAGCGGGCTAGCCTTACCCATCAGACAGGGTTCCCTCTACCCGCGGAGGGCGCTATCACCCAAGTTTGCACGTCACGTGGCAACGCTCAAATACCGGATTTCAGTGCCAGAGCTGTTCATAACGCATGTGTACATTGATGACAGCAGAGAATCATGGGAGGATGGGACCACGACTATTGTGGGCCTGAAAGCCAAGGTCAGCCACTTCCAGGCCGACATGCATCAAAGGGACCAAGAGACAATCGCGCCGGGCAAAGTCCCTGACAGCATTCAGGTCGTGCGACATAGACCATTCTACACCGCTGAAGTCGTCCTCAAAAATATCGACCTTCGTGCTATGTTGGCTGTTTTCTCTGAGCCGCTCAAACAGTCAGTGCCTCTGTCCGCCAGCCATAACAGCAGCTTCAAGGACCAGGCCTCCTCAAGTCCGGGGATTCCTCCATCATGGCTGAATAAAGATGACTGGGTCGAAACAGATTGGTCGCCTTCACACAATCTTCCAGAAATCCAATTATTTCCTGTACTTTCCTGCCCCAAGCTAACCTATCTCAAGAGAAACTCGCGTGTCACCAAGATCCAAGTGGAAAACAGTAAATTTGGTGATGAGAATACTCACACATGTTTGCTTGGGAGTGAGCCCTGTAAGAACCGTCGTCCTTCAATATCAATTTAGCTCTGATTTCTTTTACTTTTACTTTTCTGGCTCTAGCTGTTCCACAAGTGGAAATTTCCCTTGCAGAAGAGCGCATTCTTGCGTTGCATCATGTGGCCGAGGAGGAAGTAAAGTCACCCCGACTTGTTCAGGTGCGTTTTAACAATCAAAAGAGTGAAATATGTATTGATCCATTTCTCAGAGGCAATATCCTTTGGATAAAATGGTCACCCTTCTTCGAGACTATGTTAACCATCTGAAAGCAGTGGATCAGTCTCCGGAGGAGGGTACACGCCAGAGTAATGTCGAGAGTTATTATATGCCGGCTGAAATGGTCTCCGCCAACGAATGGGCCGACTTTGAGAATGTCTATCAAGTGCATTCCCCAAATCTATTTATGTGCAATGCTGTCCGCGATGTAAGTTTTCTTTTTCTCATCCAGGTATGCGAGAGTTCATTTTGTCAATAGATTTTGACGCAATACTACAACTGTTCCAAAGCCCGTCGCGGGTATGAGTATCATATGGCAACTCGGTAGGTGATTGTAGTTGTACGTCTTCTCTGCTCTGATTGTGATCGAAAGTGTCGTCAAATTCATTCGAGATCAAGCCGAAGCCATGCTACAAGCAGCTGATCAGCCTGAAAAATCCAAGGCCTCAGGTGGTGCGGCACAAGTGGCCGCCTCTGCCTTGCGCAGGATGTTGACCGGAGGACGAGGCAGCACGTCACTGGATATCCAGACGGACGTCCAAACTTCCGACCCAGCCGACGTAAATCCCTTGGAGGGATGGGAAGAGGGCGTCGTCCTTCGCAAGAGGCATTTCTGCCTTCTGCTAAAGCCTCAAATCATTTTGCGGAGCACTGATCCGGTCCCCGACGTTGATATGGAATCGGTCGTAATCCTTGCCGCAGTTCAGGCAAAGTTGCAGACGTTCAAGATAATGGATGCGTCCAATTTGGAAGATCCTGTCAGTGGCCATATCATGCACAGGTACGACATTGTCTTGTGAACGGGAGCTTAACTTACCCCGAATTGTAAAAGGAACTACATCTCATTAGATGGTCTGCAGACCTTCTGTCCTGCCGATTCGGATACATACGACAGTGGCTCGGTTCCTTTGGAAGTGCTACTTGATTACCGTTGCGAGAGCGATTCCTTTGATCGTATTGTTCCTCAAACCAACGCCAACTGCCTATATGACCGGTTCAATCGACTCAGACTTCGCAACAACTTCGCTTCTACGACTCCCCCGAAATCAGAGCGTTCACACCGAGGAAAGCATGCACATCTGCAGAATGACACTGTTGAGTATTCGCCGTGACTCCCTTTCATATATCTGACTTCTTGCAACCCAGGACTTGGTGCAGGTTCACGTTCCGCGCTTCACGGTATCAGCGAACGACCGACATTTCCAGTTTATTTCCAACATCATCACACATCTGATCCTCTTTTCGGATGTCGCGCATAAAGCACGGCTGGAAAAGTTGGAGACTCTCCTTTTTGCGTATGACTTCACAGATTCGAGGTCTGTTGCCAGTGTCGTCTCCAACCTTCAGAGTCGACTCAGGAGCATGCTCGAGACACATGACGATGTCAGTCGCCAAGTGCAGGATAACTGTGCCCAGACAAAGTCGCAGACTCTCAAGCTCAAAGCTCACATCTTCTTGCTAGTGGAAGAACTCAACCTGATTTTTGACGCGATTCGCTTGGCTCAGAGCAGGACAGATGGTCATTCAGACAATAAATCCGCTCTTCTTCTACAGGCTTCTTCATCAGAAATTTCCTGGAAGATGTTGGACGATAATCGGGATCTGCTCGCGAAACTTGCTATGCGCAATATAGACTTCTCGTGGTTGAGCAAACAGGATAGTTCTACGGCCAATCGCTTGACGGTTGGTGACCTGCAGGCTTTCGATGGGTCACCGAATGCAGTTTGGACAGAAATAGTCTCAAAGTACGAGGAACCTTCCAATCACCCACTTTACAAGGTACTTTCCGTTCTCGAGCATTATAGACGATTCTCAATACGTGAACAGAGAGACCTTTTCCTCGACGCCGATTGGACGGTGCTTGCTCCTGTTGGCGGTATTACAATTTACGAGAAGTTCCAGCTCGACTTCCATCCGATTCGTCTGCAACTCGATGCACGCCTTGGCCAGCGTATCATGGAATATGTCTGGCCTGCTCGGCGCGGGAGGAACCTGGCCGATATGGAGCGCGTGGTTGATTATCTATCTGATCGACCTCCGGAGCCCCCTCCTCCCAGATCTTCCCTCGAGTCCTGTGCATTGACACAAAAATCGCGCGTGTCACTGGATTCCAGCAGGCTTGCGCCAAATCTGAGGAAACTAGGTCCTTCTCGATCATTTACCGACTTGCGTAGTGCAGCCGCTGAATCCACGAAAACACCTGTGGAAGCGTCTTTCTCCCAAGCAGGAACATCAGATTCAGACGCCAACGAAGATTCCTGGAGCATCATGAAGGCCACTCGCGAAGACCCGCCTGGAAAGGACGACGCTGTAGAAATGAAGACTCGTTCGTCTCAGAAAACTTTCATTCTAGTGAAAATATCGAGGTTGGTGAACATACTGAATCACTGGATTGGATTTGGCTTAACTCGTCCACCAGCATCGAGCTTCTGCTGAGCATGATGAAGGCAGAATCTTTCGAGTGCCGTGATGCACGAATCCGCACTCATACACTTGAGTTCCGTAATCAGACTTGGAGTGTACGAATCTTTTTCTCTCCGGCACAATGATTTACTCATCTGTCATAGTTCGAGGAACTGGTCGACCAATTCTTACCCAGCAATCTGACCTGGAAAGGTTGGGTCCGCATGGCCTTCCATCAACCACTTGTCCCAGTGCTTCCAGTGGCCCGTGAACTCTTTGCGAAGACGAAGCTAATTCCTTCCAAAAATGCTTCGCAAAACGATTCTCGCACGTCGTCCAAGAGGGTTATTTTTCGGGGAAAGAAAACTCCCACTGACGCCACGATACGGGTCCAACGAAGATCGTCTTCAAGTGGGGATGCTCCCAACGCCCTCGCTCTTGCCAACAACGTACTCATGCCAACACTCACGGATGAGCCAGAATCCGTGGGCGCAAGGGTACTGGAACAAGGCCTCGGCGGCAAACATCAACAGGGTCGACCACGGTTGCTTGGTGTGTTCTCTCGTGGAAAGAATGAGACTCATAGCCCATCAATCCCGAGCGTGAGTATTTTTTCCCCCTTGACTTGCCCTCGTTCACACGTTTCTCTAGGAGGGAGAGCATCATGCGTCGGGTGACCCCTTATCGAATATGCAAGGCTCGACTGTGCATGATGAATCGAATAACAATCACTGACTAACTTATTGATGTTACTTGCTCGTTGGACTTGTTTAGCAGCATTCTGTAATTATCTCGCATTGCTACATTGATCTGCATATATTATAGCACCGTTCGTTCCTGGAGGAGTCCTGGTGTGTTCGATGGTAATCATCGTTATCCTCAGGACCCTTCATATTAATCGCCCGTAACCTTGTCCATGACACTCGCTGAGACAACTGATATACTTGCATTGACATTACATAAGCTACATCATAAACAATCGAGGATTGTTGAAATCCGACTACTACGCCAAAGCCAGGTCAAGCTCCTGCCTCCAAAGAGACACCTGGCCGGCCCACAAAGCAGCATTGAACTGCTCTGTCCTCCCGATGCTCCCATCGGACCGGATATGAATGATCGCAACACAACTACCCAAGGTCAAACACAAAGCCTGCGCGACATGAAAAGGCCTCGATAAATTAACCACTTCGTGGGCGCTGTTGAAGCGCAATGATGAGATATTCAAGCATTCTCACGAGCCCAGCGAGCAGCAGCGACCAGGTTAGTCAAGGAAGCTGCGAAGAACGTATAAGCCTATTCCAACGTACAAATGAATAGAATGCCATACCTTCCGTCTCTTTCCAACCACGTGTCTTCAGACCGCAGTCTGGGTTGACAAACGTCAGGGCAGCAGGAATAATGGAAAGGGTTGCCTTGAGACGGTCTCTAATCTCTTGTTCGCTAGGAATCCGAGGAGAGTGGATATCATAGACACCGGGACCGATGTGATTAGAGTAACCGTACTGCTTGAAAGTTTGCAACAATTTCATGTCGCTTTTAGAGAATTCAATCGAAATCACATCGGCATCAAGGCGCTGGATGGACGTGAAGATATCGCCAAAGTCGGAGTAACAGAAGTGGGAGTGGGTCTGGGTTTCATCGCGAACACCCGCTGTGGAGAGCTTAAAGGTGTTAACAGCCCATTCCAGGTATTCGTCCCAGTCAGCGGCACGCAGAGGCAGCTGGAATAGAAGTTAGATGACTGCCGTGCTTATCTTGCGAATTCAACTTACGCCCTCACGGATGGCCGGCTCGTCGACTTGGATGGCGGCAATGCCAGCAGCCTCGAGATCAACGACTTCATCGCGAAGTGCCAATGCCAACTGCTGGGATTGCAGCTTGCGAGCCACGTCATCGCGAGGGAATGACCAGTTCAGGATCGTCACTGGACCAGTGAGCATACCCTTCATGGGCCTCTTGGTAATGCTCTGTGCGTAGCTACTCCATCTCACGGTCATGGGTTCAGGGCGGCTGACGTCGGCTACAATGATCGGGGGTCGAACATAGCTGGGAGGAATCAATCAGATTAAATCGACGAGGCAAGCGGACTACTTACCGAGAGCCATAAGACTGGACCCATGCATTCTGGGTGAAGACGAAACCGCTTAATCGTTCACCGAAGTATTGAACCATGTCGTTCCTCTCTGGTTCACCGTGAACGAGGAGGTCCAACCCACACTTCTCCTGGAAGCTAACAACGAGTTGTATCTCCTTTTCGATGAACTTGTCATACTCGGCTTCGGAGATCTCGCCCTTGCCAAGCTTCGCGCGAGCACTGCGGATTTCCTTGGTTTGCTTCGGGGAAGTCGTCAGACGTACGTCAACCAATAGCGGAGGATAAAGTACTCACAGGGAAAGAGCCTATGGTAGTTGTGGGGAACTTGGGCAATGCAAGCGCCTTGGCCTGAACTTCATTGCGTTTGACGAATGGACTCTTGCGGTGATACATCTCCTCTGTGATGGAGGCAACACGGGCGCGGACAGCGTCATCGGAGGTACGCTCGAATTCACGACGTCTACCGATTGAAACGATGTTTGCCACCAGGGCAGAGGCTACTTGTGGATCCTGTGAACCGGAAAGGACGGCAGCGATAGTCGCGACTTCCGAAGCTTTTTCTGATGCAAATGAGAACCAGTCCTTCTGTTGCGCAGTCAACTTGGCTTCATTCGACAAGGTCACGGGAGTGTGTAGAAGAGAAGACGATGTCGCAATGATGACGCGATCTTGGCCAAGTTTGGCAATGGCCCTCTGAGCCTGTTGGATGGCGGTGGTGAAGTCGGCCTTCCATATATTTCTCCCGGAAACGACACCAAGAGACAGGATAATTTTGGTAGATTCGATCGCTGCCAAAACATCATCGAGCTGTCCGGGAGCACGAATCAGGTCGATGTGAAGACCAGCGACGGGCAGCTTGGCGATAAAGTCTAGGTTGGAGTCCAGACGGGCGAAGTATGTGGTCAGAATGATCTTGGGAGCTGCCGGAACCAGTTCAGCATATGCGGTGGCATAGTGACTGCTGAGATTCGCGGCCTTGTCAAGAACGAGAACTGGCTCGTCAACCTGGACCGAGCTAACGCCAGCAGCCTTGAGCTCGGACAACAATTGCTTGTAGAGGGGCAAGATCTTTGAAAGCAAAGAGATAGGTTGAAAGTTAGCAGACGCTTCCTTGGCAGCCTTTCCGAGGACGAGGTACGAAATTGGTCCCAAAACCACCGGACGAGTTTCGATTCCCAGTGCCTTGGCTTCCTTGTACTCCTGAAGGGCTTTGTTGTACAACAACTTGAAGTCAGTCTCCTCGGAGAACTCCGGGACAACAAAATGGTAGTTAGAGTCGAACCTACAAGACAGTGGTAAGCGAGCAGTAGCAGCAAGGTGGCGTTAATGAATTACTAACCACTTCTTCATTTCACAAGCAGGAACATCAACACCATCGGCTTGACGACCCCGACCCATCGCGAAAAATACATCGAGATCAGACAGACCGAGTCCGACATAGCGCTTAGGGATAACGTTGAAAGCTGCGGAATGATCCAAGACGTGATCATAGAGCGTGAATTCACCGCTGACCGAAAATGAGGCTCCGTGTACATTGATCAAGGAAGCGAACAACAAACCTTGGAATCAAGTCGACCTTGCGTTCCTTGAGACTGGTCCAGCTTGTCTTTCGAACGTCAGCAGCAACCTTTTGGAGGTCAGCTGCGGAGGATTTGCCGGCCCAATAGGCCTCGACGGCCTTCTTAACTTCACGGTTTGCACCTGATTGGGGGTCGCGTCAACAAAGGTAAAAAGCGCAAACGAGAAGGATGATCACCGATGCGGGGGAAACCAAGGACGCTGGACAACACCATGTTGTATGAGAGGGTGAATGAAAAGAGGAAAGAAAGAGTGATGAATTGAAATGGGGTGATACCGCGTAGGCGTGATTTTGAGATGTTTGATGGGCCTGCCCTGAGTTACGGTTATCTATCGTGATCTAATCGGCGCTACCGGCTGTCCCATGTTCGTGTGAATGCTCGCACCAATTACTACACGATCTAAACACGTTCTGCACTTCCTCGCCATTGTTTCGCCATTGATAGGAAACCGTCAGATCACATACACGGGAGACTTTACTTCTCCGTATGGGACTCTGAATCCCAGACTGCGGAATCCTGGGTATGTCAGGCTGAACAGCATCATTGAATTATCTCGAACGTGTGATAGTCTCCAGGGGCTCGTACGAGGTTGCTGCTCCGCCGAATCATTCTTTCTCTCGTGCTGTGGGTTTACACCGATGTTTGCACGCGGATACTGTGCAAGGCTATCCAGCCAAGATGCGCTCGTGAGAATGACTGATGGTACACACCAGTCTGAGCATTCAGCATATCTAGAAATGGAAAATACCTCCTCTGCAGCTGGCTCATAGCTCTCGTCACCAGACCACTGAGGATCGGCATGTTGTCGAATCAGTTGAGCACGCACTCGGACCGTTCGGAGTCGTTCCGTGAAATTGCTGCATGCAGATTTAGCCAACGCCGAGTCTGTGATCAATGTCCGATCACTTCCCCTCTCCTCTGATCCCCTAATCATTCAACATGACCTCCCTTGAAAATAAATCCTTTGTTCTGGAAAAGATCCAGCACACAGAATTCAAGTCACGGCCAATCCCAACAAGTGAGTTTAACACACTTTCTGAGCACAACAGCTGGGCGCTAACCACCAGCTAGTCGGTGCTCATGACGTCCTTGTGGAAGTGAAAAAAACAGGTGGGGTTGCTAGTTCTTACACAACCTCCGTTGACCTGACCCTGAATGGCAACTCAAATCCACAGGCATCTGTGGATCTGATGTATCGTTGTCTTCATGATTATGATCGCATCTCACTTTTCATCCCAGATCCACTACCTCGTGCATGGAAGAATTGGGGACTATGTACTTCAACCTGGCTCTGACATGGTTCGTCGTCCCATAATTCGTGCTTCTTGTGCTGAGTTTGTTACTTTTCAGGTTCTTGGCCACGAGTCATCTGGGGTCATTTCCAAGGGTATCGTAATCGTTGGACAGTGCTTACATATATACTGATCTTCAATTCATCAAGTCGGATCTGCCATAACCCACCTCAAACAAGGTGACCGGGTTGCCATCGAGCCTGGCGCTACGTGCAGAACGTGCGAAGCCTGCAAGGAGGGCAGATATCAGGTCACTATCTCCTTTGGGGTGTTATCAGTGCAGATTATTCATGCTCTCATTCTCAAAGTTATGTCCTGACGTCAAATTTGCCGCTACTCCTCCATATGATGGCACGCTCGGCCGCTATTATGCCGTTCCCGCAGATCTTGTGTATTCCCTCCCCCCTCACCTTACCCTCGAGGATGGTGCGATGGTGAGGATTCCTGCAGCTAGAATGCATTCTGTGTTTTACCGTGACTTTACCCACCCAAGATGGAGCCGTTGTCTGTTGCCGTCCACTCAGTGTCGAGACTTGGGGGCCTCAAGGCAAATCAATCAGTCGCTGTCTTTGGCTGCGGTCCTGTTGGGATTCTTTGTATGGCTGTCGCAAAGGCTCTCGGAGCTTCTCGTATTATCGCAGTCGACATCGTGCCAGGTCGTCTTGATTTTGCGAAATCATACGCTGCTACGGATGTATACCTGCCTCCTACACTAAAACAAGATGAAAGCCGAGTGGAGTACTCCAAGCGCTCAGCAGCGGCGCTGAAACAACAACTCGGTATCGCAGAGCGCGGCCCTACCGCTATCGATCTTGTCGTCGATGCGTCTGGTGCCGAGGTTTCCATTCAGACTGGCATCCGTATCGTGAAAACTGGAGGGACCTACGTGCAAGTGAGTTCTGGGGCAGAAAGCCAATCAAGAGTGACTTTATATACGCTTCGTCTTCACAGGTCGGCATGGGCCCGTGCGACATCACCATTGACATGAGTGCCGTGCTCTCCAAAGAGCTTGTTATGAAAGGATCTTTCCGCTACGGTGTTCGTTAATTTGTTCTGTATAGTGTTTTTCTGAAGACTGATCGAATGTAGCCTGGCGATTATCCGCTGGCTATCGCTCTAGTTGCACAAGGCAAGGTAGATTTGAAACCTCTGGTTTCACATCGGTCAGTTTCTGCGCCATTCATCTGTCCTACGTTGTCACAATCCGTTATCCACGTCAGTTTCCCATTCGAGGATTCTTATCTTGCATTCCAAACCACCCGTAACGGGAAGAGCGAGGACGGCAAGGGCGTTATCAAGGTCATCATCTCTGGTCCTGACGTTGATGTCAACGACGTATAAATAAGTTTTGCGTGGCATTCAAGCTGTCGAGTCTGTGAAGTACTTACATTGTACATATAACTCTTGTTCGTCGTATCTCTTGTGTACTTTTCTAAATTTACTACTACTAGTCCAACAAATTCCTCGGAGTCCGACTTTGGGGCCTTTTGGTTACTGAATTCGAGAATATGCGTTGTCAGAGTTATATCATGGTAGGCTTCTCGCATCCTGTCGCAGACCACCATTGTTGTGAACATGGAGCCTCGGTTTATTGGTCCTTTGACCTAATTTACGAGGCTGTAACTTCGGAGTCAAAGATCGTCGAAGTCTGCAGTGTCACGCCGCCAGTGACGCCGGCCCGGATTACGGCACAGTAGTAATTTGCCAACGGAGCCTCGAACTTGCGTCAATTCCACTCTACAACAATGACCTTTGGGCCAAGAAACGCGTACTATCTACGCATATCCACGAATACTGTTCTCCCACTGTTTGTCAGTCATAATCTCAGGCTGAAGCCTCGTAGCAGATCAGCCTAACAAATGGATATCCACAGCTTTACCTTGACGAACGACATATTGAATGGATGTCAGACATAGTCCTGCAACATGTGCTTGCGGACTTGAGACCGTTGTACGTTGATAAAGACGGGGCACTGCGACATGCCAAAGTTTTTGACCAGCTCTCGCAGAATCATTCCAAAGCTTCGAGCAGAAAGGGATGTTCACTTTGGTTCAGGAACTGGGTCCGGAAATAAACGAGGAACCGTTGATGTCCATCGCGGTGGTCCGTGCTCACATCCTTCGCCAAGTTGCTTTCTCACATGCTAATGCTTCACAGAAACTTACCAGTTTGCCTATTTCTTTCGCAAGACCGAACCTCACACAGTTCTCTTCAAGGCAGGTAGACGTGCCTGCTTGACAACTACTAAAAATAACGAAATCTTCAGTCTAGATATTTTGTCACTGCTCCCGTTTCTTCAATAGCTTCCAAGTCTGCATCTTCGCGACCTACAGATCAGAATCCTCAAAAGAAGAGATCGAGGACCCGGGTGTCCGCCACGGAAAGCAAGCGCAAACGTGTCAAGACTAATAAAGGAAAGAGCAGAGCCGAAAGCCATCTTGATGAAGATGAATGGTCCGCCGAGGACAGTGAAGACGACGACATGGATGACGCTGATCTCATCCCAAGAGCACCTCGCCCGGTGCGAAGGCGTCGTCGCGCCGTCGCTGATGCATATCGGGAAGACGATGACGACAATGAAGTAGATATGCACCAAGATGTCACCATGAGTTCTCCATCTGCTGAAACGGATGGCGCATCTTCCGAATTTTTGTAAGTCGAACTGCTTGTACAAGATCCGGTCATTGATAAATTTGACGAAATCAAGACCTGTCGCGGATGATGGAGATGCCGTTGCTTCAGATGACAACGATCTCTTACCTGATGTAACGGATATAGACCTTGTCGTCGAGGAAGAAGAGGAGAAACCAAAACCCCTTCTCAAGCTTAAATATCAATCTTTCCCGATCACTGGTCATTGCCTTTGTGTGGTCGTCGAGCCGTGGCCACCTCTATGCGCAGAAACTACGCCGCCGTCGCATGGTCTTGGGACGCCAGTTCGGCCTGGAAGATTGGAGCCATCAAACGAATCTGTTATGACAGGCCAGAGAGCAAGAACGCCCTTGTTTTTCCCGGAATACGATAGGGGAGCGAGTGAAGCGCCCTTTGCAAGGGAAAGGACTCCTCCTCCTGTGCCACCCTTCCATGACGCAGTGTCAAGAACCGAAGACGATGATTATAACGACGACCTCATGAATTTCAGTCAAACGCTCAACGCAGTTGGTCATATGCACGCTCTCGCAGCTGACGACGACGACGATATGGATGGAGCAATATTGTTTGGAGATGCGGATGAAGTAAGGGAGTTGTTCTAGGATGATACTGAGCTAGTACAGATGTATTAAGCACGTCCGATCTCTTTCAATATCTCGATTTTGCGAGATTCCATGACTTGTCGGAATCCCGCGTTCGTTATGTCAAAACTACCATGGCCTCCGGACAACGCGCGTAATCGAGTCGAGTAATCCAACATTCGACTTAATGGAGCAACAGCGTAGATTGTTTGTTGCGCCCGTGGCAAAGCGGATGCAGACGACGATGCCCTAAGAGAAGTCGACGAGGGTGAAAGTGCCTCAGGAGGCATATACAGCCCATCCAAGGAATATGAATCTCCATCCTCATCAACTGTCGGAGATGAACTGGTAAGGTCAAGGACTTCGCCCCCGTTCTCTGTGATGTCTTTGACAACCTTGCCAAGTGTATCTACGTGGACAGAAACCTTGAGGTTGACAAAAGGTTCGAGAATAGGACCCATTCCCGCTGCTTTAAGCTTGGAGCGCAATATGTAAGAGCTTGCACCAGCGAGGATGGATGGTGGTGCGTGAGGTGGAAGCATGTATTGTGTTATCTGGACCTTGACATGACAGAGTGGAAGTGATGTATGAGGGGAGCTGGAGAGGGCGCTTGAGATGCCACGGGCAAGGTTCGCTGAATGATCACTTTGGCTTGAGTTCGAATCAGAGGTCTTGAGCGGGCGGCCCCGAGCGTCCAATACAAGATTTCCATCGAATGCTGGATCGCCATGTTCATCCTCTCCAAGGGGTGCTACTGAGAGCGCGATCTTAACCGAGATTGGTCTCCCAGCAATCTCTGTCGACCATTCTTCCAACCGCGCAGAGATGCTGGCATCCGTTGATTCTCGGTAGCTGACCTGACGGCTCCCGAATTCGAATTTAGCGCCCCACTCATCCTTCAATCGACCTTCAATGATCTCCAGATGCAAGGCACCGAGACCATGGACAAGAATTTGGCCTTCGTGGCTGTCTGTACGAACAGAAGGATCGGTTCGAATTAACGAGCGGACAGCTTCTTGGACCGGATCGAGGTCAGAGTGGGAATCAGGTATAACCGAGGCTGACATGACGGCTGGAGGTGGTGTGACCCCTCGAAGCGACAGCTGAGAGGTATCGAATTTCCCGAGTTCACGCGCATCCACAAGGGTGTCCCCAGTGCGAGTATGCTTGAGGCCGAGAACGACTCCAACGGAGCCATAAGGAAGATGATCCACTTCCTCCGTTTCTGAGGCATAAAGCAGAAGAAGTTTTGAAATCTGTTCTTTCTGACCCGTGTTGACGTTAAATATTGTCCTTTGGCGTTTGAGGGTTCCTAGGTAGCGAGGACATTAGAAAAAGGCCAGGCGGTCGATCATGCGCTCACCTGAATATACACGTATGAATGTCATCCATCCCCTTCGTTTGTCCCATGTAACCTTCCAAGCCAGCAAACGCACCGGTGCGTCTGGGAATTCGGTTGACAAGCGTACGTCGAGGGGACTCGCGAGTAAATGTCCTGCGTAATCCATGACCAACTCCGTACCGATACCTTTGACGGCAGAACCACACAACACAGGGAGAACTTGATTTGCGAGGGTCGCCTTTCGCAAGTGAGCAATTATTTCCGTAGAGCCTACTTGTAGATAAGAGTACGGGTTCGATGGGAAATCAAGGAGACGATTCATCAGATCTTCGGAAAGCATCGCGAGGTTTTCCAGGAGAGCCGTTCGAGCAGGTACCAGGTGGGGGATAATCGGATGGTCGGTCTGGAAGACCTCCCCAAGTTCTGAGGAGTCTTTGACCAGCGGAAGGGGATTGCAAGTGTAACTTCCATCTTCTGCCCACCTCCAAAGTTCCCATTTTACAAGGTCCACCAAGCCTTCAACACCTGGCTCCGCCCGAGAGTAGTTTTCTGGATTCATGGATGCCAAAGGGAGTGTAATCGTTAAAGGGTTCGCATGTAACTTGTGGGACAAGATGGATAGTAATGAGGATCGAAAGGATGCTCCTGGTCGGTCAAGCTTGTTCACGAATAACATGCGAGTGGCTACATTGTATCTGAAAATGGTCAATATGAGTGAGTATGAGACGGGTGAATTTATGAAATATGCACTTGGATAACTGCCTCCATACACCTTTCGTCTGCGCTTCGACGCCCTCAACCGAGTCAATTAGCACAACAGCACCATCGACCACACGACTAGCGCTTTCGACCTCCATACCAAAGTCGGCATGGCCTGGGGTATCAATGAGATTAAAGTCCCAGTTCTTCCATTTAACTGGTATGCTTGCAGACTGTATCGTTATACCCCTCTCCCTCTCCGCAGGAAGAAAGTCTGTAGTGGTGCTTCCGCTGTCAACAGAGCCTTGGGATGGAATATAGGATGATTTGTGTAGGATGGATTCCGTTAATGTTGTTTTACCGGAGTCTGCGCGAGAAGTCAGACGCGACTTCTACGATGCAATTTTGCCATACAGACCAATGTGAGCTACTAGTGCCATGTTCCTGATGTCGGAAGTCTCATTTTGAGCGACGGAAGCAAAGTAGCGGGGTGTAGCACGAGGGGAGTTACATCTCCGGAGCAAGTGCCGGTGTAGCATGGAAGACAAAAGACGCGACCCTAATAAAGGCAAATAGGATCGTAGTACGGTACTACCATGCAAGACATCCAGGCAGATGACTTCGAACGACGTATGCAGGAACGCAGAAACTTGAAGCACCCACTCCAGACAATTCCTGCAACTATAGAGCCACACGGCAATATTCCGAATACCCCGCTCGCAGCATCCACGATATCATTTCTCCTCGGAGGTTCCTTTGCCCTAGGATTTTCCCTTTTCCTACGAGGAGGCATCCAGTCACACTGGTGGGCCACGTATCAGCTCGGTTTCTTTGTTGCCGCCTGGTCGGGTTTCCATTGGGGCGAGTTCGCAGTTACTGCCGGCTGGAATCTGGAGAAATGTAGTGTGGACTGTGAGCGCGCCACAATTCCTGCGATCACTTGGCTTCTTGACTAACGTCCCTTTAGCATTCTTGCTTGAAAACGGCGCGATGTATCATATCGCAAATGGCGTGGCGCTCATCGAATACTTTATTACACTATTATTTATTCCCTCGTCAAAATCATTTTCATACATTTCTACCATCGGTGCGTTGCTCATGCAATGACTTGTCTCATTCTCCTAAGCAGGTGTCACAGGTATTTTTCTGGTATTGATCGGACAGGCGCTGAGGACAACTGCAATGACGCATGCCTCCACTAATTTCTCGCATTCGATTGCATTCCGTAAACGGGAGACTCATCGACTGGTGACTGACGGAATATATGCGTAGGTCATCTGTTGAAAGCAAAGCCGGCTAAATTCGGCCTAATATTGTGCTAGATGGTTCCGTCACCCGTCGTATGCGGGTTTCTTCTACTGGGCGTTAGGCACACAGATGGTGTTGCAAAATCCGATCAGCTTTGTAGGCTTCGCTGTAATCCTCTGGAGGTTCTTTCACCGACGAACTCGAGGTCTGTCACCTTCTCTGTCCACTCCGTCCACTGATTATTTGGCAAAGTCGAGGAGAAGACTCTGGTTCAGTTCTTTGGCAACGACTATGAAACTTATCGTCGTCGCGTCAGCACATGGATCCCATTTATCCCGTGAACCTTTCGAGCGGTTCAAATACACTGTCATGTACATGTCACGCAGATGGACTCGAAATAATGAATAACATGACATGCGTGATCATACAGAGCTGTTGAAGGTTACCGCATACTGAGCATGACCTTGAAGTATGTTGTCCATCTCATCCAGTCTCAACATCACCTAGTCCGTGACCACCGTCGTCCGGTCCGAAACGTAAACACCATCAAGGAATTTACGGATATCCTTGTTCCGCACTCTGCAGCTACCCTGGATCGATGCGGCTAAACAACAATCAGTCGGTCGCTCATCCTGTTTGGCTAATCATATACCTGATTGCGAGACATTTTCGACGTCATTGCCCTCCAGGATAAGTTCATCCTTTTGCGCTTTTGACTCTGCTATTGTTACACCATCCAACATATCGACGTAGCGAACAGCCTGTCAAGAATCAACTTACAACTCCCTAAACGCTCTTGTCAGACGTACCTTCTCCCCGAGGAAGTTCACAATTTCCAGCTTTCGCCCGCTGTCTTGAATGATGGCATTTATGGGAAAGTGAGCATACACTGCACGCATTTTGTAAAGAAAGCCCTGGTCATCGCGTCAGCGTCTTGACCAGAGTAAAGTCGGATGCGGCCTGCCTTCGTCACCCCGATGATCATATTGTTGATCAGACTTCTGATAGTGTTCAAACAGGCAACGTGCTTGCGTCCCCCTTGCCAGACAGCCAGAGTGACCTTCGACTTGTCCTTTCCAGCTTTGACCACTCGGATATCCATGTCGACATGACGGACGTTTTTCGTGAGCGTGCCTCTTGGACCGGTCACCTTGATGACACGGGACTTAATCTCGACGGTGACACCTTCGGGAATATCGAGTTCTTCGGTCTTGAGGATGTCGCGCATCTGACATACAAGACGGTCAGTTAAGTTATCCTCAGTGGGCCGATGTAATCCATCGATTTCAAGACGTAGGGTTGCATGGAATAAGATCCACGATACAATAAGGACGAGAAGAAGAGTCGGATGCCACGAAATCGACTTACTTTGCGGTTGCTGTTGTTCTCGGGGACGTTGAGGACGTTGAGCTTGGTAGGCTACCCGGGCTACACGCTAACCGGTTATTCGCGGTCGGAGATTTAAATACAATAAGGCGGCGATTCCCAAGCAAGCGCAGTGACATCTGCTTCTTTACCTTCACCCACCATCACCGTTTCATTGGGAGCCCCGGCAATCGTCACTTTTTAAGTGAAATATATTCAGAGTCTTCTCGCTTGGCGTTTCTAGGTGAAACCGTGTAACATTGGCAAGAGCTTGCGGCGTCATAAGCTTGAAGCGACATGTCGATGTACTCTCAGCCCTCCACGTATGCACAGGTCTCTTATCCAACGTCAAGCTATCAGTCTGCCTTGGCAGCCTATTCCTACCAACAACCACCGCCTCCTGCCCCTCCAATATATCATGTGGATCCCAACTCGTTCCGACGTGATTTTACTGCCCGTCTGGCAGAGCTTACCATTAACTCCAGGCCGATAATCCAGACGCTTTCAATGTTCGCTCAAGAATACTCAAGGTGGGCCGACGTGGTTGCGCAGTGCCTTGACTCGCATATCAGAAGGGTGAGCATCCGATCCATTACAATGTTTTTACTTGATCGAAGTGGATGGGATGGGCGAGCGTCTTTCGCTTGACAAAGTTGTCTGTTGCTTGCAAATTATGTATATAGACCTCTTTTCATGTAGTCTGAGCAAAGATAACCTCTCATCGCCCCGATCGAGGGCACCGCTGTCGACAGCGGCACGAAGAGGACGAGTCCGAGCCCGAGCCCCTTCTTGTTGTAGTACACGTCTTTTTGTTGTTTCTGTCGTCTTTGCCTCCTCCATCCCTTCCGCAGTCCAGGTAGCTGACTCATCTTTCCATTTTTGGGTTGTTCTCTGTCAGGTGCCGCCTTGGATGAAGCTGCCTGCTTTCTACCTCCTCGATGCCATCTCCAAGAATGTCTTTGATCCGTATGCGCGTCACTTTGCGCCGTTTGTTATACCACTTTTCTTGGACACCTATCATCAGGTGGACCAGACAACTCGCAGTAAGATGGAGGAAATGCTCCTCACCTGGAGAACCGGTGCACCGAGCGGTAAGGAACTCTTTGGTGTCATATCTCAACTCGCAATCGAAAGGGGCGTTTGGGGTGGAGACTCTACTTCGTCAGTGGATGTGAGTGATTTCATGTCGCGTTCTGCTGCTGCTGAACTATCATGCATAGGGTCAAATATCAGGCCATGTCTCCAAAGTTCAAGTCCTCAGCGAGCTCGAATTCACATTGGGTCAGAAGGAGAGAACTCTCCAGACCAATCCCTGGGACGTTACGGTACAAAAACACGTTGAAGTTTTGCAACAGGTGAGAATTGCCGCGGACCGAACGTCTAATTTATCTTGACTTACGCCGACACACAGTTGCGGAAATTGGTAGAAGCTGGTGTTTCTCAGGACGAGCTTCGACAGATCCTGAGTCAGTTGCGGTCACTGTCGCGCGTGACGCAAACACCAGCACCGTCTCAAGTATCAACAGCCCCATCCCCACCTCCGTCGTATCCGCCCTCTACGTCCTCGTATCCGTATCCACAGCAATCTAACTACACGCGCCAGTTCCAGTCGGCTTACCCGATTGCTCCTTTACCTCAGACCTCTAATACCTATAATCACCAATCGGAATCGGTGAAGACGGAACCAATGAACCTTTCTGCCCTTCTGTCGTCTGTTCAAAGTAGTTCGCCGCCGTCTACGGCTCCGGCAATGCCTTCGAATAGTATAGCAACTCTTTTCAGCGCCCTCTTGAAAGCAGGGGTCGTCTCTGCAGATAGTAAGCCGGTTGTGGCTGGTCCGAATGCCGATGAGGAACGGACGCCTCCCCCTTTCAACAGTCTTAGCCGCGACAGCACCCGCGCCTACAGAAAAGCTCTACTCTCGGAGAAAATTAAACTTAGCACGACGGACATCATTAGGTGCGTTATACTTCACGCAAGATCCCACTGCTTTGTTTGATATGTCTTGTCTAGAAAACGACCTTTTGTCACGTCATTTCTCTACGATCGACTTCCCGCTCAATGTAAACAGTGTGGCGTGCGATTTAGTGATGATTCTTCGGGAAAGAAGACGATGGACGATCATTTAGACATGCACTTCAGACAGAACAGGAAAGTTAACCAGAACCAAGGGCGTGGACACAGCAGGAGCTGGTTTGTTAATGTTGAAGTAAGTTGCTGCTCTCGTGGCTCAATTGGAAGCTAAGCGGCGTTGTGTAGGATTGGGTTCATGAAGGAACATCAGATGTAAAGGGAAAACGTCGAGCCGACGGCTCTGCGTCCAACTCACTGAAGGCAGTAACAGCTGCCGAGGCTGCTCAGCGTGATGCCGAACTGCGTGCACAGTTTGTTTTGGTTCTGCCGGGCGACGAGGCCAAGTCGATTTCATGTCCTATATGTAAGGAGACCATGATATCTGAATTCATGGAAGACGACGAAGAGTGGGTGTGGAAGAATGCAGTAAAGAGGGATGAAAGGGTATGTGATCATGTCTCTTCCCATCGCTGTCAGTTAGTAACTTGAGTACAGATTTACCACGCGACGTGTCATTCAGAAGCTATAACGTCTGCTCAGAACCTCGCTGCACGACTGCGGGATGGTACAGGGCGTAGTCGGTCGCGAACGCCAGAGGTGGCTGGTATTCGTTCGACACCTGCGAAGGGAGACGGCCAACGGAATTCATTATCACCGTTGTCTGATGCAAAACGAGCTATGCTTAAGCGTAAGATGGTCAACGATGATCCGAGTTCTGACGTCGGCCGAGAGGAGGATGGTACGCCTCCCATGAAGAAGCTCGCTCTTGCGTCGTGAGAGTGAGCCTCTGACATCTCTTTATTGGAGTAGTTTATTCGTTATAAGCATGGGTCGTTAGGCCAGTTGTATGATTATCGCCACAGTAATACTATGATGCCAGATTTTTAGAGTTTCTGCAGAACGCGTGACTTTATTATTCCGACCGAGACCTCTTTGACGCACGCCACTGCCTCTGAGACCGAGTGCCCCTCAATGGCATTACTGCTTTCGAGTAGTGATCATGCGAACATGCCTAACAGGGCGCCTCATATTATTCATGGAGGTGAGCAGTGCTCACTCACTGACTGAATCTGCCACTCTACTGACAGCTGCAGCGACACTAGGTACAAAGGCAACCCAGCTGGATTCAGACGCTACGCTTCAGACTATCGACGAGATCACAAAGATGGATGTCGAAATGCAGGTGCGTCTGCCAAGTTCCAACGAAAGCTCGCTATTCGAGATTTATCTAAATATTGCAAGGTCGTTCCGTCAACCGAACAATGGGTAATCATCGTACTCGATACGAATATACTACTAGATTTTCTTGACATCATACAAACGTTTGTGGCCGAGGCCGAGCAACAACGATTGCTCGTCTTCATTATCATTCCCGGGGCGGTGATACACGAACTCGACGTGTACGTAGAACGAACACCACAGTGAATCGAGTAACGAGCGACAGGTTTACAGGCAAAAGAACCGCGAGCGATTGTCATGGTTTGCACGGCGCGCATCTACCTGGCTGCTGAAGAAAGTCAAGGAGAGGAGGAGCGTGAAAGGCCAAGCCCTAGAAGAAACTTGCAAAAAATCTGGAAATTGGAAAACGAAGGAGCGAGGGCAAGTAGGTATAGTTCCAGAAGTCTGAAAAGAGTTGGCTAACCATTTGCAGGAGTTTGGAACAGAAAGAGAAAACGACGGATTGATTCTCGACTGTTGTCTATACTTTCTGCGGGTCCGACGGTGTCGAACGTTCCTTTGCAGTCTAGACAAACTGCTGGCCGTGGAGGCCGAAAGCGCTGGTGGGTTGCACGTGTTCCGAACCGACGACAATGGGATGACAACAGGGGGACAACAGGGATTCCGACGTTGATTCCGAACGAAGGATCGTTCTGCAGTCGAGATATCGCGGTCTCGGTGTTTGGCCCCGAAGCGCAGATGCTGCGGTTTAGCGGGCGTTTCCCAAACTACCACAACAACGTGATGGACGGCAGTGTGAGAAAGAAAGCGGATGATGATGGGATGGATGTTGATGACGACTCGGCAATGACTGAGCTTGTGCGGCCCAGCCATGCCCTTGATCTACTGCACCTGCAGGTGATCGAGCACTTTGGCGAGCTGCTGCTGCAATTGGCGGGCAAGGTTGCGGGGGCTGAAGCAAAGAACTTTGGGGCTGCGGGACATTCGAGATATGCCCCGGGCTATACACAGAAGCAGATGATGTTCTGGACGGCGGGAGATTCGCTCGAGTTTCTGAACACGAAGAAGGCATGGGCGCGGACGTCGCCACGGGTGGAGGTGTTCCTAACACGGCCGTACATGGGTCGGGGTGCGCGTAGGGGCCAGGACTGGACACGGCGTGACTGGGAGGTTGCGCTGGGTGTTCTTGGGGAGGTCGGGGTGAAGTGGTGTGACGGTGGGATGGTTGGGTCTGTGAGTGCGGTGGAGGTGCATATGCGGTGTCTGTTTGAGTTGGCGATGCGTCCGACGGGTAGTTGACATGTATGTCAGCTTTAAATTTAGTAATCTCAACTCCACCGTAACTTCTTTGCTTACTTTTCACCCTTTGCTTCATGGCGAAGAGACGAACTCTCCACATCGCACTCGTCCTCCTCGCTCTCTTCCTCGTCGGTACCGTCCTCGTACTCTCCTCAGTTTCTTACTACCTCGCAATCGACCCCACCGCTTACCTCTCCGAACACGATGTTCCCATACTCGACACGCCTATCCGCTGGAATGCCTCCAAGCACGGCATGGTCGAGCGCATCCCTCGCATCCTTCACCAAACTTGGAAGTCAGAAACTCTTCCTCCAAAGTGGAAAAATGTCTCCGAATCCTGTCGCGACCTGATGTCCGACTAGTACGTTTCGCATGCTTTACGCACGCGCCCTCAGTCTCACACGCACCCCCAGTGAATACATGTTGTGGACGGATGCCAGTTCTCGCGAGTTCATCGCAAAACACTACCCGTGGTTTCTCGATACATTTGACGACTACGAATACGGTATCCAGCGTGCCGACGCCATTCGTTATTTCGTGCTTCACCACTACGGTGGCGTCTATCTCGACCTCGACATCGGCTGCTTACGACCCCTAGACCCACTCCTGGTGTATCCCGTCATTCTCCCAAAGACCATCCCTGTCGGTGTGTCCAACGACCTCATCTTCGCAGAGAAGGGCCACCCTTTCCTCGCCCAAACCATCCACAACCTCGTCACTTTCGATCATGATTGGTTCCTCAATTACCCCACCGTCATGTTCTCAACCGGTCCCATGTTTCTCTCTGCTCAGTATAGCATCTACACCTCTTCTCACCCCATCGCTGCCGGTCAACCAGGCGAAGTACGCATTCTGCCAAAGTCCCTCTACGGCAAGAACGCCAAACCTGAAGAAGCGCCACATTCATTCTTCTCCCACTTTTACGGCAGTAGTTGGCATGCAGATGATGCTCCATTCATCAGTTTCCTCAACCACTGGGGCAAGCCGCTGATGTGGGTGGGTCTGCTGGTCTTGATGTATGGCGTATACCGTCTTGCAGTGCCGGGCAACTCGAGGAAATACGGTCTTCGAAGGATTGGGGGCTACGACGTGCTACTCCCGAGGTGGACTCAGCGTAACGGTCGTTGGCAAATCGATATGCGTTGGTCCTCCCTTCCTCCATCAGCTACTTCAACACAACCCCCTTCACCGTCAAGTTCGTCGCTTCCTCAATTCGAAGAACATGTTTCCCTTCTCCCACTTCCTTTCGACGTCCGTTCAGACTCCCCCTCCCCTTCGGACATTTCGTCCACTATCGACATCTATCACACTCCTACGCATCGTGGACCATCCTCGCTCCTTGATGCTGCGTGCCGCATCAGGGATCGTGCGCTTGCATTCTTCACAAGCCAACGTGATAACATGGGCTCATCTCGATCCCCTGTTCGACACAGACGACACCGGCGGGGAGTGTTGTTTTTCCTTCCTGCTATCTTCACTCAATCACAGGGCTCGGAGCTTTCCCCACGCAGCCCACCTCCGCAACCTTGCCCTCCGCTTTCTCCTGAGAAGATTCGCCATCTTCCCGGCACCGGCCGGACGGGTGCTGTATTGGGGGAAGATCCATTGTTTCCACAAGGGAGTTCACAATCATCTCGTATGGATGGTCGTACATTATCACCAGAGACACTGATTGAACTTGGATCCGTGGTAGAGTCATAGTCTCTTTGTTGGTTTCATGTTGGACCAGATTTCTATACATTACAACTCCACTAAATTCCACTGCTTCAGCTAACGTAGGCATGCCACATGGATCTGTTTACGAATCTCGCACATGTTCAAAGATTATTATTCACGCCTCAGGGGATCGATACCCGGATTCCATGCCCTTTTTTTTTTGTCTGTCAGCCGTGTACAGCTGTAAAAGTGCCTGTCCGCTCACAATCTTATTCCAATCTGAATCTGAAACACTTGTACAAGCGGCAGCTACGTCGATGAGATATGTCATACGGAGCCGGAGTCAAATCTCAGATATTTTGCACTGCGGCCACCGATTTCATCGACGCTGTCAGGACAATCATCGCCACTGCGCCGACGGCGTAGGTCACCGATGGTCCAAAAGTCCAGTATGAAGCACAGGCTTTTTATTTTTACAACGATGGTCCAAGTCAGCAAGAATGTCCGACCGTCCGAATCACGGAGGAACTTACCCAGCAAGGGACCCAAGGCCCGTCCTAACTGACCGGCGGAACGGAATATACCTAATGCGACCCCCTTGGAGAGCTGCGGATGCGGCACCGAAGCCGGTTTCCCCGTGACGGAATCCATGACCTCATCGCATTGCAAGGAGGCAAACGACGTAAGCGAGCTGACAACCGTAGCTGACGTGAATGCGAGGCAAACGGCAGCTATCTGGATCAGTCGAACGGCGGTCGTGGGCCATTCCAGATATTGGGGGACCATGGACAGGATCGCGAGTCCGGCGGCACAGCTGAACACCCCTCTCCGAGCCATGTTGCCTTCCCCTACCTTGGTTATCGTCCGACGCACGTACCCGCCTTGAAGGAGTGCGCTAACTATACCGATGGATCCGATCAAGGCTCCGTTCTGGCTGTTGCTCCAATCGAACACTGTCGAAACCGATGAGTCAAAAATACTGATCTTGGGATCAGGTAAACAGTTAACGTACGATCGAACGTGAGGAATGTGAGCGTAAACTCGACCCCAGAGAAGATGCCCAAAAAGAAGAAATGAAGCCATCCCAATGTCTGGAGCAGGTCCAGCCGTTCTTGAACAGTCCTAACTGGCGGCTTCGTTTTTGGATTCCCCAGCTTGCTTGCTTGCGATGGGTCCTTGGCACCCTTGTGTTGAACACCTCTCGTTTCTGGTAAGGCTGCCGCCAAAAATACCGTCTCCATGGTCAAAAGCCCCAGAGTTATGAATGCTGGAACAGCATAAATGTTTAGCTCGACGCCTAGCGCTCTTACGGAGGCTGGGACAGGCTGAGAGGCAAAGTACGCTCCAATAGGTGGACCTATGCAAAAGCAGATCGCGAACGCGATGCCAATTTGAGCGAGAGACCTGGAGCGCTCTGCCGGAGGAGTGATATCCGAGAGAATTGCACTGTTGGACGGTCAAGTAAAACGACGTGATCAAGGTTGAGGGATACGGGGGCACGTACGTCGCCAATTGTACGTTGCCTTCGCTAAGGCCCCCGATTATGCGGGAGAGCATGTAGGTCGAGAACGTGGTAGCTTTGATCCATCTTCGAGGCAACTCATCGTACGATTGACGTCGATCGGATAGCAAAGACGACTCACACGAGTGCAGAAAGAATGTTCCCAGCCATGCTGATAAGAAGGACGTTCCTCCGCCCGTATTTGTCGGAAAGTGATCCAATGACTGGAGCGACGAGGAACTGGAGCGTTCTTGAAAAGAGTGTGGAGTCAGAATCAGCTTCGAGTCATCATTCGGTGTACACACGAAAAGGCTGAACCCATCAAGCCTCCTGTATACCGCGTCAGTGAGGTTGCTACCCATCTAGAAAATGCGATGGACTTGCCGAGGAGTACCACGTCCCATCTCTGTGGGTTATTATTAGGTTTGTAGAATAGGGCTCTAATGGAAGAGATGATATACAACGTGCGGGATAACAGGCCAGAGGGATTGGACCCCTCTTTCTGATACAATTTCAGCGCGAGAGTGAAGACACAGTACGTTGCAGACCCACCACTGTGTACCACTCGATAATTCGAGGAAAGAGAGGGAGCGGGATTGTAAAAGCTTCCGGACAGGTCAGCCACTCAGCCCTGTCACCAGTATGCCAACGTAAATTTACCAAAAAGATCCAGAATGAGTGACCAGAAGACGATTTTCTCTATTTTACCCATCTCGTAGGAAGGACTGGGAATGTGTCAGTTTGGCTAGAAAGAAATGCAGGACTTGTAGTCCTCCGAGTCAGTAGTATGTACGGGTTGTATGTTGCCAGTGGTCCACGTGCGTACTAGTATTATGATCACGCTCCCAGGTACCGCCTCACGGGCCATCGGCTAGTTGGCCCGAGGGCGCGGCATTACCACACAAAACGATGACCTGGCCATAGCCAACGACGACTCTCTGAGATTTCGGTCTTACATCTACTTGAACATCCGACATTTGTATGGACTACTTTCCCATTTCTGCAATTTCCTCGTCGTTCAGATCGTCCGCGGTTGGAATAGTTGTACCTCGGAATTGTTGGTCTTCAGAGGCTTGCGTGAGCTCTGTCTGGAAATGTGAACTCGTCTCCGTTTTAGTGAGCTCGCGAAGAGCCATGGTGGCATAAGCCGCCGTCCCAAGTGTTAAGTCAATCTGCAAAGCCATAAATCTGCCGTCCTCCACTACGCTAGGCGGGTCAAAGCCCAGGAGTTTGTCTTCGTCTGCCTGCGCCAACGCGACATCGGGGTCCGTATATCGGAGAGCAGACCAGGACAAATTCGTTGGTAGCTGAAGAATCTTTCGGTAGGATCCATTGAGAGTGTACTCTCTGGATGTAATTGTTCAGTCAAGTCCAGTGAGCAATGGACTCCTTACTTTTGTTTTCGAACAAAATCATCGGGATCCAGCCCATCTCTTCTTAAGAATTCACGATACCGTTCTCCAAGTAGGCCACCAGGGTATTCCACGTCCCTCCCAGGTAGCGGCATGATCACGTCAAACATCGAGTATTTGTGGGCGTCGTCTGTAGTTAGTGTTTTTACTTTAGGTGGGACCCACGGTGCTTTACTAGCTTTTTTAGGAGCGTTGCTGCCCTCACCTTCAAACATACATCAGACATGATCATCTGAAAAAAATGGCTGGGCAAATCCACCATGTTCGTCAACCGCCATGGGTTCGTCCGAATCCACTTCAAGTGGGTCACTCGCCGGTGCCGCCTTGCCTGCCGGTTCTTCTTCGAACACTAGATCTCCGGGAACTACCCGGTCAGCACCATGCATGCGAATACGTTCCGAAACGATGGCGTTCCACACGTATGATTGATATGCATGTATGTACATCAACCTGAGGTTGCGTGGAATCTTGTGCGATACAGTTTGGCATGCCCGTTACACGAGGAATAATACCGCAACTCACAGTGGAAAGTGCGCCCATGGCGTTTCTTGTCTCGCCACCTTGCTTCTTGTAACTTTCTAGTATGCACCTCTCCGCAACAACGCGGCGAGGCATGAGGGCAAGAGCGCGGTCTAAATTGCGATCAACCAGCCACGCTTCACGAGCTGCCACAACGTCCGGGTGCTCGCCAGGCCGCACCTGAAGGATCAAGGAAACGGCTTTGTGCCAATCAGATTGCAGAAAAGCCAGACCAATAGTGTGAGTAGGGACTGAAGCTGTTCCAAACCGCTGCATGCCTGCAAGTGGTCAATTTTCAGGCTTCATATAGAAACACTGGATTACTGTACTGTACCATAATAGTTGATGAATCCGTTTTGTTTGATGCTATTCATGACTAGATCAAGCTGGTCCATTGAATCCACTTGCACATTCCTAGGTGCAAACCCTCATCAGAATCGCATGCTGACGATCTAGAGTGGAAACTGCACCGACCGCAAAGTGATCACAAACTCGTTGCCTTTAAGCATACCGAGCTCCAAGCCCGCTTTGCGATAATTCAGATCAGCAATGCGGACACCACGCTCTCCCCTTTGAGTGACTGCCTCGCGGATTGAGCGCCGACCGATCTGATTGGCAGCCTTCCACACATCTTCCACTGTCTTCTTGCCACGCCTCAATGATACGCGTTGCACTGTGACGCCTCTTTTGTCTTTCGTACCAGCAACAGCAAGGTCCTTAATGTTGACATGCAAGGTGCGCGACAGGTGCGCTAGCGCGTCCTGTGTGTCGCGGTTTGTCTTTTGCAACGTGAAGTGGATATAGGGAGGATACTCGCCGCGCGGAGTACGATCTCCTCGAGCTGCGGAAAAACGTGTCGGGACCAAAGAGAGCGTCCGAGAAGGCCCGAAACTTACCGCGTGAACCTCCACGACCACCGGTTCTCCCTGACCACGTGATAGTGATGCGAGAGCCTTCCTCCCCAGCAGGGGTAGACATATCCGTTTCACTTTCGAGTTTCCCTTTGAATAGCTTTCGAACCATTTGATGAAGGGTGCCTCGCGTGGCTTTGGAGTCGATAGGCTGCATCTTTTGTGTGAGAAATGATAAAACTGTCTCACTAGATAACACACCTCGCTGATGACCTTCCGGTGGTCTTCTCGTTCGTAGCCTTGTGAACGACCACCACGGCCCCTCCCTCTCCCTCTCCCGCCACGAGCATTTTGTTTCTTTCCCCGCCTCGCGTCAGAGGGTTGGGGCCCATTGTCTTGGTGGGAGGGGATGTCCTGTTCGGGAGTCTCGAGATCTTCCGGCTTTTGCTGTGCCCTGCCCACCCAACCACTGTCGCTTATCCGCGGTGGTTCGGGACCTTCTAGGTACATCTTCTTGAGTTCAGCAATTGACGATGCCGAGAGGAAGGGCGATAACGACGACTCGAACGTGTCGTCCCAAGTGTCCTCCTCGCCTGCCGCCGCCGCCGCCGCCTCGCTTTCGTGTTCTTCACTGACAAGTGGCATGACCATGACGTTCGATTGCCCCGCCAGCTCAGTAGTGTCGTCACCTTGGGCATCAGTTGCGTCTCGCGAAGTTGACGCGCCGGGGATCTCGTCAGCGAGACCCGACGAAGCAGCCTTATCTTTCTTGGACTCTGGCAAGCCTAGAGACTTGATATGTACCACCTGACGGTCCAAGTCGACTTCGTTGACCAGAAAGTCCGTGAACCTACGTAGCGAGCAATTCTCAGACATTCGGTAGCAAGGCAGCACTGCGAGAAGTTGCTCACCGTTGCTTGATGATACCTCCTACTGGAGGGAGCCCACGACTGATGTATTCAGAAATACCGACATCGCGCTCCAGCAGTTGACGGAGTCCACCAGACGTGGTCTGTGGTGAGCCGAGACCGAGAAGGACGTGGCTGGGTGGAAGAATGGACTCGGACTTGTCTGCTTCGTTCGATTCCTGCTCAGGTGGTTGGGAGCTTTCGCCGACGACGGGGGCGTCGTCCAGCTCTGCTGTTTTTATGCGCTTTGGCGCCCGAGAGTCGCAGTCGTCGTTGTCGTGGTCGCGTTCATGAACGGAAGTCGACATGAAGGCGCTTGTTTGAAGGTCGCGCCGGATTCGATCTCGATCATAACATCATGACACCTCATCTACGCAGTTATGAGGATCGTGCTCAGAAACACAATAATCCCGCCGCACGAGCCCTCCTGCACCTCATGGCAAGGAAGAAAACCAACCTTTCCGTCAGTGTCGACGTCACCCGAAAAACCGATTTCCTCGCCATCATCGAGGCCGTTGGACCCCATGTCTGTATCATAAAGGCATATCGCTCGTTCCTTTATCGCTAAGACGTTGCTCACTGGCCTGACGAAAAGACCCATATTGACATCCTGGAAGACTACGACCCATCCGTCATCGATCAATTGCAGGCCCTGAGCGAAAAGCACGAATTCCTCATTTTCGAGGATCGCAAGTTTGCCGACATAGGTGGGCCCCCTTCACGGATGGCTGATCTTCCTGCATGCTGAACTCTGCTCGAGGCAACACTGTCGCACTCCAGTACTCCAGCGGTGTCTACAAGATCGCAAGCTGGGCGCACATAACAAACGCACACGCCGTGCCAGGGCCATCCATCATCACCGGCCTTGCGTCAGTCGGTCTGCCCCTCGAAAGAGGACTCATTTTGCTTGCCGAGATGAGCTCAAAAGGCGCGCTCTCGGGCGGCGCATACACGGAAGAAGCGGTTCGGATGGCGCGTGCTCGACGTGACTTTGTCATCGGATTCATTGCGCAACACAGAATGGAAGGCGTTGGAGTACGCGAGACAGACAATGTCAGCGACGAAGACTTTTTGATCCTCTCCCCTGGCGTTGGATTGGATGCCAAGGGTGATGCCATGGGCCAACAGTATCGGACACCCGCAGAGGTGGTGACAGACAGTGGGTGCGATGTCATTATTGTAGGCAGGGGCATCTTTGGCACTGGTCATAACATCGATGTGGGGGAAGTTCGAAAGCAAGCACAGAGGTACCAAGTCGCAGGTTGGGAAGCCTACGAAAGACGTCTGTCAAGATAAAATGTACATCATGTAGACCAAAATCAGCCGTCAGGAATGGTACTCGTTGCACACGACGTGATTCTGGACCTGATGATCAGATCGTTACTCGACCACACCTTCTTTCTCCAGCCTTTCTCGCTCGGCTTCTTCGATTGCTTCCTTTTCTTCTGCTTCGACAACTTCGATGTCAAGGGGGAACGTCAAGATCGCGGCAAGTCCGGTCAATTGATTTAATTCTACGAAAAGGTCAGACACTCCACAGCCAAACAAGGCTTTGGACTCACGTTGTCCGGACTCATGCATACTAGAGAAGATGACCACTTCCGCTCCCTTCTGCTGCACACTTTCAACCAGCGACACGTACCGCTTCCTTGTCTTCGGATCGCTCGCACTGCAGAAACCTCGATGTTAGTAGTTCGTTTGCCTTCGTAGAGAAATTTGATCCATACCGAAAGAGTCCGTCAGAGATCAAGAGGGTACCGACTGCCCCTCGATCTGCAGCTAGACAAACATGATCCGTTCCGTACCATGCACGCAATTCGTCCGATCCCAGCATTTTGAAAAACCTGCAACCTTTGAGGGATCCGATGCGGTCACAAATGGTGCAAACTCACTTGTCCAACACGATACCCTCGCGCGCAAATTTTGTCTCCTTCAACTGCGCGACGATCTGCAGCACACGCGACAGTGAGTTTCTGGGTGAAAACGAAAGGTTGAAACATACCTCGGGGCTCTTCAAGACCTCCACCAAGCTATGAACGTGGGCACTGCTGATATGAACCTTTAGACCCTTTTCTCGCATCGCCTTGGCCAACAACTTGTCGTTTCGCCTTCCAGCCTCGTTCATCATCGTGGAATATACTGCATCTCTGACCCAACCAGGGCTAGCGAATACGATGGCACGCAAACTTGGATTGGCGAAGGGAATGTGCCGGATGAACGCATCGTAAACCATCATGTAGAATTTGGACATCGCCTTCTCATGCTGTGATGTTCCTGTTGCAGAAGCCTTGCGTGGTATTGGTACAGAGAGTCGGTGCGTTATGATGGTGAGGTGTTGCGACAACAGGCAAAACGCCGCGGTTCCTTCGCCGCAGACGACTGCTCCAACCTCGGCCCCACGTCCAGGCATGCAGGATTCCTCGACACGAGAGAGAGCTATGCTGTCCCATCCCTCGAATTTTTCGATTCGAATATCACGATTCGGCTCGATGTCTAGGGTGTGGAAAGCTCCCATCCTGACATGTTCGTTCTCGGACGTCACTCGGCCAGATATGTGGAGCGCAGCGGTAATCTGGGGTGGAGCAGAGGATGACGGATTTCCAGAAGGTGCTTGATCTGATGCTAATGATTGGGCGCCTGAGGACGAGTATTCCACTTTAGAGACTTGCAGAGTGAGTTTGAGTCTGATCCGGTGAGAATCGGTGGAACCAGTCGCTGATACGTTCTGCACTCGTCTAAATTCATCATTCATATCTCGCAACAAGAGGTTCAGCGTGACTTCGTACCGAATAGCAGGTGCCCTGACTAGATCATCTTGTTGTATGAGATTATACAAATGCCAAATGTCTTCGTCATCTTCAGGACGAAGGGTTACATGTCCCTGTCTTCAAGATAAGCTATGCAGCTGAACAAGAGGATCGCAAACACACTGTGCCGTGCTTCTCGATATACTTCCCAACAAGCTTCATGATGACGGCAGTAGTAAAAGACTAACATGTTCAAGGACCTCCTCAACTCCGAGTCTCGCTCGATTAGGAAATCTGGATCATATCAGGGTCGATGCATACGATGTACTTCCTCAACCAACATCCGCCTACTACGACCAGCAGTAACGACAAATCAGTCATCCAAGTCAAAATCGTCACCATTATCGTTGCCCTTTCTCAGCTTGTCCTTCGTCGAACCATGATGACCGACGGAGTACGTCATACTGAACGAGTTCTCGGCCTTTTGCAACACCCCTGTTTTGCGGTGTTTCAGTAAAGAGACACGAGTCTAGTGCTAAGGGGGGAAGGAAAAAATCACCGCTTTGTGAGAGCCTGAGTTCAAGAGCAGCAGTCTCGAACACGTCGCTGTTGCCCAGCTCTTCAAAACCAACTAGACTGGTAGAACAACAAATATGAAAAAAGATCGAGCGAACAGCGTCACGAGTCGAAACTCACCGATCCTTCGAGACACCATCCACAAAGCATATCACGCACGGAAGGACCTGGATGGACAACCGTTCAACCAGCCACGGTACGGTTTCCACGAATACGCGAACGAAGCGCGTCGCCAAGTATTTAGGTGCCAATTTCTACCGGGAGCAGCGTGAGAGGAGACAGACTAGACTTTGGTGTACTGCTCACGGAGAGGTGCTTGTCCATGATATCGCATCTCTTAAAGTTGTTGTGGTAGAAATGTATGATGCAGCGAGGTTCGTTGCTGATACGGTGACATCAGGCCTTCGCAAGGAGCCTCGATTTCTCTTTCACTCACGCACTTATCCGAATGACTTCTTTCTCGTTCGCGATTTCGGTATAGGACCCGTACGCGTTCTGGTGCATCTCTTTCAGCTTGTTCGCGCTGGTGGGTCACGTCAGTTTGGCCTGGCATCTAGAGAAGTGGGTGGGCTACATACTGCTGTCTGAGCTGCTCAAGTCCATGTTCTCTGAGCGTAGCTGAATCGGCGTTCTCGATTTCTGCCTCCAGTTCAGCGAAGATGGCGTCGTCGTCGTCGTCTTCTTCTTCTGTCTCCTTCCACGAGCGGTTCGATTCAACCACACGCGATGCCAAAGAGTTGAATGCGTCCATGATGGATCGATTGTGGGCTGATCAAACACAGTGCATGCATGTACGAGTCCGTGGTACAAGTCAAGCGAGCGAAAACCCTCTGTAATTCCCCTTATGGAAACTTGATTCCCTCTAGTACTTGATCTACGCCCCGAACTGAACAAACACTAGTGATGAAAGGGCTGTACAAAGTGTTCACTCTTGACCAGGATTTTTATACCTTCTTATCGCCCTCTCCCTGACCACTGCATGTTCCACAATCGGCCGCGGATACCCCAATTTATCTGCGACCTTTGCGGGAGGATTATGGAGTTCTACTTCGCGTGAGCACTCAGTACTGAGCTGCGGGGCAACAGCACACGGAAACTCGTACCTGGTCCTCGCAGGTTTTTTAGTTCTGGGACATACATCCGAATGTAATCACCCGCTGGATCTGCTTTTGAGCTCTGCAGATATGGATTGAAGATGCGAAAATATGGCGCTGGGTCAACGCCAGTGGATGCACTCCATTGCCATCCACCATTGTTGCTTGCAAGGTCACCATCAATGAGTTGTTCCATGAAGTACTTTGCATACAATTAGCATAGAAAAGGAAAATAATGATTAATGCAAGCTCACCCGCTCTCCCAGACGCCAATCTAACATCAGATCCTTGGATAGGAACATTGCAGTAATCATTCGCATACGGTTGTGCATCCAGCCTGGAGATTACGTTAGACAGGTTGCAGAGCGTCAAGCTCCTGGTGGAAATTACCCATCGTGTTCAATTGCCGCATGGCAGCGTCAATGATAGGGATTCCAGTCTTCCCTTGCTTCCAAGCGGTAAGATGGTCCTCATTGACTTCCCACTTTACGTTCGCCAAGCTCTCCTGGAAAGGTCGTCCCATCGATACTCGAGAGAAGTTCGCCAACACATTCGTATAAAAGTCTCGCCAGGCTGGACTAAGGTGAATGAGTTTTTTTTCAATGATCGTGGAAACGCGCGTACCAAGTTCCTGAACCCAGCGACCAATCCCCGTAGTCCGCCCAGCGTCCACTTTCTTCAAACCAGCTAGAGACATCGTCGCACGGATACATTCCCGTGGTGATATGACACCCGCCGATAAATACGGGCTGAGCCTGGATGTCGTGTCTTGATCACCCCTGTCTCTCGTGTCCGCATACAGCAAGATGCGACTCCGCTTATCGGATACTTCTGCACCATCCGCCAACGGGTCTACATTTCCTAACTGTGACGTCCTTGCCTTTGTATCGAGAAAGCGCGTAAGTATCTGGAGATTACAGAGTGTCAGCTTTGGCGGGGAGATGAGAATCAAACGCAACCTCTTGAGCAGCGGCCGATCCTGCCGGCCAGACCTTGACCATTGTTTCTCTGTCAGCAGGGTCCAGCTCAAAGCCATCGACGGAGTGAGGAACCGGCGTGTTGAACAACGGCCCAGCAATTGGGTTCTGACGGACAGAACTTGGATTCGGTTTGGGAGGAGGGGACTCTTCGAGGTATACGCTGATGTTGTCGTTGAGCTTGGCAATCCAGCTTTTTTGGTAAGGAGAGTAAATCTGCAGAAAATGAGGTGGATGTGCAGGAATGTGGGAGTAATGTACTCATACCGTGTGGGTCTTTCCGTTTTTCGTTTTAATGACGCCAGGTTCAATGACACATCTGTCATGATAGTAATGTGGACGAATGCCCTTCTCCTTTGATAGGGCGAGGACTTTTAAGTCACGTCTGAGCTCGTCCACTTCGTATTCCATGTTGGCAAACATGCTGGTGCAGTGGAAAGATTCGAGTAGTAAAATGATTTTTGAAGGAATAGTATGACGAGGATAGTGTGACACCGTGTGCAGAGGGATATCAAGTTCCGCGAGTGATTCCTGCAGCCTTTAAGCAAGCATACCATGGAAGCAAGTCTGAGATAAATCGTTACCTTGATCTCGGACAAATTACGCAGCACGAAATCGATTCGCCGCTTACTCCTGTCATGAGCGATGTAGTCCTGGGGACTGAGCAAGAAAAGTACTATGAGCGGAATCTTGTTCTGAACGGCTTGTTTGGACGCTGCTGCAAGCGCTCGGTTGTCTCGGACTGCCAATGATTCAAGACTTTGTGCAGCGGGAGTTTCGGGCCAATAGATAAATCAACGTACTGCGCAAATCACCCATTCGCATCCAATAAACGATTGATTTCCCTGGAAGTGGGTTTTGTACCACATCGCGCATCTCGGCAAGCAGCCTCTGGAAAGGAGGATTGGCTTGAACGGCTGCTGCGGCTTCTGGGGTGGCGACCTTTCTGGGCACAAACGGATGAGCAGTCCTCGCTCTTTTCGACGCGCTAAGTGAACTCGGACTGAGAGGTCTCTTTGACATGGTGGGCAGGAAGGAAGGGGAGTGAAATGTTGAACATTTTGAGCTGGGCCGAGACAGTAAACATTCAAGCCAAGCGCTCTCGATCGGTGCTGTTGATCGAGAACACGTGAGATGATGTCACACATCACACACCGGTGGCCCGCCAAAGTATTCAGCACTCGGTACAAGTACACACTAGTAATGACGACTTGTTGAGGCGGCCAGCAAGGCTGGTATGCTATAGTGTTCAAATTGCTAGCAGTAGGGCAGTGCGCCGCCGCACCGCTGTACTTGCAAATTCAACATGTGTTCGAGAAGAGGCAACGAGTCGGCCCCGCAATAACACACGAAAAATCCAGCCATGTATTATGCGAACCAGAGAATGGCCTCTGTTATATGTCCAATGCCTTTTTAAGGCGTTCACCTCAGGGTGAAGATGACTGGCCCGATGAATTCTGTAGCAACATTACATGGTCCACGGTCGATTCGATAGATAGAGTACACTGTATCCTCTCCAGTCGTCTTCGATCTCCATTGAAACCACCTTTGCCTCTCGTTTCGGCGACGTACGGAATGATATTGAATCCTCGCGGCCACGGACCCAGGATGAGTTCACAGCCACATTTACGGCATGAGCTCAAAGCGGAAGGGGCGCGTTAGGTCTTGCCACCGACCACACACTTGGACGGTGTCGTCCTATTCTCTCCGTGCAGGTTTGGTAGTGTCACTTTCCCGTCTCTCTTGTCATGGATTTGCCCATGCCGCGGGAAGTAGAGCTAGAGACTTCTCTCAGGAAACGAGATGCACAGGTTGCAGAACTCACGGTGAGACCATTGTCCGCTCCAGAGCGCCCGTGCTTTCTCAGGTTGTACGTTGACCTCTTTCCTAACCTTGACAGAGTGAGATTTCACGACTTCGTCAATTTCTGGCCGTACAACCATCCTCGTCGGATCGTATTACGTTACCCCCGACACTGCTCTCTGTGCTATTGCCGCACGTCAACAAGGCGGCCACCAGCAGTGCAACCTCCGGCACTTCGTCCTCGAGTACAGTCAATTCTGCATTGACTCAACGCGTGCGCTTGCTCCAGGAAGAAAACGATGAGCTGTACGACCTGCTGAAACACGGCGAAACCGGGAAACTGAAGGAAGAGGTGCGAGGACTCCGGCGGGTGGTGGACAGACTAGAGAGTGCACTCCGAGGTGACCTTTCATCCTATTAAAACATTCTCATGCTTACCGCATACTCTTCGTCAGAGTCCCACCAAGTCATCACATCCCTCTCGTGAGCAATAGTCGTAACCCTGGTTCTCGTTTCGCAGGTACTCATCCGTCCGGAACTTAGGACTGAATTGGACAAGTCTTATCAAAGTTTCCAATCGCTGCGACAGAAGCAGGTTAATTCGCAAGTGCTCCATCCACCGTCTCGGGATCCTTACTATCCACCGGTTGCCAATGGGCTATCCAAACCGCCTCCGACGGGGCCTAGAGCACACAAGAAAGCACGTATCTCTGATGTCAAGGTATCGCCCGCTCAGTCAAATGTGTCGCTTCCCCCGTCAAAGACACATGCACCAGCCAAGCACGAATCTTCTCGTTCACCCCGCACTTCTCCATCAGAGACTCGCGCCAAAAGCAATGTAAAGATGGATGTGGACGGGGATTCACGCACTCGGCCGCGTTCTCCTCAAGAGAGGGATCGACCGCGTCATCGCGAGAAGGAGCGTGCTCGGGACCGCGAACGTGATCGAGAGAGGGAGCGAGACCGCGACCGAGACCGAGATCGGTTTTCGCGGAGAAACGGTGCGGGGGGCGGTGGCGCGGGCCGCAGAAACCGTGGGTTCAATCACCCATACGCGGGTGGGGATCGGACGTTGGCAGAAAGAATGGGACTGTGACCTGATACATATCTTCTTTTGTCGCCTTTGGATCTTGGATGGGACGCGGCCTAACATAGTGTATTCGGTACGGAACATGTTTCAGTTCCACGATCTGGTTGTAAGGTTGACTGACCAATTTCCTTGCAGTGCTGTATCCGTAACCTACTGCCACACGAGCTGTCTGCGCTATACAATATAAGGATATATTTATGGGATATTCCTGCAGGGTTCGACTGAGGCTTGATCGGCGCTCGGACCGCGGTTACTTAAGTCTGCGAAGTACGGACCTGCCCGAGGACAGATTTCCATCCTCGGTCCAGCCTATTTACGAATCCGATTAATGTACCTCTTCTTGGGACACTAGAAGACATGATGCGCCACGGATCCTCCCTAGTTCGGATATGCAATCTATTATTGACAGCCAAAGAGCCAGTGTAATATCATGGCTGTACTTGTACTAGACTAAAGGCGAGGTGCTGCTACGTACAACAGGCCAAGCCAACTGGATTTCGAGCACGGATGGAAGTTGGCAGGATAGTTCAAAGCATGTCGGTATACAAAGCAGTATTAAGATAAGAGAGCATCATTAGGTCTGCTAAGCGTTAGAGTAGGTTGAACAAAGGAATGCTGTTGGTGATGGTGGTACAAGAGATGGTGGTACGAAGGAAGGGAGTGTGGAGTGCAAGTAACGACCAGTGGATGGATGGATGGAAGGAAAGCTCGACCTCGGAGTACAGCACGAGTAGAAGAACAGGTTGTTCGATGGAGAGATGGTACAGATGCCCGCGGCAAGGGTACAAATATTTATGACAGGGTGCGCAGCTTCAGGCTCCGCATTGTCCCGTCTGGTTATGCACAGCAAGGAATTTCATGCAAGTAAGCGCGCCACCAGCCTTGGATTCGCAGCGCATGTTCGCGGAGTCCTTCCTGGAACGTTCGAGGTAGAGATCGAGCGCCGGGGCAAGGTTCGAAACGGATGTTTTATGTGATGGTCTGACGAACGAGTGGTTGGTGGTGAGGACAAAGGCCGGGATGGGAGGTACAGGGGGAGGCGGGGAGCGGACGGCAGGGCTGGGTGGCGGGGAGCGTCGACGAGAGGGAAGATGAGAGAGGGTGCGCTTTATTGTACGCGCGGACAGGAGCGGGGCCCTACTGTCTGGCTCGAGCAGGTCGTCTGCAGAGCGGAATGGCTTGGGGGGACGGTGAAGGGCATCATGGGAGAGGGCATGGTTGAGCGTCCTCTTGACGGACCCGGGAGGGTGGACGGAGAGACGGGAGCGGGACGGTCTCTTTGTGATGGGGGGCGGGGACTGGAGGGGCGTCGGGACAAGAACGGGGGAGGGCATTGGGGGTGGCGGGGAGGGACAGTGAGAAAAGGACATGGACATCGGGGCGGAGGGGGGCTTGGACTGACTCGGTAGCCCTTCGACGGATTTATAGCGATGATGATGGTACGTAATTATTTGATTTTTCTTTAAACGTGGCGATGACGTCTCGATCATGTTCCTCCCGGACCGCTCCCCCGGATAAATAGTTATGTACATGTGCGGCTGACCACCATCGAATCCACCTACAAATCTTCAAAAAATGTCGCTTCTTTCTCTTCATCAGACATGCTTTTTCTCCTCGTTTTCGCTATCTTACCTTTCCTTTCTCTCGCCCTTCCCTCATTCCACCCTCCCTCATTCCACCCTCATTCATTACATCGCAGCCTGCCCAGTTTCCCCCTCACCATGGCATATTTCCCAGACTGGACACCCTCCGGACCCATCGATTACTCCTTATTCGACGTCCTCATCTTTGCTTTCGCTCTCCCGGGAAGAGATATGCAACTCTATTTTGATAACGATCAGGCCCCCGCCATGCTGGAGAGTATCGTCGAACCCGCTCACGCCAAATCAGCAAAGGTCATGCTCAGCATCGGTGGCTGGACTGGCAGCAAGTCAGTCTCATTTTCCCTGCCAATTACCGTCCCTCACTAGCACCCCCCCACCACCAGGTACTTTTCAGAGGCACTCGCCACCCCCCAGAACAGGGAAACCTTTTCCAACAACATTCGCTACACGGTCGATCGTTACAAACTTGATGGAATTGACATCGATTGGGAATATCCAGGTCAAATCGGCCAACAGGGAAACACCGAAAGCGCCTCCGATTATGACAACATGCTCCAGTTCCTCCAAGTCCTCAAGGAAAAGCTCCCTCCAGGTGCATTGTTATCTGCTGCCGTGCCGGATACCACCTTCGTAGGTTCGGATGGCCAACCAATGACAGACATGTCTGCTTTCTCCCATTCCATCGACTGGATCACATTCATGAACTACGACACATTTGAAAGTACGTCCATTCGCCTCCTTCGCTTCGTTCACATTCCACTACGCCTCTACCCCCTATAGCCCGAAATCCCCCCGGGCCAAACGCTCCCCTCTCCGACGCATGTGGAAACTCCTCCCAGCCTTTCCAGAATGCCGTGGCTGCGTACAACACTTGGACACACGCTGGTTTTCCTTCCACCAAGATGGTCCTCGGTGTTCCTGCATACGGTTACGTTGTCGACTCGACCGACACAAGACTCTCCACACGCTCCTATGTACGCGCTCATTCCGATGACGATACTGGCCAAATCCAGTTCCAGTCTCTTGTAAATCAAGGCGTGCTCGTACAGAATCCGGATGGATCATTCGACGGCTCCGGAGGTTTCACCCGTAGATGGGACAGCTGTTCATCGACCCCTTACCTTGTTTCTACTTCGACTGGCCGAGTCATCCCATACGATGATCCCGAGTCTCTTAGCATCAAGGCAACTTGGGCCAGAGACATGAACCTGCTTGGTGTCAACTTGTTCGATGTACACGGCGACACCCCTCAACATCATCTCGCTCACGCCTTGCGCGCTCCCATACCGGCCTCAGGCTCAGGTTTGCTCCCAGGCGCTGCTGTACCGAGCCATGTGTCTTCGTCCGAGTCACCGTCAAGTCGGTCCAGCTCTGCTCCCCTGTCCCCGACTCCACCTGGTGAAATTGTGCTCTTCTCTCGTGCGACCTGATGCTAGCCTTTTTCGAAATATGGTTGGCTCTTGTCGTCTTTTGTCTTTTGTGCCATATGTCTGTCTCTCGATCGAGATTAATCAAGTTCGAAGACGAACCAAAGACGGAAGACAGCCATTAATAGATCTGACGTGCTAGTATGTACTCCAGATAAGTGATGAATGTGTCATGCAGAGTATTAATATCACGAGAACTTGAAATTCACGCAAGTTCGAATGGAGTTCCGTGCCTAGAAGCCTAAGACCCGAAAGGAAGGAAACTAGACAAAATCCAGCAAAGCAAGTGACAAGATGAGCCGCAAGATGGCTTCGGTATAGCATGTGACATTTCGGGGAAGCAATGTACCTGTTGTTCGCCTCCCATTAGTTTTACAGCTCCTACATGGTAGCCCTGTAAACTCTACCTTACATTCGGATTACCTTCGCCCAAATACGGACCCCAGCCAAGCGCGCGCTCAAAAAAAGGATGCATGCCGCATCAGCGGGGACGGCATGCGCGCGCTACCGGGCAAGACAATACCGATGGTCGCGCGACGGCCCAGGCAACCAGGTGAACTTGACTCGGAATACATATCAGCCGCTCAGATATCTGCGCCCGAAGTCCAGATACGGTGACAGGAGTGAGTTAATAAAGCCCGATATGTGCAAGCCGAACTCCAACGTCGGAATAAGGCTAGAAGGCAGCCATCCTCGGATAGTGCTTACCCCGAAAGGAGCTGATTGCACGGCGCACAACACCGTCTCTTTTGGTGGACGTGGTGACGTGCGTTCCGTTCCCAGAGTAGACGTTACGGAGTTCAAGTTCCCCGTACGTGACGTGATTATCACAGCGAGCCTGAGAGCAAGTGAAGATGGCAAAGGCATAGTCTAGAAGATCGGCGAGGCTGGCGAAACGAGCACAATAACTCGGTACTAGCGTAGTATAAGACGGCCCTTCGAGAAAGGATATGAGTATTGTCAACGAGGTGGGATCGAGCGGGATCTGCACGGAAGTTACTGACGGCTCAAGTGGAATACCTCGCAAGTTTGCTTTCCAGGCGAAAATGAATCACCCTACCGTTTGCACACCGTCAATTACATACTGTTTGATCTCACGTTAGACGAAGAGCGCTCCGTGACCAACATGATCGTCCATAAGTCCCTTCTACTTCAAGTTTAATCAATCAAGTTCCGTACCTACCTCAGGCTGATTTCCGTGCAATCACTGCCAGGCCAAAAACACTGCTTTCCTTACGTCCTAAGGTTCTAAAGCTGCGAAATCAGTGTTTACACATGTGAAGTTGTCGCAGGATAAATATTGTTATCATATAGGTTGATCAAGATGGCGTGGAATTTGTTCGGGAACCAGGTCAAATGACTTCCCAAAAGTAGGCAGTGGCACTGCCCTCAAACCTCCGGCACGCCAGTGTAAGCCCTGCCAGTACCGGGACGCAAGGAAGGGATATTGGAGGAATAAGTGACAAACGAAGTCGCGCCATTGGTTGTTGATCTAGTTGTGGTAGTGGGCGGGGGCCGAGAAACTGGAAATGTACTGGGATCAGACGGGTCCTGAAAGTGTTGTCAGACATCAAAGTCTTGCAAGAACTCTCGCCACCTACATAGACCTTATGTTGTGTCATGTGTGCCGATGGCGGGCTTTGAGAACGCCATTTCCTCACGATGAAAAAGACAGCGACCACGGCGATCAGTGCAACTCCCACAACACCTCCGACCACACCTCCAGCAATCGCCCCAACATTGGTGTTGGAAGACGATGAGCCGGTGGGTGAGATCGAAGGCGAAGTCGAAATAGGTAAAGGGGAAGTTGACGTTGAAATGACAGAAACGGTGGATTGAGCGACAGTTGCAGCCGATTCGGGATTATCTGAGCCACCTGATGAGTGGTGCATGCAGTAGCTATGGGAATACAACTCACCACCGAGAGACTGAGCCAGCGTGATGTCGAAGGTTCCGTCTGGCTGAAGAAGAATACTCAGTACGGTGCCAGCACATCCCCGAGGCGCAAGTTATGCATACCGTCACATTTTGATACGCCCAATGTGGCACCACCGTGCCAGCCGGAATACCATTGGGGAAGCTGTTGGAACAGTCAACTTGACAAAGTATACAGTAGGTGACAACATACATCTCTGAGTAGACAGTTGTGCAGTTGAAGGACCAACCATCCCAACTGACGATGAAAAGTGAGGACGTGTGCAAGGCGCTTTGGGTGAGGTTCACATTACCTGATGGTTGAACCGTTCTGGCAGAGGCCACAAGCGCTCATCATGCTATACATGACGGTACTGCACTGACACATATCCGCATCGTCTGCATGCGGGCCTAGGTAGTGATAGCCGACTGCCGTGAGGGGCCCAATAGTATATCCTTGTCGAACGTGAGAACCCTGGATGAGCCTGGCAGGACTCGGATAAGAGAAAACGTACGACCGGTGCACGCGGCACCTAGATATGCAGCGACAATACAAGGGTTTTGGTTCCTACTGTTGGACATCTAGCCATTGGAGCCGGTGAGAGTGAGCTCCAAGGCAACGGAAAAGGAGGCGCACCCATCCAAACGAGGATAGACAGACAACGGTCGAGTCCTGAGCGCGAATGCCTGCAGGCCCTACCGACAGCAACCCAGCAACAAGAACCGCAAGTGATAACCAGTGCAACATGCGAGGCGCCAGAATGAAAGGGAAGCCAGGCTGCCAGGTTGTGGTGGCGTATATTGAGTGGAACGGTACTCCATCCCTATTTATCAATGATTACAGCATCATGATGCACCAAGGGACCTGGTCCGCCTGATCAGCGAGCACGCTCCATTCCGATGCATTTTCTTCCGTTCCAGCTCCGAGCTGTGCTAGGGGTGGAGTCACGACACTGATTGGCGCTCCTATTGCAGTGCGCAGTGCCCCGTTTCGCTCGCCAGATCGTTGAGCGTGGATGTTCACGCGTGTTGATGTTTCATGCTTGCCTTCTCTTCGATGCGGCGACCGCTTGTAACATGGAGTTTTGTACCGTCCATGTGATCTGTAATTCCCTGACCTACCTGATTTCCGTGCAATCCTCATCGGGCCAAAAACGCTGCGCTTTCCATACGTCCGAAGGTTCTGCTTCAAGTAGTCTGGAAGATCGGCGAGGCTGGCGAAACGAGCACAATAACGCGGTGCTAGCGTGATATATACGGCCCTTCGAAAAAATGATATGAGTGGGATCGAGCGGGATCTGCACGGAAGTTACTGACGGTTCAACGTTCAAGCTCAAGCATAACGCTGCGCGACACTTTCAATTTGAAATCGAACAAATTTCCCCCGGGACCTGAGATTGTTTGCGCATGTGTATGCACAGATCGGCATTACTTAACACAAACAAAGGCAAATAAACTCTGATTTCTTCTTCATTCTTTTCTGCATCGTTCAACAGCTGGTCTCCTCTCGAAAGTACTTAGCAATCGTGTAATTCAATTGTGAGTGTCTTCTCTTCCCCCTTTTTTCTCTGCATTTGCGGTGGTGATGACACTTAATATGTGTATGAAAACACTCGTCTCTGACTTGTGTTGTTTGATTTTTATTCTCTACAACGGTAGCTGAGCCGTATGACCCTCTGCGAGTTTTTTTTTCCCGGGTTTACTAACTAACTCTCATCTCCAGAGCGATCATAAAGTTTGGTGATTGGCACCGCCATAACGTATCAAATATCGCTGTACATCAACCAGTAATATATATACTCATGATTTATGGGTGAATGCGGCTTATCCAGTGCATGTCAAGTGTCGGACAAGAATGTCTCGACGTTCTCTAGATCGAAAGCGTCTTTGGGAATTTGGCCTTGAACTGGCGTCAGAGCACCTTTGAGGATGTAGAGATAAGGGGCAGATTTGATGGGCGGCGGGTGAGATTGATATCCGACCAACAGGTTACACCGAGGACATGAGAACCTGTACTGCCTTTCGTAGCCCCCTGATCTACACGAGATCCCCACCATCATAGCGCTTCACGTCAGGAGGGTGTGACATCGTACCTTTCAACGAGCACAGGCTCAACAGGGTTGGCATTCAGTTTGAACACCACGGCTTTCATACCATCACTGTCCTGGGAACGTATGATCGCGGCTCCATCTGTCTGACGCTTCGGGAGCTCTGCAAGACTTTTTTCGATGACAAGCTGGAAGAGAGGTGCTCGGCGGGAGAATACAACATACGCGACAAAACCTACAATGAATTCCCCGCATATGCAATCTGTGGAATGAACGCGGATGGATGGAGGTGGACCGAGAAATGGAACCAATGACTTACAATACACCCTGAGAGCTGCCGCTGCCGATGCCGTGGGCTGGGCTGTAATAAAGCGCAACTGAGCACAGCCAAGTCGGCAAATAAATAAATAAAAGACGCGCTCACCATCCGTGGACGAGGAAACGGCTGAGCGGGAAACGACCTTTGGCATGATGACAGGCTGTGTAGCGGAGGAAAGACGTCGATAGCGTAGTCACGGTTCATGATTGGCTATCCACGTGATCTACCCCGCCATTGATACGTGACAGGTCCAATTGTCTAGACTTTGGACAGCTTCATTATCCTCACGCATCTTCCTTTCTACTCTCATCTTCCCCTCCATGGCAGAGAAAGATGCCACTGCCAGACTTCGAAGAGCAGTCAAAGGCATGTCTCCTCGTACACATCGCCACGCCTCCTGATCCCTCTACAGAGAACAATCTCTTTCTCGTCAAGAGGCTCATACAAAGAACGGACATGCGGAATCCTGACCCCGGCACGAAGCGGTATACGTCCCTCGCGTGGGCTGCTGCTCTTGGCCACGAAGAGACTTTCGAGTTTCTGCTGACTGCCGGTCATGACGATGAAGAGCTCAGCAGAGTTTGTAGCTCGTGTATCGTCTACGCTTCGACTCCCGGCTTACACCCTGATGAACAGGATGCAGAGAACAATACCATTCTCATGCTTCTCGCCGACTTCAAGCCACCGCCTCCAAATCCGTACGCTCCCGGTCCATCTCAAGTTGACCAGATGGGCGCCGCACTCCGCATGGCTCGCCTATACTACGACCGCTATCCATGGATCCTTGATTGGTCTAATTCGCAAGGGAGGACTGCGCTTCACATGGCGGCTCTAAAAGGGAACGAGGAACTCGTTCGCGTGCGTGGATTCTCATTCTCTCAGTCGTCGCGTGCTGTTTGCTTATTTTAAGTCGCCGGTCTGTTCTTAGATGCTGTGTGATTTGGGCGCCGATTTCGACTTGGCTGATAATAAAGGCAACACTCCTCTTCACTAGTGAGTTTTCATCGTCTTCTGAGCCGGACCAAGTCAATGGTTGTTTCTCCAGTGCCAGCTCTTGGGGTCATTTGCCGGTATGGAGGCAACTCGACGTTTAGTCCATATTTCGCTCATTACACAGCCTAGATCGTACAACTGTTGATCGAACGGGGCTGTCAGTTCGCTGCACGTAATAACGATGGTTTCACTGCCTCGGATTACGCTTACTCGTAAGTAATCATGTGTCCGTGACTGAAGCACTCCGACAACAGCCATCGGCAGGTTCAGCACTAAAGAGACGTTGCAAGATTCTGCGCGTATGCAGTTCGAGAACAACAAGAAGTCACGACGTATGGTCTTCGCTCAAGCTGCCGCGAGAGGAAACGAATGGGGAGGCGGGCTGGTGGTAGACAGGCCCGTCCATCTGCCTGTCAAACCGAAAGACTTTGAAAGTGTCACTGCGCGTATGCGAAGCGGTTCTAGTGGGAGTCGTACGACGACAACTTCGGACAGCGGTGACCTTGACAACGTTGGAATTGCGCCAAACGTGACGACGAGTTTATCTTCAGTATCTTCTTCTGCATCTCAACATCCTAGACCTCAATTTTTGCAATCGCCACCACAGAAACTAGACAATGTTTCATCCACAAGCAGCAATGGTACCCTCTTCTTACCCTCTCCTGGTCCTCCGCAGTCACTGTCTCTGAACCCTCCACCCCAAGCGTCACTATCTCCCATTGTCAATCGGATGCGAGAACGAGATGCTGACGAAATGGAGAAGTACATGAGACGGAACCGAAGTGGGAGCGGAGGAACGTCCTCCACGGACAACAAGTCCCAAGCTGGGCTTGCTTTCGGTTCTGCAGGACTCTCAGCCGACGACGACGAAGTTGATGGCATCTCATCGCTGGTTGTCACAGGGTCGACGAGTCCTCGAAGGCTTCTGCGGCCATCTTTTTCTGCTGCACAGCTACGAAGTTCGCCATCGCCTATCCCCATTCCAACACAGCCCCAGCCACAGGTTGATGCATCTCGAAATAGGGCTGGAACGAACCCCGGTAGTACGCGTCCCCCACCTACCCGGATAGTTTCGCGGGCATCTTCGTCCGACTGCCCTCGTTATGAGGAAAAATTAATCGAAGAGCCAGAGCTATTCGTTGGTCCCTCCACGCAATATGCACAGTTGCCAGAACCGCCGAGAAAGGGCAACCGCAGTGCTTCGTCTTCAGCAGCAGCTGCCATAACGCGGCGTCTACCATTTAATCTGTTGTCGAAGCCCACACCACCCCTACCGCCCGAGCAGGGACATGGGGGTCATCGAAGGGGCTCCTCGACGGCGTCTATTCGGGGCTGAGGTCTAGGCATGTGTATTTTTCGTGACGATTCGCGCAAGAGGACTGTTGTGGGATTAGCTCGCAAGGACTGTGTGGTACACTATACATAGCGTCTTCAGCATTTGTAGCATCAGAAGTTGTATGTATCAGATCGAGCAGATATCGGAGAATGCCGATGCCAAGTCGAGTGTGTTCGGTTCAAAAAGGGCAATTTCTTGCAGCGCGTTGTTCGGTTCATTCCAGCTGGCAGAGGAGAGCAACTAGCTATCAGCGTCTTCACGCCGTTTATGTTCCCAAACTAACCTCTTCCTTCTTCCCGATGACCATCCCGTACAACGTCGACGCTGACCCCGACCCGACATCTCAAATTGCATGGCCTGCTGCTCGCCACAGGCAACGCACTACTTCCGGTCTCCACCTCGAACAGGCCTCTGAACCCACCGAAACTGCCGTCTCGTATCGCAGCACGGATGATGCCGGAAAGCAGTCGACCGTCCCGCCCGAACATCCGCGACGCCTTTTGAGCACATGGAACCTCATCACGCTCAGTATATCCATGGCAGGCTCCCAAATTGCCTGGACTGTGGAACTCGGGTAAGTCTCGACGACGCAACGTGTCTGGGGCATGGCCTATGAGCTGACACCCGTACATAGGTACGGCACACCCTTCCTCCTATCTCTAGGCATATCCGAGCAAGTCACGAGTCTCGTATGGCTTGCTGGTCCTATTAGCGGTTTGATCGCTCAACCACTAATTGGTGCGTTGATCCTTCACGTTGCGCGGTTTTTGCGAGGGGCTAATCTCCGAGACAGGCGCCATTTCTGACTCTTCGCATTCCAAGTATAGGCGAAGATATTGGGTCATCCTTTCGACCATCGCCCTCGTCGTTGCCACCGGCGCTCTTGCATACTGTCAGAGTGCCGCCGCGTTCTTTGTGGATCTTTTTGGTGGCGGTGCTGGTGATTGGGATCCCGAGCGACAGAAACAAGTGCGTCAACGATCGTATGAATATACTTCCTTACATTGACATCATTTCTAGGTTTCAAACGTCTCTATTGGAATTGCCGTTTTTGCTTTTTATGTTCTTGATTTCGCGCTCAATGCTTTGCAAGCATCTCTACGCAACCTTCTTTTGGACATCGCCCCCCCTGAGCAACTTAACGCTGGAAATGCATGGCATAGTCGTATGGCCCAAGCAGGCAACATCGTTGGATATGGTTTCGGTGCGTTCATATTTCGTCATGTGGGTCGACGAGGTGTGTTGAACGTGCTGTGAATAGGTTTCTTGCCACTTACCAAGTTCCCATTTTTGAACTTCTTGGGAGGTGACCAGTTCCGCAAATTTTGCGTCATAAGCATTCTTCTCCTTGTCATTACCGTCTGGATTACGTGCTATTGCCACGAAGAGAAGGAAACCGTTGACAGAAGAAAAGCAACGTATGCTCCTCTGTCTTTTTTGCTTTTGCGCAAGGTGTTCATCCGTATGTCAGGCACAACAGATTTTACGATGTGTTGGAGAATATCTATTCGGCCATCACTACCCTCCCCAAGCCCATCAAAAAAGTTTGTTTTGTGCAACTCTTTGCTTTTATGGGGTGGTGGGTTACTCTTTTGGTTGTGCGATCGTATGCCCCCGTCTTACCTGACCTTTATGCAGGTTCCCCTTCCTGTTTTACTCCACCACTTACGTCGGTCAAGTTATGGCTCACCAGCTAAGCAAAGAACCCGACCTTGAAATAGCTACTCGGACGGGTGAATTTGCTATGCTTCTTTACAGTATCGGTACGTCTCTCTATCGCGCTCTATTGCCGCCGTCTGATCGCACGGCCTCCCTTAAAGTGGCCACCGTTACGGGTGCTATTCTTCCTATCCTGTCACGCCGTGATCCCGACTTGCTCCCTGAAGAGGGCGATAACGAACAATTACATATTCAGCGCCTCCGCCTTCACCTACACCAATGGCGTGAAGAAGCTCTCGCTTCAGGAAAATCGGTCCGACTCCCTCGGAAGCCACTCCTCCTGAGGGACATCTGGATGGGTGCAATGGTACTCTTTACGATACTGATGTTCTCTTCGTTTTGGATATCGACGGTTCCTGCCGCGATCACGATGATCAGCTTAGTCGGAATTTGTTGGAGTGTGGCTTGCTGGGTACCTTTTGCCATAATCATGGAGGTGGGTACCACCTTTATTTTCTCGGACATTTCCGGATATTGATTGTTTCAACGCAGTATCTGAAGGAGATGACCGAATGCACGACGACGACGCCCACTCCGTATGCACCTGGACGATGCTCTGTTAACGAACATGACCCTCTGATTCAACACGAGAGCGCCGGTCCGGAAGCAAGCGGCGTTGGCGAGCTATCGAACGGGGGTGCAACAAAGCCTGTAGCAGGAGGGACAATCCTTGGAATCCATAACCTCGCAATTGTGATGCCACAGTTCATCGTATGTATCCTAGTTTTCTTCGACCAAGTTCATGATGTCATGTGCACCGCAGATTGCCGTTGTGGCGAGCTTAATCTTCAGAATTGTTGACGAATCTGCGCCTATTGGGTCTGTTCCACCTCATCCTCAAGACCTTTTGTCGAACCTTGCATCGGGTGGTCTCGGCGACCACAGCACTTACTTTGGCAAGAATGGCGTAGCTTGGGTGTTGCGATTTGGTGGAATTTGCACACTCCTGGGAGCTGCACTTGCAAGGATGGTGCCACTCACGAAAGCAGAGAAGGACATTCGGGCTGCACATAAGATCTTGGAGATGTTAAAGGCAGAGGAGGAGGAGCCTTGATTTTAGAGTACAGTCTGCCAGACAACACTGCTCGCATTTGTTATACACTTTTCCATCTCACAATATTCCCCTCATGATACTCGCTGTCGCTGGTTTGCTCTGCGTGTATAGTACATGTACAGTATTCTAAGTAATTTCGTTTTCTTCGGAAGTGAATGTCAGGAGGTCTCCTACACGGCTGTCAGTGTGACTCCCCAATCCCATCCGCATCCTGCTCTGGATGCAACATGGCGAGAAGGTACGATCGTCAGTGCCGGCATCTCATTCCCGAATATCGCTTCGAGGAAGGGGATGACAACTGTGCCAGAAAGCGGTTTCGGCGCGCGTCGTGGGGACAAGGACAACGATTCGACGTACGCCTCCCGCTCGACTGACTATTCACGAACGCTTTTGCGGCTAGCGTACGCTCCGAAAAGGGCGTAAATGCTTGAATCACTTTCAACCGAACTGCAGCTGCTTGCGCGAGGAGCGCGTCTTCTCGCACACCAGGCATGCCAGATTCCCGTACGAGGACGACGGCACAGGCCTCTGTAGAGGGCGGAAAACTCGATATTTCATAGTGGATTCGGACCTCGGCCCCGTGACATTCGGGGAGTTGAACCGCTATATCTCCTGTTATCGTTTGAAAGTCAACCGAAATGCGCCACGATGGGTCAACTGCACTCGATCGTGTAAAACATAGAGGAAGCGGGTCACCTTGGGAAAACTCAGGGGTCTTGTCCATCACTGCTTCCTCTTCTTCTACCCCGTGTTCTTGCCTAGATGATTCGGGATCAGGAATGACGAATCGACCACTGTGGACCAGAACATGTTTCTCTACGCGAGCATCGCGTGGAAGGGATGAAACGACCGTGTAGAGTGTCGGTGTCAGCTTTTCATCAATTAGCGTCATGAACATGGTAGGAATGAGATAGGCGTACCCCATCAACCAGCTCCACATTCTTTCGGACGTGGTCCAGGTCTACTACATCAACGAGATAGTATATTCCAAGCTGGATCCATCCGCCTTCTCCCCTTCCAGCTTTTGAAAGTTCGTCCGTGCCGTCAGACTCGGAGCTTGAGTCGCTCCCACCGAATCCACCCTCGCTGCCGTCACCTAACCTAGCATTCGGTGCTGCCCGAATGATTCGCGCTATATGCTGTAAGGTCAGGGCTATCTCGAGTGGGAGAGTGGAGGACGTCGGAGATGTTTCCGAGGCAGAGGGTAAGACTGAAGGTGAGGGTAACGCCAAGGAAGAGGGTATTAATCCAATCTGGCCCGATAAAAACGTAAAAGGTGGTATCTGTGCATCGAACACAACTCGTTTAGGTAATGTATACCGGATAACACGAGGAGGATCAATAAGGAAGGCAAGATTCACGTACGCTGATAGCTTGTGAATAAGGGCCGATGTTCGCAGGTGCCCAATAGCTCAAGCTCTGAACATGAAGGGCCTTTCTTGTTCCTGTGTCGCCTTTCATCTTCTTTGTAAACGCCTTGTCAGTCAGCGATCCGCTCGGTTCTCCAACCCATGCTATGCAATCCATTACGACGCCTGTTCCACCAACACCCACACAAGCCCTTGCAGGCGGCGATGCACCAAAACAGGATGCGTAGGCAGCATTGGCGGAGGAGAACTTTGCACCATCGAGCTCTGGAAGGAGGAGGGTAATTGTTGCTGAAGTTGAGAGGAGCTCCGAAGGCGTTGAATACGCAGGTGCGTTTTTGGCCAGCAACTCTGATCGAAAAGTATTGTCGATTATCTGCGGGCGACGAGCCTATACGCACTTTGAAGTATTTCGAAGCACTGTGTGACTTCGTCTCCAACGTTCGAAGGGCACGAATGAGACTTTGGGAGACGAACGTTCCCAACAGAAATCCATGGACCTACGTGGCGGACGGATGGCTCTATTTCGGGTAGCAGTACTGAGTGCAAAGTATCAAGTCCCGATGCCGAATCTGACGCTGCACAACAAAGGGACTTCTCCACGTGTGCGCACACAGTTTGAAACGGGGACTCGAGTAAGGGAGGAACTGGTACGTCGAGCCGGGCTGTCGGAACAAGCTCCTTCTCGACCAAAAGTGCTTGATTGATTCGCAGATAAGCCACGGGCGCAACGTCGCTCTCGTCCACTACCACGAGCTCCTTCGCCTCGATGGAAATGCGACTCTTGAATAGCGGACTGTCGATCGTGAAGGTCTCGTATTCCCCTCCCTCTCCACAGGGGTGTGTACCGAATTTCTGGCGGAGTGATAGGAGCTTGGGTTGCATAGACGCGAGTGATCTTGCGAGATCAGAAGGAGTGAGCCCCGCCCCGGCGATTTTGATGAGGATTGCATCCAAACCCGAAGATACCATCTGAGATAGGAGAGATGTCTGATTGCGTTGCCAGAGGTAGGCAAGAGGGGTCAACGAGAGGCGACGGCAGCTGTAAAGAGATGAGCAAGGAAACGACAAGGGATTTGGTTACGGACACATGTTCCACGCGGACACGTTGATAGTTTGAGAGGATGGCGCCTACGGAGACTGCCTGTACGTCTGGGTGATGATCCTGTAACGCGGATCAGATACAGGGGGAGGAACGTAGTGGCAGACAGACTAGGACGTCAGAGAGCAGAGCATAGAGGTCCTCTGTCTCGTCTCCGGCGATGCCACCCCCACCAGCAGATCTGAGGCCATACTCTGCGGCCTGCTCTACAGGGTTTCCCTGTATGACGCGTCTGTATAGAGGCACATCGAGGGCCTGTGCGACGAGCTCGATGGCGTCCTGACCGACGGTTTGGTACATGTACGAATCGATTTCATCTGTTCGCCGAGAACGGGTGAGTCGATGTGGATTGTGGATGATGAACGCACGGTCGCACCCTTTCCCGAGTGGGGAGAGAGCGTCGCTGCAGCCACTAGCTGGTGGTGATTGCGCTGGCAGTGGAGCAGATTGAAGCAACTGTCCTTACCGCCGCTGATTAGCGCGACGTACTTCATCGTTAACGACGTTCAAGTTATCGCGTCGACCCCCACAGGCGGGGGTGGCGCGTGTTGGCTGTTTCTCGCCAACCTCGACGTCGACGATGCTCTCTGCGCACTACACCGGTGGCAGCTCGCCCATCCACCCGCACTCGCAACACCATTCGATGCTCTCATCTCATCCTGGACAGCAGGCTCCATATTTCCACCACCAACACACCCTTTCCTCTTCACTACTCCCAACCCCGCCTTCCTCACCGCCCACCATCGGCATGCATCCAGTAGAGAGCACGATATCCCTTCTAGAGTCTCTCGTTGCCTTCTATCACCAGGAGCGTATGTGGGTATACCGCACCCGGGCTCAGCTCGAGATGGGCCTGCATCGTAGTCCCGATCTTCATTCAGACGACTCCGTCGATACGCAGTTCGAGGACGATTGCGACTCTCCAGGACAGACCCATTCTGCGTCCTCTCCGGACTCGGGAAAGACAGGAGATAATACTTCTCCTTCCCCACCAACGAAATGGATAAAGCGCAAAAAGGCATTTAATCTGAGACTCGAGGGCATATCCTCCTCGCGCAGCATGCTCCCGGCCCTTGCACGCAGGGGGCTCTCGAAGCACCCACATCCACACACCCAACACCGTGCTCGGCAGAGCTCGAATCTGAACCCAGCCTCTTCTTCACACCAGAGTGTGATGCCCCCGCCGACCCCGGGTGCGATCCACTCACATCCACCGGTGTCGATGGCTGCGTCAACCCCCGCTGCATCGTTTTATCCCCCGACAGCCACCAATACGGCGACGACAGTAACGTCACCATATCTCTCCCACCCTTCGTTCCAACTGCACGCTGCCAAACAGGCTCCTCTTACGCCTGGGGTACCGACGGCTCGATATTTTCCTGCCTCTGCTCATCAAGCGCAATCCACCCCCCAGCCACTGCATACGCATCAGACACACGCGGGTCCATTCGTTATCGGTGCCGGTGGCCGGGAGCCTGCGGTGCAGATACTAGAAATGTTTGAGCGAATGATGCAGGCCCGCATGGAGAGCTGTGAACGGGTGACAAGAATGGTCAGGGAAGCGGCCAAGCCCGGAGGAATTGGTGCAGGGAACGCGGGTGTTGTCGGAGGGGTCAATATGAGCGTTGGTGGGTCGGTAGGCGGGTTTGGTGGACCGGTTGGGTTGCCTGTGGGTATGGGGCCGCATGAAATTGTTGGGGGATACCATTCGCATGTGCAGAGCACAGCTCAGACGCCGGTCGCTGAGGTGCAGACACCAGGGCAGCAGGGATTTCAATTGGGAGCGTGAAATAGATAATAATTTTGTTGTGTAAGCTGTGTACTTAGAAATCGGTAAATTATGGCAGTGCTGGCGTCTCCTCCTTGACCCAACCATGTCCGCTAGATATGCTCCCATTCCAAATCCTCGCACGGACCCAGACACGTCCGCCGAGCTCGACGCTGCCTTTGGCGACTCTGACGACGACGATGAGTCACATCCTCTCTATCCCCACCGCACTCCCTCCTCGCCCCCACCGTTTAATTCGGGCCGCTCCCTTACATACGACTTCAACACCCCCGTCGCAGACTGGGACCAACCCCCGCCCGGCTCTCCGCCCCCAGCGACAGCCCTTGCGCTTCCAAACTCCATAGGCAACTCCAACGGAATCATACCCACCTCCGCTGATGTACCCAATCGCACCCAGGCCAGCTGGTCAAAACGCTTGCTGCCCAATCGCTATGTCTCACAGCTTAGTGGATTCGCATCATCTGCAAGAGCCCGCATCGTGGGCGGAGGATCAGACAACGACGGTGTCTTCAGCAACGTTAGTGCGAAACCCACGACTTCTGGCGCTCGCGTACAAGAAGGTTAGTTCCTGGCAGCTTCTTCCCCTGCGTCTTTTCATCTCTTTGCAGGCGACAGCATCTACATCGTCCCCGAAGAATCTTCCTCAACAGCACCCCCCTCTTATGCTGCTGCCCAGGCGGACGCAGCGCCGCCTTACCACACCTCGCTTGTTCTCCTCCCCCCTTCTTCCATGTACGACACCAGTGTCTTTTCAGGCACACCAATCCAGGGGTCAGTCATCGTCGACTCCTTGCCCACAGGCACCCTTTTTGTGTTTCTTTGGAACACACTCATCAGCACGACCTTCCAATTTGTTGGATTCGTGTTGACTTGGGTCATGCATACCACGCACGCCGCCAAGTTCGGGAGTCGTGCGGGCCTCGGTATCACCCTCATCCAATGGGGTTTCGCACTCCGTGCTAGACTTGACGAGGTCATGAATGGAAGCACAGGCACATGGGAAGACGGTACTCAGCTCACGTTTAGCAGCACCGAGGAAGCTGAGGAATACTACAACAACCTCACGCTGCTCAGCAATGGAACTCTAGCTACCACTACCCAACTCGCACCCGAGCAAGGCCAGAGTCAATGGGCTAGCTCTCTCCTCACAGGTCCTATCGCCACCGAATGGCTTTCGTTTTTCCTGATGACCGTGGGCTGGTTCCTACTCTTGACCTCCTCCCTCGGATTCTGGCGTGTCAAGCGATGGGAACGATCCATCTTGGCCTCCCATGCGCCCAACGCTTCGTCCTCTTCAAGGAACCACACGAGAACACAGTCAGAGATCGTAGATGAGGAGGAAAGCCGACGCCAGTCTTTTTTCGAGCGCATTGGCCTATCACGCTACCTATTCCGACATCGACCGTCCGAGTTTGATGCCAGCGCTGGGGCTGGATCTGACGTAGCCCTCATCTCTGCTGAAAACAGTGCGGATTCTGAGCATCAAGAGGGTGACGGGACGTGGGATCCGGATCCGGATCGCGCGAGGAGAGTGAGGGAGGCATTTGCAAGGGAGCAGAGGCTTTGTGAAGATCTGAGGGCCGCGGGGTTGCTGTGAACGATCCGTATACCCGGCGCTACTGTCTTCTCAGTAGAAAGACCTGGCGTTGCAACATTCATCTGTAACGTTTTATTTGCTAATCGCTGCATTTCGCCAGCAAGGATTCAGATCACGATGTGTTGGCCATTACATTCTATAAAAATATTTTGCTGAAGACTTTCGTTGGAGCAGCACGAATCAATTCATTAGTACACAACCTTACATACTTGCTCTACGATGCTTTTTCTACTGCCAAGGGCACCGCAAACCACTCGTCTACGGCCTCTTCTTCAAGAGCACTTCTATATTGAACTCTAGTGCAGAGCAGGGGTAGTTGATCTCGAAATTGGCCAACACGGACGGATGCAGCACCCCCAGAGTGCCTATCGCTGTGTCCCTGGATACAACCGCCTCTTTGACAACGTTATTGAGGGTCGTCTGGGCAGTTGGGGGAGAGCGATAGTAGATCGTGGCAGCACGACCGGGGAAGTAGGCCGGATCTATGCGTGTAATCGCGTTAGCGCAACCAATCCAATACAGAAATGCGTCACGAACCATCCCCTTCGACGATATAGTAACCACGTAGTTTATCCTTGTCCCCTTTACCGATCCTGGGCACCTCTAACATCTTCATGGCCCTGTCCAGCAATCCATGTACGACCTCGAACCCAGCAGTCTTGTTACACCAAACGGCAGCGGCATGTTTTTCGTTCCTCGCTTGGCGCTCTTTGGCGGTGTCCTTGAACACGACATCAGAGAGCTCGAAAATCCGGATGGGTAGGGGATGAGATCGATTCTCTCGGATAGTCTTGAGGAGGCCAGGGAGAAGAGACGTCCGCACGACTTGAAATTCGAGCGTTTTTGGGTTGGCGATTTTGACGGCGAGATTGCCTGGATCAGTTCGGTTCATGAACTCAAAGTTTTCTTCGTGTGAGCACTGTTGGTTCGCGTCACGTTGATCAGCTCTGTGTGTGTCCAGATAGGGGGGACGAAAGCGTATACCAAAATAAGCGGCAGCCCTTCCACCCATCCGGCCATTGCCCACTCTCTTCGGATAACATCCACGAGCCTTGAGATTGGCAAGGGTTGTGCAACCGTACTCGTTTGCGGGAAGATGTCTGGAAGGTTGTTGAATCCGTAAGCGACCGCTACATCCTCCACGATGTCGACTTCATGGAATATATCTGGACGGGTGCAAGGAACGACGACGGCAATCTCGTCCGAGTGGGGAGAAACAGTTGGGGAAAGCGTCATGCGCGTGAGGAGCGCAGCGATGGAGGCAGTAGAGAGTGAGAGGGATGTGCAGGAATTGATAAAAGATGCACGCGCTGTGATGGTCCTCGGTGCGATGTTGGGCGATATACTAGTCGATCCGTCCGGAGAGACGATCTTGCATGGTTCAATCCTATAATATATGCGTAAGTGCTGTAGCGACTCACAAAACGGCCTGCGTTTAGAAAACGTACGTGAAGGGATCTTCACAATACTCCGAGAACATGGTCGCGACCATGTTGACGACAATTTGAAGTTTTGTATCGTCAGTTGCAGTAACATCTACGAAGATGTTTCGTGTGTTGAGCGTAATTTTACTGTGTTCGGAGTTGATGATGGGAGGGAAGGAGAGGACGCGATCTTGCTGGTCATAAATGATCGGGTAGACAGGTGCATCACGAATGATGGGGAGGTATTTTGCCATATGCTTGTCGCTCTATAAAGTATGATCGTCAGATAATCATGCTGGCCAGGCCGTCACGGATGTACCTCGTAAATTGTCATGAGCTCTTTGGCAGTGTAAGCCTCGGTTTTTGTGAGCGGAACAAACTTGATTGCTTCTGGGTCTCTGGCCTCGTATCTAAACGGTGGTTCGATCGTGTCGAGGTCATGAGTACCAATGGCGACCAGCCAGCGCCGCCGTCCAATATTCTGATGAAGCTTGTCTTGAAGGTCGATGAAAGACGCGTAGGAACGAGGAGTGAACTTTATATTACGGAGAATAGCACATGCGAACATCGGACGGACGCGTTGGGTCTGGCGATGGGATTGAGATTCAATGTACATCCGATCACAGGAGACGTACTTCTGGATGGACATGAACTGTAAGAAGACTGTCTTCTCCACCTGGTGGGTAAACGAGTCTGTATTGTGGCAGTTCCGATTTGCCCAGGAAGACTTGAAGCGCGCGGGATATGCCTTCTATGCAAAGGAGATCATATCTTGGAAGACGATCAAGACGAACTCAATATCAGGCATGACACGACAAACCTATTAGCAGGTACCTCTATTTTGAGTTGCTGGGGGAGACGGCAGTGAGGACCTAATGATGAAAGTCAGGCGGTCGACGTACCGGTCTCTCTGCGGGAAGGCCTTTCTTGATCGCGTCTTCCACGTCGTTGGTTGTCTGTGATCGCGCGTCATGAGCGCGAAAAGATAGTTCGCTATTGAAATCACGAACGTCCTCATCTAGCTCGAGTCCATACTCGAAGCATAATCTATCAAACTCCTGCGTGGCTAAGAGAGCGATGATCAGCAGGCGGGTGAAAGTACGCTGGGTGAATGTCGTACTATATTCTCTCCCGAGTCTTTCGAAGAGATCTGCCTTGTCTACGGCGACGGTGGGCATTGTTAGGGTCGAGCGGAGCAGTGGTTATCGAGTCAGTTACGCGCGACCCCCGGATACCCCCTTGCTCAGACTACGAAAATGCACGTCTCCGCTGTGGTTGCGCTCCTCCTCGTTTCCGTCGCAAATGCAGAGGAACGAATTCTCCAGGTTCAGCATCGCATAGTCCATCCGAACCTTCCAACGACAGCCTGGTCTGAACTCGGAACAGTCGTTCTTCCACCCACACAGAACTTTTCTCCCCTCGGATTTCGTGCAACGCTCGTCCCCTCAGACACTCTTTTCGATGACCTTGTCGAGTTCACCGAGTCGGTGGACCCTACAATAGAAGGGGCAATGTATCAGCTTGCGCTCGAACTTCCTGGTGTTGCAGACAGCGTGTGGCCAACCTCCGTTGCGAAAGCGGTGAGTCGTGTCAACCTCTGAGCCTTTCACTGGCTCACAAGAACCTCTGACTAGTGTCACCTACCCGGGTCGGTCTCTTCGCATGTTACTATCCATCTCTCTTCCTTTGGCCTTCCGTTTGCCGTCGATCACTTCGTCTCACCCGTTCCCCACGACGGTTCATGTCCTCCTCCCAATATTCGACATCTGAAATCGTATCCTGCACAAAACACGACGATTACTCTCGTTTCGCCACGCCAGCCACCACAGCATGTCCCGTTCCTAATGTACATTGGGTCACTACTGATATAACGCTAGACCTGAATTGCGCACGCCGCCTCCGCTAACACCGGAGGGTGAACCGTTGGCACCAGTAGCTGAGAAAAGCTTTTTGCAAAAGTACTGGATATACATGGTCCTAGGCCTCGCTATCCTTTGTAAGTCGTGCACAGGGACCGGTCTTTTTTCGCTGACATGTGGTCGCGTTCACAGTGATTTCAGGGCCAGCGGATGAGCAGGCGGGGAACAGTGGTGGCCAGGGTGGAAAATAAACAGTGTGGATATGGGAGAGTTTCGAGTCTCTAGTGAACGTTGGTTCGCCCAGTATTAGTTCCCGCCTCGGCTAAATATCGGTGTATCATGCTCATTTTCAGATGTCAGACTCATTCAAATACTCCCAGGTATATCTTGCACCTCCCCAATCTTCTTCTCCTTTGCATACCACCCGATGCCTGTCTTTATCCGTCCAGTCACCAAGCAGGACGAGGCCGCCCTCTCCGTGATCTGCTTGGAGACGTCCGAGGTTGGCAAGTCTGGGAGGGACGTTCACAATTACCCATTGCTTCCGAGCGAGGTCTATGCTCTCCCCTATGTCAATGTCCCCGATTGTGTATGGGGCTTCGTTCTCGTGGACAAGCCGTCTGAGACCTCCCCTCCTTCGGACGAGTCTGTCGTGGGGTATACCCTCGGTGCCTTAGACTCCCGCACATTCGAGGCGGCCACCGCGCAAACCTGGTGGCCACCTCTCAAGGCGAAATACGCCGAGGGGTCCCTTACCGCGCCCCAAGCAACGGAGGCTGACAAGAGATACATCAAGTCCATCATGAATTTCCCCCCTGCGTTAGAAGCCCAGATCGCGTTTTCTCCTGCGCATTTGCATATTGATATCTTGGAGTCACATCAAAGGAAGGGGTGGGGAAGGAGACTAATCGAGAGAGCGATGAGACATCTCAAGGAGAAGGGACTGAAGGCGGTTTGGCTTGGCATGCATCCTGAAAACAAGGCGGCCGCTCAGTTTTATGAACGACTTGGATTTCACACGTCTGATGGCTTTCCGGAGGGCGTGATGGGGATTACAATCGAGGAGTGGGAGCTTAAATGGGGCAGTTTGGAGCAGTGAAGTTGTCTTTGCATAGAATCAAAGTCTGAGCCGTTCCGCGCTTCGGCAGTGTGCAATGGCGCTTCTCAAGCAACTCTCATCTACTCACATTCAGGAGTATCACTTATTGTCGCCCACATCTTTGCTAGCGTGGCATGTTGGCTAGGAACACCGTCGTGAGTAAAGCTCTGCTTCGAGCGCTCGTGGCGTTCCAGAGAGAACTTGACGGCGCGGTCCCGCCTTTCTCCCTGGGACAATCATACTTAGTACAGCTCAGGTCCAGGTGCCACGTATGTATGATACCCTCCGAGTCGTATGTTAGTGCAAACAAGACTGATTGATCATTCCCCTTCGTTGCCAGTTTGACTAGATCTGGATGGTGTCTCGGTCGAGTTCGAAATCATGCTCTAGAGTCGCTTCAAGTTGGAGTCGTGACCAGGCTTGCTTCTCAAGGTTCCCTCGAGCATCCAAGTGATCTCTTACACTCGTTCAATAATTGAGGATGCGCAGAAATCCTCATCGCGCTAACAACATCCAGGCTGGACCTGGACAGACTTCATCACCATCTCAAAGTAACCCTGTCGCGCGATTCCCACTCCAATCGGATAATCTTGCCTGGAGGGGGTCTGCGTATCCTGACGTGGGCTACCCCAGCTCCTTTCATATTCCGACACCATCTGCGCCTCCTCCCGCGCATAGAGACCGCTCTCGTCCAGAAAATCCTCATCATGTTTTCCAGTCCACCGTCGCTGATAGCAACAACCAGAATGCCCCACGCCCCCGGGCAACCCCTGTACAGAACTCATCGCGCAGTCAACCGCGATCTTACAGTTCTAGTTTAACACTGAACGATGACGACGCAGATGAGGACATTGGGGCGTTCGCAAAGAATTTTGAGGCGAAGGATAAGGAAGAAGAAGAATACCTCGATGAAAAGTACACGCTTGCTTCTTATCAGCACCCAAACGACATTCCTCCTCCGGAACCTGCGTACGATACCGAATCGGTTCCCCGCCCCATGAGACCGAACAGGGTCAGTTTCGTGGACGAACCCAGTTATAGGGACGACGACCACTTCGACACAGAGGCACAGGCCCCGATAAGAGAGAATGATGAAGGAGGCTTGGAGGACGTCGACCTCAATGCCGAACCGAACTGCTCCCAGATGAATGATGAGGGCGATAGGAACAAAGGGGTCTTTGCGAATTTGATGGACTTTTATGGGATCCCCTCGGGAGCGCACGGGCTTCCATATTCTCGTTCCAAGGTTTACGAAGCGGCCGGGAATGAGGAAGAGCGACCTCACTTTGGTCGGAAAAACTCAAACAATTCTGATTCAGACTCTTATTCTGAAATCTTGGACCCTGACGATCCTCGTGTCACCAAAATCACGAAGCGTTGTCTCGACGACTACGATGTCGAAAGACGAAATGCTCTTAGACAGATGGATTACCGCCAACGCAGAAAGGAGCAACAGAAAATTCGTATCGAGTTCAATGTCACTTGTGAGTTCAGTTGGCTAGAACCACTCGCATCGCGAGCTCTGATGGACGAGGGTGTTACAGCTATTTTGAAGCGTCACCAGTTTCTGCTCAAACTCGCTCGTGCCCTGATGACTTTCGGTGCACCATCCCACCGCATAGAATCGCAGCTTGTAGCTGCAGCTCGCATCCTCGAAATCAACGCCGAGTTCATTCATTTACCCAGCGTCATTATCTGTTGCTTCGGGGATAACGATACCATGACGTCCGAAACACACTTTGTCAAGTGCTCAGGTGGCCTTGCCCTCGGAAACCTCCACGGAGTGCATCTTGTTTACCGGGCCGTTTTGCATGATGAGGTCAGCGCAAGAAAGGCGACTCAGCAACTAGAAGAGTTGCTTTCCGCGCCGCCACTGTACTCCATCTGGTTCCGATGCTCACTGAGTTTCTTCTTGTCGGTGTTGATCTGTCCGTTGGCTTTTGGTGGCTCCTTCCTGGACATGTGGATCGCAGGCGCTGGCGCTTTCTTTCTGTGCTACCTTCAGCTCAACGTCGCAACGAAGTCGGCCATGTATAGCAACGTCTTTGAGTGCGTGGATCCTCATTTACTCCCCAAACTCGTGTTCAAGGCGTTTGGATAGAATAACTACCGCGATGTTCATGTCCTTCACGGCTCGAGGGCTGAGCAGCATTCGTAGTCAGATATTTTGTTATGAGGCTATCTCATCCGCTGGCATCATTGGTATCCTTCCCGGGTTCCTCATTCGTAAGTTAATAATGCTCCATTATATGCTACATCTAGCTAACGTCAAAGACAGTGACGAGCTCCCTTGAGTTGGCATCAAAGAACATCATCTGCGGTAGTGTCAAGATGGTGTATGCGCTCATCTATACTCTGTTCCTGGGTTTCGGTTTGCAAATCGGCTCCGACCTGTATCTTCTCTTCGACCCTACAGCTCGACATCATCTTGCGACACTAGCAGCCAGGATTACCACTACCACTACTCTAATTGGCACATTTGCATCGGACAACTCAACGGATGGTACACCACCAGCAATCGGCACGTTCAGCTTCACGAATGCCACCAGCGTTTACATGACAAACATTGTCGACGGATGTTACCGCCCAACCTCGTTTTCCTGGTTCATTCAACCCTTTCCCTGGTGGACTCAATTCATTATCGTCCCCATCTTCTCTGTCCTGTCGTCTCTCGCGAACTTGCAGCCCTGGAAATCAAAGGAGCTTATCGTGATGGTCGTCATCTCTTGTGCTTCGTATGCGACCAACAAGATCGCGAACCATTACATCTTCAACCGATCAGACATCGTTTCTGCTATCGGCGCGTTCACGGTGGGTCTGCTCGGTAATATTTATTCGAGGAAGATGGGTGGCACGGCGTTCACCTCTATGGTCACGGGTGTCTTGTTCTTGGTCCCAGTGAGTATCTGTGCCTCGCTTTCGTTTTCGCTGTTCACATTTTTCCTTCAGTCCGGCCTCTCACAAGCGGGAGGTATCACAGCGAACGGGTCAGCGGTCGACGTCGGAGGCGCCATGATCGCAGTGACGATCGGTATCACCGTTGGTTTGTTCATGAGTCAAGCCATCGTGTATATGTTTGGCTCTCGGAAGACCGCCGCAGTGTTTTCCTTCTGACCTGGCGTCAGAAGCATGGTATCCACTGTTACCTCGTAGATGCGAGTAACTGGGCCAGGTGCCCATTGTAGGATATTGTAGACCGCTGGACGGCTCTCAGTTAGGGACCATTAATGATGAGATTTTGCGACGGTCTCATCTCAAGTATCTCGGCGTGACTGGGAATGATAAGTACAACAAGCTCTCGTGTCTATTACATTATACTGCCTCCTCTGCATTCGCTGCGACAAAAATCCGGTATCACGGCCTCTAGAACATGACGGCCGGGGAATTTTCTACATTCTCGATAGGTGTCTTGTGACCTACAAGAGTTCTTATGTTGTTGATTCCATACCTTTTTGAACACCTTGGTTTGAGAGTACGTTAATAAAGCGGTAATCGGCACTCACCGAATCATCGTCGGTCTTTCGAGACCGATTCCCCAACCATGCACACGGACGTCCTTGGGGAAGCCCATGGGTTCGAGCATCTCGGGGCGGAACATACCACTGTTCCCGATTTCGACCCATTTTTGAAGCATGGGATGGAAAGCAAAGATCTCGAGTGACGGCTACATCACACCAACACGATCGTCAAAACATGATCTCCCGCAGACTTGATCGAGACGAACCTCTGTGTATGGGTTGTATGCAGGTTTGAAACGGAGGTCGGTCATACCCATTTTTTTGAAGAAGACTCGCATGAACCCTGGGATTTCATTAATGATTTCCAAACAGATCCGAGGTACTGCATTATAACTCACCGATGAGGTCAGCGAGCGTCAAGTTTCTATCGGCTACGACCCCTTCCACTTGATGGAATTCAGCCAAGTGAGTAGCATCCATAGTCTCGTTTCGGAACACTCTGTCGATACTGAACAGCTTTGCCGGCCGGAAGCCATCATCTCCCACTTTCAGCGAAGCACTGGACTTCGTTTCTCTACCCTCGTCGTCTACTTCTTCACCTCTGCATTTGGCAGCAAGCTTGTAGAGCATAGCTGCTGACGAAGCAGTGGTGTGGGTCCGCAAGAGAAGTTTGTGAGATTCTTCGTGTGACCAGGGCGTCCGATAACCAATCGACCCGTAGCCACCTCTCTCGTGCACCTCAGAAACACGCTTGTAATATGCCTCAGGAGGTCGCAATGACGTGGATGGGTCTATGATGATGATGAGGCGGCTGGACCATCACGAGGGCATTGAGATACTCACCAGATAGGTAGAACGTATCTTGCAGCTCTCTTGCAGGGTGTAGTTGGGGTACAAAAAGAGCATCGAAGCACCAGAAACCTGACTCGACGAATGTGCTGGTTGGCATTTCTTCGAAGCTGAAATGGCCGTCAAGCAATCCTGCAGGAAGGCGAACGTGAATACGACGTACCCCATCTCTAAGAATATACCACGAATTTCTTCGCGAACCTTGAGAAGTGGGTGAAGTGCACCACCCGATGTGGGGATGCCATCCGCTTCGAAGTTGTATTTCTTAAAACACGCCGTTTTCCACGCACCACTGTGCATATTCATCCTTCTGTTCTGCAACAAACATAAAAGGAACATACGACGTCAACATGTCAACGGTAAGATCAGTTTCGTGTTTTGCGATGGACGTGCTGAAGCTTGGACCTTTGTGCACAGTGAACCATTGCCCTTTCCTGATGGATGAGGTATAATACGTATCGCTGCGTATCAAAGGAGATGTTACCTTTGGACGATGAGTTTACGCTTCCGTAGCTCAGCCAGAGCCTTTTCACCAGTCTGGAGTGTCCCCGTAGACTCTACCTCGCGTAGCTCGAGCTGAGTAGAATCTGTTATTTGTGCGATCTCACGAATTCAAACGAGTTAGTTTGGTTGGAATCATCACCCTTTGATACTGCGTTACTCACAGCCTTGACGAATCCGTTCCTCTCCTTGGCTATCCAGTTGTTCTTGAAAGCGCGCCCTTGACCAACCTTGGCTGCTTCATCGCCCACTTTTTTCTTCAACTCTTGAGCTCCAACTGGTTCACCCTCTCCCCTTGCTGGCAGAGCAGCCCATACTCTGGCTTCATGCGATCCTTTAACAACTATCTGTGCACCTTCGGGTGTGAGCACATGAGAGGACGTCTCGTGGGTATCGTAGGAGATCATCTGCAGGGAAAGTAAGCGTATATGATCGTAGTCGATCGCTAAGCAAACTTGGACATACCTCGCGACTGAGGAGCGAGTTCAGAGCACCAAGAATTGTGATCTGGGCTTCATGACTCGTAGCTGAATCCTGCTGGCCAGGTATAACAAGCGACCTCGTGTCCTTGATCGTTCCAGCCTCATCTAGAGTGTCTAGAACGAGTTTTTGGAGCGCTTCTGCCATGGCTCTGTGTAGACAGTGACTTGTCACGTCAAGATCAGAGTTCGCGTCCGAGTCAATCTCATCGTGCAGCACGTGACGTACTACATAGCCTCTTTCACCGACTCCGAAGATGAGCGATCCATCATGGCAAGAGCTCTGGCAGCAAGCATACGCTTCAGCGCAGCCACTCCTTTCCTCAATACGAGAGACTCAAGACTCGACTGCTTCTCCAAAGCCGCGCGTCGTGCGCGTCGGACAGCTCGACGCCGAGCTACTTGATCAAGAGCTGGTCCAGTTGTTATGCGAGCCATTACAAAAGGCGCTCGGTCTCGTCAATGTATGTATGTCTACATCTCCACCGACATTTGTTCTTGACGGCCGTAAAGACCGCGTTCAAATCCCGGTTCGACTCAGAATTAACTCTTGTCATCCAACTTGCGCTTTACAAGCTCTCATTATGGGACCTCGGAGCTAGTTATGGGGCTCGATTACAGGGCTTGAAGTATAGTACTCAGATCAAGCCCTTTGACTCAGTCTCTCGTGCTCGTACGTCTCCATTACACGTGTGAAGTGTTTATTGTCGACCTCCCAAACTCCAGCTGGTGGGCTGCCTCGGCGAACTCTTGTTGTTCACGGCGTGCTTACCATCGTCGCGCCCTATCTCTTCAACCGTTTGCGTGCACACGCGTTATCACAGGCTTGGCCAGATACGCCTTCAAGTGACACGCGTCGCATGGCTTGGCAGATGCTCACGCGAGCGGAATCAACGTATTCACTTCTCGGCTTGTTGAATTTTGTTGCATTCTTATTGAACGGTCGGTAAGTCACGGTTTCCTCAGCTGGTGTTCGTGATTGACAGGTTGCTTCAGTCATCGCAGCTTGGCTGACCGGGTCCTGGGAATGACTCTTGTACCTACTGCAAGTCAGGTCAAGCGCGAGGTCAGCTATGAGTTTATGAATCGCCAGATGGTCTGGCACGCCTTTACCGTATGTCGTCCTGTTTCAGCTTATAGTTCCACCTGACGGGCCTTGTCCAGGAATTCCTCATATTCTTGTTGCCTCTCATAAACACGAGATCGATTCAACGTCGAATCACTCGATTGATGTCACGATTAACACTACCTTCTAGCGCATCTAAAAGTACTTTCCGGGGTTCCCTGCGGAAACACGGTAAATATGAGGCACTCCCTGCAGATCAATGTGCAATTTGTGCCGAAAATGCATCCTACACTCTCGACTTGGGGTACTCTGCGGATGCGCTCTCGTATACATCCGCCTCGGAAGGGGAACCGCAGGCGACCAGGGACGACGAAGTTCCGCGTTTTCCCATCTATACCCCGTATACCACCTCCTGCGGACACGTTTATTGCTACCACTGCATCGCTGAACGCATGATACGCATTGCCGATGAAGGACTGGATTCTGGGTGGGAATGTTTGCGGTGCGCGGAAAGCGTCAAGAGTGCAGACAGGTTGGAGGCGGAGTCGTCGATACCTGCGCGTTCGGATACAATGAGCGACTATGAATTTAGCAGTGATCTAGATGCGACCGATACATCAGGTAGTGGAAGTAGCTACTTGGGTTCGCTCTCCGAACTCGAATAAATATTAATAGAGATAAATGATCCTCCCCAGACGGTTGGTATCGAGACACTGGCGATGGATATGGAACTTCAATTAGCTGGCCGGCCAGACTTCAGCATATCCACTAGATTCCTGGTGCCATAGGATTTTATCACAGCGTAATGGGACTCTTGTAGTCGTCGTCCTGCCATAATGCTGTCAGTTACCCATTCTGGTTTGACTACGAAAACTGGATTTCTTGATTTCGTTGTCAGAATTCTATGCATTTTTGACCCATTGAGTGGTCGTGATGTCACGATATGCGTTGCACCGCTCGGTATCGATCTAAGACAAGGGGCACGGATAAGTACCGCTGTAAGCCACAAGTTACGGGACGTACAGAGTAATCCCACCCGCCTGGGTAATAATTCTCTTCATTTCGATGTCGGTTGTACCACTGAGGTAACCGTCGATGTATACGCGGACATTGCTCAACACTCCGGAGGGTTCTTCGGCTTTTCGTTGAAGGGAAAGCTTCTTTGAACGATCTTCAAAATAAGCTTTTGCGGATATTCCGTGTGGGGTTCTACGTTCTCCTCTCTGATGACCAGTGGTAGCAGACACCACGGTGTCTAAATGCAGTGAGACATCGTGTGTGAACATTATCACGCAGACTAACCTGAGCGTTGGTAGATATTAGAGTGTGTGATGGGGTTCGAGCTGTCCGATAGGGTGTTTAAGAGATGTTTCGCCATCGTAGATGAGGATGGTTTCTTTCCATCTGCGATCAAAGATGCCGAGAGTCTGTTGCAGATGTGAGTTCAATCTGATGTAGGCGAACGCTAGATGAGGTCCTACCTTTGCACGCGTTGTCTGTCCACGTCTAGTAATTTTGTGCGCGAAGGGTATGGAGTGGCTTTTTTGTCTACTGTCGTTGGCTTCTTGACGAGCAAGTATCTGTCCATGACGCGACCAGTCCAACAAGACGCGAGACATAAGTTCAGGGGGTTGATCGGCACGTGACTATTTGCACCGCCACCAGGGTCAGTATTGCATAAACTTTATCAACGTCACTGCTTAGCGGTTGGGATGTTGAAATTCAGTGAAAGCTTAAATATTAGCCTGAGTGTGTATCTAGTGTCTTGGTGGGCTGACAAGGTATGTACCTTCCGTGTAAACAACGAACCGGTGTAGACACACTGCTCGGGTGTAGGTAAGGACGTATATAGTAATACTCAGAGTAACAGGGGCTACACGTACATCTCCAGAGCACTTGCTCCATTACATGTGTACGATGATCGATGAGCAATCATACACTACTATGCACAAACCTATTCGCGTTTCCGTTTCAAACTTGGTTTAGAGTTCTGTCCCGGCGCCATGCACAAGGATCCTCGTTCGAGAGATATGTGTTCTGGTGTATCGAATTCGATTCCAAGATCTTCTGCAAGAGCGTGTGAATCCTGAGGTGGCAGAGCGTCTGTCGCGAGCTGCCAAAAGCTAAAGAGAGTGTTGCTCAGCGTGCACATACGAGGAAACGTGGACGGTGAGCAACTGACGACGTGAAAAGTTTCTTGCGACGAGTCCACTCGGGCCGCCATTTGATCCACTCGGCATCTAGTCGTTCAAGGTCGTCGGTCGACATGAGGGGTACACCGTTACGTAGGGGAGCAAGCCTCTCCGATAAACGGGCGATCTAATGCATAATGCAGCAGATGATTTTAACGGCAATGCACGTAGATAAGCCTTACAGTCCGGATCGCATCTTCTGCCTGAGCCTCGAGTTCGACATCCGTGGGCGCGTTCTTGATTCTGTTTAGCTCTGGTGAACGTTAGATAAAGTAGGCCATGATCGAATTAAAGCGTTTTAGAGACCTGATTGCAGGGTCTTCAGTTGTGAGGTGACAGCGCCGTTGGCCTCTTCGACCGTTTTGCATTCTGTTTCTAGAGCCGCCAATTCGTCCGCGGCAGGTGTATCGACGTTGCTTTGGTTAACAACGTAAAAGTTGGTCTTGCCTACAAGAATACGTCCAACCAAAGGGTATAAGGCATTGGAAGCGTGACTTCACAGCGCATATACCATATGTTTTTTGCATGATCGCGCCCTTTTCGGCGAGCAAAACAAGTATCTTGGCCGTAGTCGCTTTCTGAACTGCACCCTTCAAGTTGGCTGAAATGTCGACGGCACCGAACGGCCTGTTCATCTGTTGGACAGGGAGCAATGATGTCATAGCGCATATAGTCACCGCGGACCAAGACGCACTCACCCTCTTCATGTACTGCAAAATTGTGTCCTCGGCTGTGGACATGGGATTATGTGATCAGATTCGAGTGAAAATGGTATCTGTGTACCTTCCTGTCCTTTCAGAACCTTGACATCGCTCTTGGTTTTGGCTGCCATGATGATCGTTTTAATGTGAGGTTGAGTCTCAATTGAACTGCCGTTTATCTAGTGCCGGTTTTAAATGCCGGCACGGTCAGCATAAATTGCCGGACCTTCCTATGTACTTACCATACTGAGATGATCCATGTTTGTAGTAAAGTTCCCCACACACTCCGTCCTTTATTTCGACCCCGTCTTTCTCCGGCGCTTCTTTCGAGAAAAATGTCTGGAAAGTCGTATCGAGACGCCATCGACGCCCTCAACTCTCTCCAAACCAATGCCGCTACGCTTGCGGCCATCAGAGCCTCCGGCAGCCACCTCTATGACGATCCGATTGGAGAGTTTAACCAGTTCGTCGCTAGGTCAGGACTTACGGTATGCTTTACCTCCAATCGTTTTCTTCTCTCTCTAATACCTCCCATTTCAGCCCAGCGACTTGAACGCCCTCAATGTCATTCACATCACTGGTACCAAAGGCAAAGGTTCGGCCAGCGCTTTCACAGACTCCATCCTCCGACACGTGAGACCCGGTATGAAAGTCGGTATGCTGTCCACATTTATATTCTGCCTCTCTTCTAAGTTGGCGCAGGCCTTTATACCTCACCCCACCTTGTCGCTGTCCGTGAACGCATCAGAATCAATGGCCGCCCCTTGTCAGAGGAGGATTTTGCAAAGTATTTCTTTCAAGTCTGGGAAAGACTCCAGAACAATCCAGTACGCTTTCTTTTTATGAGCACTCAGACTTCAAAACTGGTCCTCCGTGCAGCCAAGTACTCCCGGAACATCACTCATGCCCGCCTATTTCCGATACCTTACTCTTACGGCGTATCATGCATTCAAGGATCTTAAAGTCGATGCAACCATTCTAGAAGTTGGCATTGGTGGGGCAGGTGACAGCACAAACGTCGTCCTAAAGCCAGTCGTGACTGGGATTACGTCTCTTGGAATGGACCACGTCGCAGTTCTGGGAGGTACGATTGAAGCAATCGCGGGACAGAAAGCTGGAATATACAAGAGAGATGTCCCTGCTTTCGCCGTTGAACAACATTATCCCTCTAAAGACTTAGAGGCCATACTGAGAGATGCTGCTGTGAATGTCAAGGTTGGGGACAATCATCATCATCGTTTGATTTGTTTCTAAATGCACTCAGGCATCTGAATTTAGGATCGTCAAGGAGCACCCTGCACTGAAAGACATAAAATTGGGTGCGTCGAAGTATCTTTCTTCCCCTCTTTTTCTCCGCTAACTTTCCTTCATAGGCCTTTCTGGCAGCCATCAGTTATCGAATGCCAGCCTCGCAGTAGAATTGGCTCGCACTTTCATTCACAAAAAGGACGGAGTATTATACCCCGACCCGCTAACTAAAGACTTCATTGCTGGCCTCGAGAATACCAAATGGCCCGGACGCTGCCAGACAGTGCTGGACCCTACCTACCCATCGACGACTTGGTACCTTGACGGTGCACACACGAGTGAAAGTCTCAAATGTTGCATCGAATGGTTTGTCAGCCCTAGTGTTGACCTCTCAGAGCAAGTGTTAGTGATCAAATACCCCGTTTTGAATATTAACGCCATCTTATTTCCAGTAAACCTACGACCGACGCGCGGCGCCCTTTACGTGTTCTGATTTTCAACTGCACTAGCGGTCGTTCAGGCGAGAACTTCCTCAGAACCATATTCAACGAGATCAAGACACAGCTTTCAAATTTCAAGAGCGCTGAGCAACCTAGCCATTTCTTCGACCAAGTGATATTCTGCAGTAACGTCACGTATAGTGACGGGCAATTCAAAGGCGGTATGTGACCTAATTGGTGTGCGTCCTCGTTTCTTATCTGGCTTGCATAGATTTGACCTCCGTAGCGCTTGCTACGACCGAGCAAATCGGACCGACCCCCCAAGACCAGCTTAAAGAAACTTGGTCAAATATAGTCCAGGGATTCCCCGTCGATGCGATTCATTCGCTACCCTCCATCGAACACGCCATACGAGAAGTTCGGAAATGTTCGACTACACATCGCACAGACGTTCTCGTGACTGGTAGCTTGCATTTAGTCGGAGGCGTCGTAGAAGTAGCGGGACTGTCTTCTGTTGCTCTCGAAGATCTTTAACATTCTCACTGTCACGGTCAACCATCTAGCTAACTTATAGAATACCACCTTCAACAGTTTTCACCAGGAATTGTCGTTTAGAATGTAGCAAACATCAAATAGAATGCAACGGATTACGTGCGGTAGAAAAAAAAGAGTCCACGAAACTGTTGTCCTATTGTCCTAGATCTGCATGTATTGTGCAAGGCGACAAAACAACTTCGACGACGCAATAATCCAAAAGTTATCATTCCACTGTCTCTCGGGCGGGCACCAAGGGTGAAGATCCGGTACCGCTGGGTAAGAGGATGGGCTGTATGGGTAGCGTGTATCTCAGATCAAGCTCTTCCAGGACAGTCTTGAGATAACGCATGAACACGTTCCTGCGTGCCCAGCGCCCACCCCAGTCCTGCCAATTCGAGCGATCTAAAAAAAGAGAGATGAGTCTTCTATGTGATGCTTCCCGGGACGAAACACTTGCGTTCGATGGATATAGTGAGGTGAATAGCGTTCTGAAACTCCATCTTATCGATATTCACGGAACAGCTAGACCATTCCCGGCTGTTTGCAGCGACATATGCTTGTATACGTTGCCTGAGCTGTTCGATGATTTCCAACGAGGTGTCGTAGGATATCGTGATGGACGTGTTCTCCGACCTTCCGACGATTAGTCTCGGGTATGATGACTGAAGTGGGATGTAACGTACATGGAAGTGCTGCGACGCACGTTGTGAACCAGCTTCGTGGTAGACAGGAGGGAATTTGGCACTACGACCTCTTGGCCATCGACTCGTCGGAAAGTAGTGGCAAAGAGGCCAAACTCCTTGACATTAAGGTATTGATCGTCGATCATTACCAGATCCCCCACGTCAAACACGTGTGTAGAGAAAATGAAGATGAGCTGGCAACAGGATCAGCAATCGACTTCAACCCCCGCGAAGCGTCGTACGGATTCGAACAGCGTCTGGGCTGAGTGGCCAAAGATGAACGAGAATCCAAGAATGATGGTCGCAAGGGGTACTAGCGAGGCTATCGTATTTTTTCTATCGAGGATGAGCAACCAAGCAAATATGATGAAAAGGAGCGCGACGCAGACAAGAACTGCATCGAGCTTGGCTACGGCCGAGCTGACGTCCTGATCATGTTGTCAGTGGTGATTAGTTCTGGCTTGTCGTCTCTCCTCACCTTGAGACTTGATGTCAGCGCTTTTCGTTCCTTGTAAATTCTTTGTACTGCCTCTCTCATCTCCCGTCTAGTGATATCGCCATTTCCATCCTTGTCGAAAAGAGTGAATGCCGCATGCTAACCACAGAGTCAGCTCGGGAACCAGAAAATATAATGGCAGGAAGACAAACCGCTTCTGAGGTAGATCGGAAATACGGATAAAAGTCTAAGGAAACAACATTAACACCAGGCGTCACAAAGGAAGGAATGACATACCCTCCATGACGAGGTGAGATCTCTCAGGATTAGTTGCTTTCAAGCCTTCAAACAATTTTTTCGCCAACATCCTAGCTGAGTGAAGGCCTCCCAGTTCTATGTGTTTGTGAAACTTGGAATCTTTCAATGCCACTTGTCCAATTGCCCCGCCCACTTGATCAACAATGATGGACGCCATGAACTTGCGACGGCGACGCCTCGTTTCTGCTCGACTCAGTCCATGATGTGTGTTCCTCTTCGAGTGATGGTGAGTAGCAGACTCCTGTTGCCCACGTACAAGAGGAAGGTCTCCTGAGGATGCCGATGATACAGCGCTGGAATCGTTTCGGCGCGTCCGAGCAGTCATGAGGCCTCCGAGATCGAGCGACGCGCCTATTGACCTGAACGATGTTCCAAAACTTTTCCCTTTCTTTCCGTGGCGTGCCTTTTTTGGATAGGTAGACACTGGATGTGCACTCGAAAGACGGTCGAGCGCTTTCAAGCCCAGGCGATTCTCAGCCAGCCGGTCAGCGAGCGCACGCTGGTGGAAATTGATAGCAACGAATCTCAAGAAGAGCTTCTCCACGAACAGAATCACAGCGGCGGTAAAAAGAGCCTGTTCCGATACATGAGGATTTGTAAAAACACGGCGTAAAACCAAATACCTGCATGAAACGGTTTAAGCTGACCCAGTACAACCCCGGTGGTTTGTAGGAGGCACAAATCGCAGAGAGGGCTATCCAGGCCCACGACACGTCCAGAAGTAACTTTAGCCAAGAGGATACTGCTAGTGTGAGCTTTGGGATGCCATGGTCATGACCCAGGAAAGGAATGAAAACAAGGATGGATGCACACCTCTACTTGTGTCTTCAATTGCTCGACCTGACCTCCGAGGATGAGAATGATGGTGACGATGGTATCAGGTAACAAGTCGACAATCAAATAGGTTGCAGTGGATGCTACCCATATAATCGCGAACCACAAGGACCAGGCGTACACATGGGGTCGTACAGTTTTGTCTGGATACTTGGTTTGCACGACCAAGAGCGGGGTGATGAAAAACACGGCGCCAATGAACCCCACCAAGAGGGTCCGGACGGGACGTGCGAGTTTCATGAACGCAAGCCAGAGGGCCCTGCCTCTCCGAGCATGCTTGCCTTGATCGGTGTCTTCTTCTGCGCTAGAAGGGTCGTCCCAATCGAACTCGTCCGAAGTGTTCGTGGATGTATCTGAGTCGATTTGAACATGAACGACGTTTACCTCCGAACAAACGCCTTCCTTGTCTTCCGAGTCGTCCCGACACTGGTCTGCAGCAACATCTGGTTCTGAGAAACTTGAGAAGTTAGTATCGCAGACGTCGGTACTAGAATGTCGTTTGGACGTCATGGATGGAGCATGCGGAAGGGAAGCGAAAACGCCGTGACATTTGCTCTTCTTATAACAAGTTCTTCTCGCTCGGCATTAATGATGCGGCGGAGGCATATTTGTCCATTTATATACAGGTTCACTACGCTCTTTACCCCAATTCGAGCTGCGCTGATAGTGAGGGTAACTTTCTCCCAGAGATCCGAGGTTGCGTTACTGCAGGAGACGTCGCCTGACAGTCCTAGAGTTGGGTGGAGACGGTGATGCGGGTCGCTTATTCTTATGATGAGATGAGCTCCACACCGTGAGACAAACACTTGGCACTCACGCGGTCATCCGATAAGACGGAAGTCTGGTCAAACATGCGACGACTTGAAACGTCGTTACCGTCAGCGGATGGCTCCGTTATCAGAGAAGTTTTTCCGAAGGGTTGTGTAGGAGGTGGCTCTTCCGCGAATATGTTGACATCGGGCAACGCCGGACGCGTTGCATGGGTCGTGTTTCGACATGCTAACGCGCTCCGGCTGAATTGCTGGGTCGGCTCGGGGACCGCCTGGGCCATGGCTGGCCCAAGGATATCTCTGGCTCTGTCCATGATGCTCTCACGTGTCTCTGGCAGGGCTCTGACGGTGGGAACGACTTGCTGGCGTCTTGACTTTTTGACTGGATGAGCGGGGACGACTGACTCCATCAGAGTGGTGGTCGCCACGTCCGGCGCCGCGTCTTTTGCTGGCTCGACATTCCCGGCGAGTTCTTTTTCAATTAGAATCCTGACGGTGTCTTTTGACAAGGCATTCTTCCGTGCACATTGTTCGACATGTGTGCGCTTCTGCTTGGCTGATTTGTTGTTCGTCCACCGTAGCCCGCAACCGATGCATTTGGACAGTTGGGCGAGCTGGGAGTTGGGTAGATGGTCGGGCTGCTCTCTCCTGACGGCAACGGATGGTCGAGGGAGGGTTTGGCGCGGTGGGTTGGGTGGCGGTGGCGGTGGTGGGCGGGAGGTCGTGCAGGCGAATCTGGCGAGCTCGAGCACGTCTTGTGACGGTGTGAGCTTGGAGGCTGCTACTACTTACTAACTTGAAGCGAACTAACTCACCGTCCATGGAGACGCGTTATTTGGGGTTGTTTGTCCGTCATTAATGACTTTCGCGCTTTAGGAAACGCTCCTCCTCGACATTCCGACGATCGATGATGAACCCACCCATTACAAAGTCGGTGACCCCCGTCGTCAATGACGACGAGCTCTTGCACATCATCACCCTCGCCGCGTCACAGATCCCACAACATGTTAAAGCCTCTACAGACCGTCTCAAAGTCCTCCTTGACACCCATGCCGGCACCTACAACGTCCTCCACCGAATTGCCGCGGATCCCTCCCAACCTCTCCAGGTCAGACAACAGAGCATCATTCAGTTCAAGAACACTGCTCTCTCTCACTGGAGATCTAGAAAGTACGTCCTCCGCAGCCACCACGCCACTCCCTTTGTTCACCCTTTCAGGCTCTTGAGCGACGATGACCGCATGCAAATCCGTCAACGGTGCCTTACTTTCTTGTCCGAGCCAGATGACACCGTCCGTGTATCTTCAGCCGCTTTCGTCTCCAACTCATCTTCCTACTAACAGATTGCCGGGTGTAATCAACTGAACGTTGCCAAAATAGCTCGGTTGGATTATCCGCATAACTGGTGCGTACGACTGTATATTCACGTCCTTTTCTCATAATGCACGTTTACTAGGCCGTCTCTCTTCACTGAAATCATGCCCGTCATCGAGAGCGGCTTGCATTCATTGACCAATAACCCAAACGTCACCATCCAATCGACCCTTACCTTGAGACGTAGTTTGAAGGTTCTCAACACCGTCATCAAAGAGTTTTCCGGCGTCAAAATGCTCTCTGGGGCCAAAACTATGTCCCAGGTATGACACTCCTTTTAGCAATTAAATCGTTGCCTATCCTCCTTGCTAGATCACGGAACAGTTACGCAACATCATCCTCGCATATTATTCCCAGCTCTCCTCAACGATACTGAGTATAACTGGCTTACTGGATCAAGAACATACCGTTGCTTCTATCATGGTAGCCCACCTCGTATACAAGTGTCTCATTACAATGGCACTGTGGTCATGGCCCCGTATCATCAAGGACGAGAAACGCGAATTCGTAGAACGAAAAGACTGGGCAAGTATCATTTCGAGGACCAATGCTCATTCTTTGACCTTTCCTGTCCTAGTTTCTTCAATTGTTTCAGAGCTCTACCTCCCAGCTCATGGCCCTCTCAGAGCTACGTATCAACCTTGTTGTTGCTGTACGATCCATGCAGACTACCGATTCAATCACCACCCTCTCCATCGAATGGTTGACACGCCATATTCGTCTTTTCGGCAAGTTTTTCAGAAGGGTACAACAGCTAGACCCCGCAAAGTTTATCGAACTCCCAACGTGTAATGACGTGGTTCTGTACTACTGGTCAAAGGTCGTTGATGCTACGAACAATCGATCTGTGGATATGATTCAAGGTTTGAGATATTTCTCGGATTCAGTCTGCAAATTCTAACTCAGCTTCTTGGCACTAGATTCTCCTGCTGCCGTTTACCCAGTCCGGTTCCTTGTCCAAGCAATGGTGCTGTTCAAAGAAAACCTCGCTAGATGGACCCCTTTCCGAAAGGGCGGACCGATTACTGAGACTAGTATAGAAAATTCCCGAGTCGTCTCATTCCTTACTGACATTCCTTCCGTAGCGTTGTCACAGCAGTTTGTCGAAGATTCGGTCAGGTTGCTGGTGATCCGTTTCATTCCTCTCAATCCATCTGATCTCGAGGGTTGGATGGCTGATCCTGAAGAATGGGTTAACGAAGAAGACAAAGAGAATGAACAATGGGAGTATGAACTTCGCGTAAGTCCTCACATCCTGTGATTTTCTGTCCATCTTAAACTGTTTTAGCCCTGTGGAGAGCGCGTCCTCATGACCCTTGCGGCGCAATACCGAGACTATGTTGTCCCTTTGATGGAATCCACTTTCAAGGCCATAATTGGTAAACCCTCTGCGAATTGTATCTAAGCCATTTATTCACCCTGCTAGTGTAGAACAACCAACTACAGATTTATCAAGTGTCCTACAAAAGGAAGCGCTGTATTGTGCGATCGGGAGGTGCGCCACCAGGCTCTGTGGTGTCATCCCGTTCAACGAATGGTTGCGTCACAAACTCATCGTGGAGGCAAGGGAGACAAACCCGCTGTAAGCTTTATCTAACGCATTTCATGGCATCTGACAGCGATTCAGTTTCCCGATTGTCAAACGTCGTATCGCTTGGTTAATTGGTAAATGGGTCGGCGATATGTCTGTACCTGCAACGGATCCCGTTATCTGGGAAGTTCTCGTCCACCTGTTGCAGGACAGGAGTCCTGGGTCAGATGCTGTCGTTCGGCTCACTGCTGCCAACGCACTGCGTGAGTGTGTAGACGTGAGTAAATTGATAACTGGTCAGTGGTCACAGAACTGACACCCACTAGACCGTCAGCTTCGACGCAGCCGTCTTTGCCCCTTTTTTACCTGCCGCCATCACTGAACTCATGAAGCTAATGAGCGAAGCGGACACCATAGAGATGAAACGGCGACTCGCAAAGAGCCTCAATGTAGTTATCGAACGTGCAGACCAATATATTGTCCCACATATAGAGCTGATCGCGAAGGGAGTACCTGCTTTATGTGTGTATACCTTTCTGATTGGTGATTAGTGACTGACTAGATCTCGTCAGGGACTGCTGCTGGCCAAGAATGGTTGTACAAGATACAGCTCCTCGAGGTTGTCAAAACCTTGATCACAGTATGTCACCGCTGCACCTAATGGTTCTTTCTTGTTACCAAAGTTTCGTAGTCGTCTCAAGAATACTCTGCTCCTCTCGTTCCACTTGTCACCCCCTTGATTCAGGAAAGTTTGTTGCCTGGGGTGAGTATCGACGTTGCTTCCTCGTTGACTACTCGATCACTCACATTTTGCGTGAAGGTGGCCATCAATCTCGACGAGGATGGCATCAAGCTCTGGCTGGCTGCACTTCGAAACTCTACAACCTTCCAGACCACTTCTACCCCCAACCTCCTCCAATTATTCCCTCACGCTATGGCACTACTCGCAAGCAATCTGGATCTGTTAGGGAAGATCACATTCATTGTCGAGTCCTATCTCTTTGTGGATGCGTCCCTCGTTCTGCAGGTGTGTTCAGTGAAATGCACTTTTCTCATCACCGATGTATGTCCTTCAGAACTTTTCGTTGGAGCTCATGAACGCAGTCATGAGCGTTATGCTTGGTCAAGCCCTCCAGACCAACCAAAGAGGTGTTTTAAACTGTATGGCCTTTATGATACAGCTAGCCCCTTCGGCGCTATGGGGGGAAGCAGTGCATCGATCTGGTTTCTTCAACCATATTGTAAAAATTCTTGAAGACGATGAGGTCAGTATTCATTTCTTTGTCTTCTTGTATATTTATTCAGTCATGCGGCAGAGCTCTTCCCCCATGCTCACAGAGTGTGTCTTCATCCTCGCCCGCTTAGCCCTAACAGACCGCGAGATGTTCATCCGCCTCGTGTCTGCTGCGGCTGAAGTTGGAGACTTGCAAGAAAAAATGGTTTGGGAAGTTATCTTGGATCAGTTCTGGAGACAGGTATGTGATACCGTTCCCCCCGTCGCGCGCCCCACCTGATATCTTCGTTCTGTCAGTTCGACCACATGTATGAACCGCGCCATCGTAAACTTCTTGCTCTCGGAATGGCTTCTCTGGTCTCGACTGGCCGCCCTGAGGTACTCGAGCGCGTACCAAACGAGATATTCAATCTTTGGACGGACGTCCTCTATGAAGTGAGGGAAAGCCGCAACCACACTGAGGATGGTGAAGACGGGTTAGTGCTCGATGACAAACGGGTTGATCACCGAATTAAATCTTCTTAGGGGCCTTCATCTCTTCTGGGACGTAGACAGTGTCCCAACCTCGTATTTCGCGGAGTCTCAAAAAACCCTAGAGTACGACCGTCGCAAATCGGTAAGTTCATCTTGTCGGAGGTGTAATGACAACTCAGTATTTTCTAGGTGTTTGAGAATGATCCAGTGCGAACTATTCAGCTCACGACGTTCATTGCGAGCGCACTGCAAGAAGCGGAAAGGGTCTGTGGAGGCGCGACCGTCTTCAAGCTCAATTACCTCGATAAAACAGACCCTACTGTGCTCAAGCAGCTCCAGACAGTACTCGCCGATTAATGGGTAGATGGATCCGTATACGGTTGCACATCTTAGGACGTTGTCTCTTTGTATCCCTTCTTCTGCTTGAAGGCCTCGTACCTTCATCCCTCTTTAATTATGCTGTCGTGTTCTGTAGTCATGCATATCCGCTGAACGAATCATTACTCTGAGAGTTACAGTACTTATTACGGAGCCACATGGCCTAGCGTTACACGGGTCACATTCCGCCTCTCCATTGCAGTAGGTACACGTATCGGAATGGATGACCGCGTGCCTTCGGTGTAGTCCACACTCTCAGCTCCTGAACCCGATGCTTCTGTTGGTTTAGTCTGGCAAGGACAGCCTGGTGGGCAGTAATTGGCAGGTGCACTTGTTCGCAGTTCGACGGCAGCTCCGGGAAAGTATTTGGCAGTACATGGGAAAGCGTAAACGAGCAAGGCCTGAAAGGGAAATGGGCATGGGCTGGAGTCGATGTCGCGCGTCCATATCTCTTGATCATCGCACGAGAGTTGCGTGAGAACCGCGAGTGAAACGATTCCTGCCGTATACAAGAAGACTTGAAGGAATTCATTAAGTTGTGCAAAAGGTAGAAACGGCGTGCGAGGGTGATACCTAGCGCAGAATTGATCCAGACTAAAGCCACCAAGGCTTCGTAAACGGCAGCGAAGCGAGAACGAAGGGCAGCCTCAGATTCAAACGCAAAGAGACCGAGCACTATGGGAGACATGGTCAGCAACGCAACCGTATGAGAAGTTGCTCCACACTCACATATCTGAAAGGGAAGGAGGGAGAGAACCCATAGTACCTCGAGGCAGAGGATCTGCGGAGAAAAAAACCTCTTCTTGAAGATCCTATTCCTTGGATATGTAGACCAAGGAGACGAGCGCGGAGTGTCACTCACGTCCAGACAGCGCCGGCGATTGCGAAACAAGGGATGGCTATCAGAGCACCAAAGTTGTTGTTGGACTTGCTGAATCCGTGAAGCCAGAGTACGACCGCAAGAAAGATGGACATGAGGGACAACAACGCGATTGTGCCTAGCAAGTCGAGTGTACGAGTCCCTGCATGAAGAATATCGTGGCTTACCCATCCACAGCTTGCGAGCGGTCCTGAAGCTAAGACCCATTATCAAGCGTTCTTGGGTGTCTCTGATGCGCGGACATGGATCGTTATGCGTTCGGGTTGCATCATGGTCGCGGCTGACGATGACTATAATGATGGTTGCACCGCCACTAGGGTAGTGACACTCGGCTAAATCACAAAAGTTACGTCTGGCACAGTCAGATGGCATCACCCAACGGTTGGTAAATCTTCGTAGTACAAAGTGCTACTATTCACGCGACACACCTCAGGATACGATACCCATTTGCCCAGCATCGTAGAGAACCATGCAGATATCCCCCAACCCACCTGTGAGCAGCTTTCAACACCGCGACTCAGCTTTATTGCAGCTCACGACGATTTGCTCCAGTCCGTTCTCGCGCCAAGGAGTTCATCGAGTTCCATGATCAAGTCGAGGTGGGTCGACTACTATGAGTATTCTCGTGTGCCTAACGCGTATAGCAGACCAGCGTCCGTCTACTAGACTCCTTAGAGTCGTTCCTATCCACGTTCCAGAGGGACCTGTCTGCCGTGTCTGGTCAAATATCTGAGCTGCAGGAGCGCAGCAACGACATTGAAAACAGACTCAAGAGCCGTCGGGTTCGGCGTCTCTCGTTCTTCCGTCATTTTGTTAGTGAACTTTCGCGTAGAAAATCGTGAAACCCTTGTCGAGCCTCCTATCAGAATTGACGATCCCGCCTACGCTGGCTACGACGTTACTCGATACCGAAGTCGGGGAACCATGGATACCGGCTGTTGCTGACTTTGAAAGGCGACTGGACGCCGTGCGTGCCCGGTCACGCGTCAAGGCAGCTAAAGAACTGGCGGATGTCGTCGAGGCTCTGCGGATAGTCGTACGTTATTCTCTGTCAGACCCTCCACGGACATACTCATACAGATCCACAAGACGGCGACAAAACTTCGCGCCTTTTTCCTTGCACTGTTGAACGCGATAAAGACCAGCGTGACGACCAATTTGCAGGTGTTGCAGTCTTCCGGGTTCCTCAAATATCGTACCTTGTTCGGTTTCTTGAAACGTCAAGCTCAGCCCGTGGCAAAGGAGATTCAAGAATCGTACATCGTCGCCGTTCGCACATACTATGAGACTGCATTTCGACGATATATTCGCAGCCTCGGGTGGTTGAGGGTAAGTTTTCTTATTCTGAACCAGCTATTCTTGACCTATGATTTTTAGGACCGGGTTACCGATAGGTTTGAAGGTATCGCGACAATGTCGACAGAAAACGATATCACTCGCGTAGACTTTGAGCGACTGGCCTATGCAAAACTAGAAGGCCCAGGGGTTATACTTGCATATCAGGCTGACGACAAAGCTCATGTGAGTCTGTTGGATCTATTCGTTGGCATACAAGCTAAGGTCTATCACAAGAAAGAGCCGCTTGAAGCCATCCTGAGATCCCTGGTCCTGGTCCTGATGGACAACGCGACGGCAGAATATGCGTTTGTTGCGTCGTTCTTTTTCGTCGAGCCCCTGGGACCACCGTCATTCGCTAGAGAGTTGGAATTTGGACGACTCAGTGTCACTTCGGAACCTCACGATCACAAAGAGGTCGACGACGAAGATGATTCGGCGGCTGAATCAGAAGCGAGAACATCCATCCCGAATCCTGGAGGTGCTGAACCTCAAGGATTGGACCGTCTCGCCATCATGGACAAGGCTGAACGAACGGAGCTCGTTACCATCTGGAAGAGGATTTTCGACCCAGTTCTGGAATATACCAAGGCAGGTCGCAGACGCGAGATTCGAGAAGGCGGGAATTGACGGTCTTTTTTTCTTTCGTTTAGACGTTCTTGGGTTCCGTCATCGAACCGCCACCGCCTGCGACGCATATATTGACCATGGTCCGGCTGACGGAAGCCGTCACCGAAGAGGTTCAAAGGCGCCAGTGTGCACCCCTCGAGACCTTTTTATTCGCGATGCGCCTGCAGTTGTGGCCCGTGTTCCAACGAGTTATTTCAGAGCACTGTGATTCACTCAAGAAAGCGTCAGAACGTCCCAGCAGCTACTTTAGCAAGGCGCCTGCGACGACGGACGCGCTGGTGATCAATGTGAGTGATCCTCCAGACATGTTCGACTGTGCCGTCAGCTCACGTGAACTTGCTTGCAGGTCTGCAAACGCTACGTCACGTTGTTCCAGTCTTTGGTCTTGCTGACAGAGCAAAGCGAAGAGACTGTGATATTTAGCAAGTGAGGTCTCCCCTGGTGTCGTGCGTGCGCGTAACCGTGAATTGACTGCCGACATCGTCTAGTCTGTTCCGGCTTCAACAGGAGTTGAACAAGCTCGTTCTGCGGCATGCGGAACAAATCACAGATTTAGTCGCCAAAGCTACCAAGCTGTCCTCCATCTACGAAGTACTCTTGCAAGGCTTAACCGCAAGTCTCAGTCACCGCTGCATTGTCTGCCGTGCTAACATGTTCATATTTTCATAGAAGGGGACACATCTCACGTCCCATCCAAAAGCTCAAGCCGAACTAGAATTCTGGACGGAAAAGGAAGAGGGAGCTCGAAGAATTATCATATCTGCAGGCAAACGAAGACAGCCTACGTGATAAACATACTACTTGTTTTCGTGTCCTCAGGTGGAATGAATGTGATGTCCGTCTTTGTAAGGTGTCGAAATATAAATTACTTGGTGAGAGAGATATTCTCAACGATAAAATGAATAGATAGCCAGATGTGAAGTGTGAAGCGTGAAATTTATGGAGAGCAAAGAAAAGTAAGGAATGTCTGGTGCAATTTCAAGGTCCTAATAAATGTGTGGTGGGCTTGGAGCTTTTTTCGACGGGCGTTGGATTACTGTTATTAGCAATTTGGCAGAGAACGTCGAATACCGAAAAACTTACCCATAATCGGACTTTTGCATAGATGGGAATGACGCTTTCAACAGATTGGTGGTACCATTGGGCTTTCCTATCCCAAGCTTATTCAGGACGTCCCGCACTTCACCCGATCCAGCCGTCACGGCTCGCTTCTTGAATCTCGGCTTGGGCTTCGTCGGGGCCAGACGGGGTGCGTGAATATCGAGTGACATCACATGATCAAGTGTTGACACAGAGGGGGGTCGGCCCAATGTCGGATTAGAAGCCCCAGCACGACCTTCCAAAGCTTCCCTTAGATCGGTAACACCGACGCCACGCACAGATCTAGTCAGGCTCTGAAGGGAAAGGTTCTCTATGGCCATCAGTGCAGGTGATAGCTTTAATAACGGAGATCCATTTTCCACCAGGGGTCGGTGTGTATTCGGTCGTTCGAGGGCTAACCGTGGAAATCAGCCGTTTTATAAACAACTAGGTTTGTGGGTGAAGCTCACAATCTTTTAGGGCGGCCTCCGGTGACCACTGGGCATTGAACCTGCGAAGCAAACCTTGCCGGTCCAAGCCGGTGGCCTCCTGAACATTTTTGGAGGAAACAATCAACGAGAGAGCTTCTTCAGCCTTCACATGTGCCCATTCAGTCGCCGTCTCTAATTCTGTCACTGTTGGGAACATAATCTGCTCTTCCGGTGGGCGTAAAACACCAGGGGTGAATTCCGCCACTTGAAGAAGAACCGTAGAGCCGGGCAATGAATCGAGGGACTGTTTGAAACGTAAGGCATTAGTATTAAAGTAGAGATGCGATTGCGCCACACTTACACCTTCTGCGAGCTTTATGAGCTCGGCGCACTCCCACACTTGCCCAATGACAAGCCAGACGCGGGTAATAACTTCCTTCAAAGCTCTGGCTCGTTGCCGAACGGAGAGATCCGTCTGATCGTCTATCTGGGAAGCTGCGTCCAGTGAGAGGAGCATAGGTACACCGGTTAATAGGCCCCGAATAGAGACTTCTTCGTGTATCGCGGTGAGAACATGGAGAATGAGCGCATGGTCCGATAGGGAGGCGGCACACGAGGACGAAACCTTCTGGGGCGTAGATTCTAGTAGTCTTTGGGTGTTGGAAACTTTCCGGGACCGCATGACCGTAACCCCAGAGCGGCGTGATGAAGAAGGTCGAGATAGCTGTATCTCAGCGGCTTCCGTACTTGGTCCAGGCAGGTCAGTGCTGGGAGCCGTAGAAGACACCCCTATGGATGCGAGATCACCGTTCAACGAATAAGCTGGAGACGGGGCAAGGTCGGTGGCAATCCCAAGGGATGAAGCAGTGGCCAACATGAATAGATAAGCATGGGCAGCGTGCAGTGATCGTGTTCCAGCATCGCCGAAGAGCAGTCGGCTGAGGTTGTTGGAGCTTTCTTCCAATGATCGCTTTGAACGCCCGTTACTGCCCGAAGCGTCGCGTTTCATGATTTCTTGGCGCAAGTACGTTACCAGCGTGTGAGCGTAGTCGCTTCTCACTGCGTAATCACCATCACACAGAAGATTCAATGTTTCATACCATGTCTCCCCAGATACTCTTCTCCGCTGTGGGACATGGGAAGTCGGTGACGAGGTGCCACTGCTTGGCAAGGACAGAGGTTCGGGAGATGCCGTGGCTTTATCACGGTTGTCCCTCTTGATCGAGTCCGCAGCTCGTATAAGACCTGAAAGTCCAGCCAACAAGCATCTGATTGCTTGTGACCGCCGCTTGTTGTAGTCATCGCTCTCTACAGAGGGCAAGCCATGGATTTCGACCGCCACAAGACGACTGATAAGTTCGCTGGCCAAATCTTGAATCTGATCCGAGTAATTGACGTGAGTCCCGAGTGAGCTGATCGTCTCAACCAGCAGCGGAAGTAAATCGTCGTTCGCATTGACTGAGACTCTGCGGAGGATAAACGTGACGAGGTTTGATACGATGTCTGAAGTGGAGAGGTTGACTAGAGGAATTGGTGAAGTAAAGACTGTGGTGAGCATCTTTGTCAATGTTCTTTGTTGAGGGGTGGATGCGGAATTATCCTGTGTCTCGAGCAGTCGCTCTACTAGGCGAGATGGAACGGCATATCGATATTGGTACTGTGACCATTCGCACACTTTCCGAGCGAACCAGCAACATTGACTCTCCTTTGCCCAGAGGTTTTGGTCATCTGTAGTCTCGAATGCCGCCTGCAGTATGAGACCAATTTGTGCAGCATTCGAGTGCCGTAAAAGCGAAGAGAAGGCACCAAGAGACGCCATCAGGACGTCCACAGACGAAGGACCAGATTCGCCGTCCACGTGAATGTGAATTGATGCTGCCCTCCTCTGATCTGGGGGGCGGGTACGAAATTCTGCCATATAGACCGATGGGGTATTCCCCTTGACGGCCGAGGCGCTGGAGAAAATTAAAGGGGTAAGTCATATGACACAGGTCGTGTGACCAGATAACGGACCATTCTTCAAGGCTCCTAGGGTCCGCATAGAGCATATGAAGTAGGAGAGCACGGGTGATCCTGGACACTTGTGACTTGAACTGGGTGGGGGAGAAATATAAAGCTTCGGAGTTCACTACGCCGGTGATTGCGGCTAGGCCGACCAGACGCGTCCTGTACGTCGAGTTGGACTATGGAACGGAAGCGCATACAGACAACATTTACCTATTCCTGAGCTCGTAATCGACGGATTTTATTTCCGCGGTAGACTGTTTTGCAAAGTGGCCCAAAACGGCGAGGTAATTCTGCGTCAAGTCGGCATCTACGCCAATGGAATGACCATCGGTATACGTGCACCATGCAGTAAGCTGTGCGCACTCAGCGTCGGGGAGGCAGGACAGCAGAGGGACTACGCACTACGCTTGCCGCACGAGCAGAGATCTCCAAGTCAACAGAGACTAGACCCATTGCTGTTTTGAGACAGGAGAGCAGAGAAGGTGAAAGAAGGGAAATGTCGCGGCGACATTCGATGGCCAATGCTCTGAGAATGGCGAGAGTTATGAGGAGGGATCTGCAAGAAATGTCGGTGACTCATGAAAGAGCACGAGCACATGAACGCTCACGCTCGAGCACGTGCGTTACCGGCGAGGGCCTTGTTGCACTCTGTTCTCGTGTGCTTCTCCAGCTCTGCACCGACCTTGTGAATTTTGCCTGGACGGTTAATTACATAGTAGGTGAGACGAGAGAGCTCGTGAGCGTTGGGACGGTACTCGGGTGCTGCAGTAATGAGGGCTGAGGAAGGAGGGTAGCACGCTGAGACGAGGGTGACGTGGTTGGGGGTGAATATATGCATGGAGCCATCCTACTCCCAATCCTCGGCGACGTAGCTCATACCGTGGGAACATCATCCCCTAGCCTACTATTACTACCGGTACGTCCTGTTCATGATCACTTTCCTCGCCAAGAACGTGAAACTGTCCCCAGTCAAACCCAGCTGGATCAACCACAATCTCCTTTAACATACCAAGCACCTCCCCATGCGACATTTGCATCAGGTGCATCCATTGCTTGCTGATCATCCAACTAGCAATACCCCTCGGAGGCATCAGCATACCCTCTTTCGGCGGGCCGGGCATCCGCTCCTTCCTCCCAACGCCTCGCCGGGGACGCTGCGTGTTATCCGCCTTGTCTTCTTCGTCCAGGACTTCGAAAAACCGCTGCAGACGCAGGCTACGCCAGGCAATCCCGCGTATCCGAAAGAACGTAGTCCGCGTACCGGTCGCACAGTCCTCGTCCACTTCCGACTCCTCCGACGACATACATTCTATCTGGAGCGCGCCATCAAATGTGACGTGTTCAAATTTCTCCATCTTATTTCGTGCATCCGAGCGGTTTCCAAGTTTCTGAGACATGGTGAGCATCACAAAGTGTAGTTCGCAATCGTTTAGACATACCACTTTTCGTCGACTCAGTCGACGCGCACGTTGTGCCTTGATGTCTTCCCGCTGCTTGTGAGTCCGTGCGGTCGAGTCATCCCTCTGTGCTTTGAATTTGTGTCGAAGCGTCACAAATGCCTGATCAAATACGGAGTCCAGGGTCTTCTTTCCAAAGTCCTTGTCTGGAACATGTCTGTACAATTTCCGATTGGCCTTGAGGTCTTTGATGACTCGCTCCTTCATGCGTGCGTTGTGCACCGACTGCCTCGGCGTCTTGTCCCATACGAATCGGACAGATTCGTCAGGACCTAGCGGCGTGCCTTCTACGTGACTGTCTGGCAAGTCTTTGTCCGTTTCGAGCATCATGGACCGCAGCAAGTGATTACGCATGGCATGCTTGACGACGTGTACAGTGTGAGGAAAAGGCATTGATCAACTGAAATCAGAATACAATACCTGAATGGTGAGACAGCGTGTGTCGTGGTGATTTTTCCTGCGCACACGATGTTGACGTGGAGTGTCGTTGTCGGTATCTGGCTCGTCACCGGTGTCGAATCCAGTCGTAGAGCGCCTCCTTGCGTTTCTAGTAGAGAATGCAGGGTCTGCGTTGACGAAAGGAGTAGGAGGTATCAATGGCGACGGAAGATAAGAAGCTGAAGTCGATGCATTCGCAAGCATGGGATTTGTCGACGGCCCGGCGACAGGTTGACCCATTGCTGGAGAGTGGATCGACGGAGTCGGGGTATGCGACAAGGTGGGTGAGATACTCGGAGTCCGCTGTTGTGACGAGGCAACGAGATGGGGATACACGCTCTGTGGGTGTTGCGACAATGCAGGATTGCTCTGCGCGTTCACAGAAGCTGCTATCGATGATGAAGACGCAGGGCTGCTGAAAGCAACACGCGCTTTCAGCACAGTGATCTCCTGTTGCATTTCGACCATACGACGTTCCATCTCCGCCTGGCGAAGCTTGTATCTAGCCTCTTGTTCTTGTTCCCAAGCAATCCGTCGTTTGTGCTCTATCCCTTGTGCTTCCCTCGTTGAAGTGAGGAAGCGCAAGAGCTCTTGCACCGCATGTATTCCGCCAGCATGGGGGATGGTGGGACGCGCGGGGATATGGCCGCTGTGGTACACTGAGTCAAACATGAAAGGAGTAAACGCGAGCTGCTCACACGGATGTGGTGGGTGCAGGGGGGGTTGCGGGTGGTCTGGGCGGTTCGGAGATTGCTAGCTCGAGCTCGCTACGGTGTGGCTGGTGCTGCGGCGCGAGTGGCTGTTGGACAGGTGGTGATGGGTTGTTATGAGGGGGCTGCGCTGGCCTGGATCTGGGTTGGACATAATACGGGTTGAGAGCATCTGAAAGCTCGCTGGTGGGCATCGCACGTGAGCAGCCCTGCAACGCACAGCTGGACTGAATCAAGGCTTGGGAGGTGTTTGTGCGTGTTTGATTTAGAGGGTCTTGCCTAACAAGGCCGGACCAAGAAAGACGCGTCAGCGGAGCACATACCGTCAACGATCATGGATGACCTAGGAAACCTCATCGGAAATCAGATCAGGGCCAACATGCGTGGCCCAGTCAGTACGACCGTCCCAGACAAGTGAGTCCCTACTCCCCCCCCCTGACACAATGTGCTCATATGCGACCACAGCGGAGAAGTCATTCATATCTCGTCGTTGGCGCTATTGAAGGTGTGCGGCCACCAGCCTATACTCATATGTAAAAGCTCACTTCTGTGAAGATGTTGAAACACGGGCGTGCTGGCGTGCCGATGGAAGTCATGGGCCTCATGCTCGGTGAATTCGTCGACGAGTACACGGTGCAAGTCATCGACGTCTTTGCCATGCCTCAGTCGGGCACGACGGTCACCGTCGAATCCGTAGATCACGTATTTCAAACCAAGATGCTCGAAATGCTGAAGCAGACCGGTCGGTGAGCAGTTCTCGCTGCGTGGCTGCGTTCGACGTTCGTTGAGTCCGTGTGCATCAGGCCAGAGATGGTTGTCGGGTGGTATCACTCACACCCGGGTTTTGGATGCTGGCTGTCGAGCGTCGACATCAACACACAGCAGGTGAGGAAGTCGGTAGTTGGTCGAGCACTAGTCTCACGTTTTCTGCTAGTCGTTTGAACAAATGCAGAACCGCTGTGTCGCGGTGGTCATTGACCCCATTCAATCGGTCAAGGGCAAGGTGGTGATCGATGCGTTCCGTCTGATCAACCCACAGACGGTACTTTCCGGTCGCGAGCCGCGGCAAACGACGTCCAACATTGGACATATCAACAAGCCATCTATCCAGGCACTCGTTCACGGGCTGAACCGCCACTATTACTCGATCGCCGTGAACTATCGCAAGACGGAACTCGAGCAAGCGATGTTGATGAACTTACATAAGCGAAATTGGACGGAGGGTCTGAAATTGAGAGATTTCTGTTCGCACAAGGAGGGCAACGAGGGGGCCATCAAGGTTGGTTTGTATCAGACAGACGGGCAGGTGACAAGAACTAATTGGCGGGCAGAAAATGTTGACTTTGTCGGAGGCGTACAACAAGTCGGTGCAGGAGGAGTCGACGCTTTCGGCGGAGAAGCTCAAGACACGCCACGTGGGAAAGCAAGATCCCAAGCGGCATCTGGAGGAGACGGTAGAAAAGGCGATTGGCGACCAAGTCGTGCAGAATCTAGGCGCGATGCTTCTGGCGGAATTGTAGAAAACGTGTAAAGAGTCCATATAGAATTCTCCCGCGTGACCAATTACGACGGACACGGATCGGATGCATTACGATTCACCATATATGTATCTGTCACCTGGCTTGGGCATCATCCTGGGATTGTAGAACAGGGGAATGACACCCATCATCTTGGCGCGGCGAATGGCCTTGGCTAGCCTGCGCTGTGTTTTCATCGTCAGGCGGGTCTGCGTGCGAGGTCTGATTTTGCCAAGTTCGGTGACGAAGGCGGCAAGCAGGGCCGAGTTGCTTGTCTCCCAAAGGGGGTCTATACCGAGCTCGCGAAGGGTGTCGTGCTGGACGGCCTCCTTACGGCTGGGCGCCACGAGGGGTTGTGCAGTTCTAGTGTTCTTTGCCTCAAAACGGTGCTGGTATGACCAGTAATGGGGGCGAACGAACTGTGTGATCGTCAGTGATGTGAGAGCAGGAGAAACGGAGAACGTACGAGGCCAGGGGAGAATTTTCTGCGAAGGGTGGGTGCCTGCCAACGGGTGTTCTGGTCGTTGTGGGCTAGTGACGTACTGCGCGCGTCCTCTGCTTGTCCGAGGATGTCATATAGGTGCTCCTGGTCTCGAGCGAGGGATGAGGATGACCGAAGACACGGGCGGGCGCGTGTCAGGGCGCGGGCGGCGATGTCAAGGAAGAGCATTGAGGGGGTATGATGACTAATCCATGAGAGAAAAGAGATGAGAGAGACCCCGGACAGTGTGATATTAAGTGTGTGGTCAGAGACGGAACATCGAAAGTCGAGTCGATTCATCGCCCCGTCGACGTCGACACTGCTCATGCGCTCTACTCGTCCGCTCTGTCAATGATATCAAAGTCAATGGCAGAGTCTCCCCATCGACAGCTCCCGAGCCCCCTCGTACTCACACCCGACCCTCCCCAGCCCCCCTCCTCCTCCTCCTCCCATCTCTCCAACACCGTATCTATGCCCTTTGTCCGCAGACACGTAACTCGCCGTCTCAGGACTGCAAAGGCTGACTGCGACAAGGAGCTTCGCAGAGTTATCAACAACATCACCTCCTTCTTCGAGGAGAGGCTCCGTGAAGCTGACCAGGACCGCGACGTGGATCGCGACTCGTATCGTGACCATGACCGCGACTCTCAGTTCGGCGACACCGACTTTCTCCACGACACCCTCCTCTACCAGCCACGTCCCGCATCCCAGGCAGACGACTACTCTGACTGTAGCTACGAGCCCGAGCAAGAGGGCCGTCATACTCGTCACCGTGCGTCTTCAGAGAATCGCCTTTCCTCTCCCACTCATCGCACCTCGTCCCCCGCTCTTCTTTCAGCTTCCGCTTCCTTCTCCTTCAGCCCTTCCCTCCGCAGACAGAACACCAACCCTTGGGAAAAGTCCACCCCCTCCTCTAGCGTAGCTCCCAGCCCCGTCGTTCCTGCCGCCTCTCTTTCAGACACCACTAGTCCTCGCAGACAATCCAACGCTATCCCCCCCACCTCCTGGCCTTCCCAAGCCATCCCTTCTCGCAGACTTTCTCGCACTGTACACATCCCCATACGTCCCGTCAGGTCCGGCCAAAGCTCTCGTTCCACCTCCAGATCTCGATCTCCCCTCCCTCCCGCTCCTGCTCACAGCAGTTTTTGTGATGTCCTCCCCGTAACCTCCATCAATCGCCGCTCTTCACGCATCCTCGTCGATGACCCCGTCGATCCCATCATGTCTGCCCTCTATGACCTCATCGGTGTGGCGACTGATGTCACCGAAATGTCCACCACACAGCTCACTGCCCAACCAAAGGTCTGCGAGTCCCTCGTACAGCGTGTTCAGCACATCGGAAAAGCTTGGGACGATCATCCGGATTGGCACGGCCGGAACTGGTATGTCCAGGTCTTACTCGCCGTCGCTAGCCTCAGTCGTGTCGTCGAGTGGTGGGAGGCAGAGAAACAATTCTGGAACTTCGACGACAATAACGAGGACGACCAAGACGAGCCTCTCATGTTCGTGCTCAAACCCTCAGAAGAACAGTATTCAGCTCCCCCCTCAGCTGTACGCAGGGAGGACGTATCGCTCCGCACCTCCCTTGAGGACGAACATCGTCTACGAATGAGTCGTGTGATTAGCCAGGGTAGGCGGTCAAGAGATGAACACCCCCCGAAGGATCTCTTGCGGAGATCGACATCCCCGGATCCGTCCTCTCGCCCAAATAAACTGCCAGAGCACAACGAATCTGCTCGAATTCTGGCTACCGAGCGTCTGCGTCTTCAGGCGGAGACTGCTCAGAATCAGAATATCATCATCGAGCTCAGCTTGGATGGCGATCATTTCATCTGGGTAAACTATGCATGGAGAGTCATCGTCGGGTAGGTTCTCAGTATCTGGCTTTATGACAACTGTTTAATGTTTAATGCAATCAGAACTGAACCGATAGAACTTCCTGGGACACGAGTATCTCACTTGCTTGCACCATCGGACTGGACCGTTTTCAGGGATGCTACACAGCACCTACAGCAAGATGACTCTCATACGGTTGAAGTGAGGTTCCGGCTGCAAGTTCAGCCTGACGGCCATCAGGACCTCGTCGCGAACGGTATCCTTTATCAACAGATGGAGGGCAAAGGTATGCTCATGATTGACCGTGAGGATGGTCAACCCTCTCACACGATGTGGGTCGTCAAACCCCTTACTCCTCCGCGGTACGAGTATCCCTCTCCCCCCGTCATCTTGGAATCCGGAGAATTTGGTCAAGAACCCGTGACAGAGGAAACACACTCTGAGGAGCATTTGAGCGATGACTCTGAGGAACCCTTTCCGTTCACGCAGCCCATATCCATCGAACCTATTCTTTGTCGCATCTGTGAGTGCCATATCCCGCAATGGTACTTTGAAAAGCACAGCGAGAGTTGCGCGGAAGTCCACCATCTCGAGGCGGAAATCTGCGAATGCAACGAATCCATCGGTGAGCTCAGAAACACCATCAGAGAGCTATTGCTCGCACTGGAGACTTCGTTACCGGCGATGGCTCCCGAATACCGTGGAGTGCCCATCTTCACGCCGTCTACATCGCCCAGCATGTCAAACCCTCTTCAGCTATTCCGGACGAGCAAAATGCAGCGCGTGGGAGTGAAGAAGATGCAGCGTCGGCTGTTGGAGCAACTGGATGATGTTTTACAGGTCGCGCTGGAGGTTACCATTCCCTCACACAAGGAGGAGGAGGAGGAGGCGTCAAAGGAGCCTATCGAACGACAAAGATTGCTCTCCCCGACCTCGGAGCGAAAGATATCTCAAGTGCGAAACTGGTGCAAGCCTACGATAGAGGATGCCGCGTTGACCCATCTAGTCGAAGATGCCGAGCGTATAATGCGACAAAAGGTGGATACCGTTGTGCGTATGGAGAACACCATTCGATACTCGGAGAAGGTATGGCACGAGTGGGAAGAAAGAGTGGGGAAAAGTCTGGCGACCGTCGACCATGAAGAGGAAAGCGAGGACGAATGTGATCTTGCGCCAATCGACGATGCTACACTCGAAACGATGGTAGAACCTGCGTTACCTCGGGTTGCATCTGCGGGTGCTTCTCTCAGCTCCGTCGACGGTGTATTGTCATCTGGTCCTACGCCCATAGCACCTTCGTCCCCAATTCCTATTGCACCAAGCGAGAGCCGGCAGCCAGTTTCCATGCCAGCCCCAACATCGATTCTACCAACTTGGCAAATGTTGAACAAGATGCCGACCAGGTCATCGACACCGTCGTCTATATCATCGCCTCTAGCTCTAGCAGAACCGATCACGGCTTATGCGTGCGCTTATGAGCATCCACCCTACATGGATCTCAATGAACCTTCTGTCGAGAATGGCACTCTGAGGGCTCGTCGATCTGCCAACAATCTTCTGGAGCCTCGGCTTTTAGTGACGCCTCCACTATCACCTAGTATTCTCCCTCGGGATGCCTCCATCACTACTCGTCGTGGACATCGACGGCACTCTACTGTCAATCCGATGTTTAGCCCAACATCTTCCAGTGTACCTTTGTCTCCCCGCCAGCCATCTGCGGCCCCATTGTCCCGCTCCACACCGACTTCCATCAAGGACTTTGACATCATCAAACCCATCAGCAAGGGTGCATTCGGTTCGGTCTTCCTTGCCAAGAAGAAGGCTACTGGCGACTATTATGCAATCAAGGTTCTCAAGAAAGCTGATATGATCGCGAAGAATCAAATCACCAATGTGAAGGCGGAACGGATGATCCTAATGAAGCAAGCGGAGTCGCCGTTTGTGGCGAAGCTATATTTCACTTTTCAAAGCAAGGAAAATCTCTACTTGGTGATGGAGTATCTGAATGGTGGCGACTGCGCTGCTCTCATCAAGTCACTTGGGTCTTTGCCTGAAGAATGGACGCGTCAGTACATCGCGGAAGTGGTGTTGGGTCTCGAGTACCTCCATGATCGAGGCGTTGTTCATCGGTAAGCCGGGGTTCGTTATTCAAGCATGTACAGCCAACCTGACAGATCATCGTCAAACAAGTGACCTGAAGCCAGACAACTTGCTCATCGACCAGCACGGGCACTTGAAGCTCACCGATTTTGGACTGAGTAGGATTGGTCTCTTGGGTCGACAGACACGAGAGGTACCTATGGGAATGGGACTTCGCCATCGCACGAGATACGATTCACGATCTCGGCCCCCTTCCCTAGATTCGGGTCTCCTAGCTTCACCGATGCTGCCGCCCGACGGAGGTTCGAATTTCGGACAAGGGGCGCTTCCCGTCTCTCGGAGTGGAGCGTCGTCATTCCAATTTGCAGATGATGTCAGTGAATCAGGCAGTGGTTCCGAGTTAGTTTCGAGCTTTTATTCGAAGCGAAACAGGGCTGCAGACAGTCCTTTACAATCGTTCGCCACGGAACTCACTACAGATCTGCGCTCGCATTCAGGCGGTGCTACTCCTCCAGGTGAACAAAAGTTTGTTGGCACACCAGACTATCTCGCGCCCGAGACGATATTGGGTCTTCGCGGTGACGATGCTGCCGTTGATTGGGTGCGCATCCTCATGTTCTGCTCAGACATGTATAGTCGCTGATGGCCGTTAAGTGGGCCCTCGGGGTCATCACATATGAGTTCTTGTACGGAATTCCGCCGTTCCACGCCGAGACTCCGGAAAAGGTATTCGAGAACATACTGTCGGGCCAAATCGAATGGCACGAAGACTGGGTTGACTTTTCGGACGAAGTCAGGGATTTGGTACGACGACTACTGGACACCAACCCTGCGACACGACTGGGTGCCGACGGTGCCGACGAGGTCAAAGATCACCCTTTTTTCGAAGGGATCGAGTGGGACAAAGTTACTTCGAAAGAAGCCGCGTTCATTCCGCAAATTTCGGACCCGGAGTCAACGGATTATTTCGATCCCCGAGGAGCAATACCTCAATTGTTCCATGACGACGACATTGCCATCACGAATGCCACGGACAGCCTGAGTAACAACCCGGCTAGCGCGCAGCCAAGCAACATTCCCTTGCCGAATAACCGAGACTCTTCCGCGCCCTCCCCTGCAAGCGAGGACTTTGGGTCTTTCAGCTTCAAAAACTTGCCTGTTTTGAAGCAAGCCAACGATGATGTGATTCGCAAGCTCAAGACGGATCAACTCGCCCCAATCGCACATACCTTGTCCGATTCTGCGAACATTACACGAAGGCATAGCCTATCGCAACGCCATAAGAAGCCTCCGAGCGTCGTGACGACCCTAGACCAGAAGACAATCTCTCAAGGCCCCCCTTCTCCTTCGACATCGACGTCATCGATAGCTTCCTCGCCGTCAAGGGCAAGCATGCCACCGTCCACACCGGGTAGTAGTGCTGGCACTCATATCCGGAAACCTTCGGAGTTTGGCGCGATCGAGAGGTTTAAACTGAATCACTTTGATGGCGTCGAGCGACGGAATACAATGCCGAGTCGCTTACGAACAGCATCTATTTCGAGTAGTGCAGGGGATGGATCGGGCTCCGACAACTGGCCTTCCTCGGCGGGGCATAGTTTAGGCCAGTTGGAGGTGACGCCCCCTTCGTCGGTCCATTCTGTGGACTTGCGCAAGGGGCCGGATCTCACTGATCGTGCCGTGACTTGCTTGATGGCCGAAGACAACCCGATCACGGCCAAGATCATAGAGACGCTCTTGATCCGCCTTGGATGTCGTTGTGTGGTAGTCGCCGATGGCTCTGAAGCGATTGGGGTTGCGATGGGCGATATCAGTAAGTCTTCATGATCACGGTGAGGGGGAGTACTGCACTAAGCTGGCCACAGAATTCGATTGTATCCTGATGGACCTACACATGCCAGTCCGTAAGTGTACCTATCTCTACTGCTGCTGGTCGTGCCCAGGAAACTGACATCTGCATAGTGGATGGAGAAAGCGCGGCTCGGTATATCAAGAACACCAACAACAAGAACACCAACACACCCATCATTTCCATTAGTGCTTACAGCTCGGGAGACGAGCAGAATGGGCTGTTTGCAGCATCCCTGTCTAAGCCACTGCAAAGGGCAGATCTGTTGGCAGTGATGCGCAAGTTGGGATTCAAGACGTCGGCTGTGCAGGGTGTTTCCCACCCACCTATTAAATTCGTTTCCACTCGTGTTTCCTGACGGGCCCACGACGCGCTTGGCAGTGCACTAGTTGTGCATTCTCTGTTTCACTATTTCGTCTTTTTGCTGCACGTACCACATACTCATATGATCATAGCCATGCCATGCTACACTCTTCTCGATCCAGGTATTCACCAGACTCATTAGCATAAATATTGCCTGTGCTTTGCTTTCTTTTGCATATCATCATATGTTAGAGTATGATTGTCTGCGTGCGAACCTAGCGCATGCTGTACAAGCAATGTGTTGCGAGGATGTGTCAAAAACAAATCAGGCGAGATGGGCGCTGTCAAGGGGTGCGACGTGCACGCAGCTACTGTGAGGACTAGATATTGGCTCTCACTCCCACTGTCTTGTCCTCGACGTCCATACGTGAGCGACTTCGAGCGTCAGAGTTATCAATCTTGTTGTGGTTAGGTCGCGCGCTTTGAAGAAGCTCTCGGACGACGGAGATGCAATCATACAACCATTCGGCGGGTATCCAACGTACGTTCTTCTTTGCTATGTTCTCGTTTCAGCCAACTCTTTACTAGCATGGCAGCATCACCGTCCGCGTCATCACGCTGCCTCTGTCAATATCCCGCCCTCACAACTCCCTCCGAACAGACCTCATTTCACAAGTATATCTGGACCGTCAGAGCCAACCATCGGCATATCACAAGCACCCATCCCGTCCAGTCTCACTCCCGGTCCACACCGTGCCAGGATATGGGACAAGAACGCTGTACAGCGCCCGCGCACCTCGGGCGGTAGCCCAATACCGCTCCTGCCTTCCCCCCATCCCTCTCCCCAGCGTCTGTCGTTGTACGGCGACTACTTCTTCTCGCAACCCTCACCACCCCTTCATCCACCCCCTCCCCTCCCAAAGAAACCGCAAGCGCTCCTCAACCCCCTATCCAATTCGTTGCCGCCCATCCCTCCCAAACCGCTGGCCCTCATCGCTGGCCCTTCCTCGCGAATTCCTCTCTATCCTACGTCGATTCCACTACCCGCCTTTGCTCCATCTTCATATCTGCCGGAATTTACTGTCCCGGGGTCCCCAACTATCCCCGATGAGAAGGAAATCGACCAAGCGGTCACACTTTCCACTTCGGAAGCTCAGAAGCGCGAGCAAGCGCTTATCGATCAGGAAGAGGAGGACCTCGCAAGAGCCTTGGAAGAGTCACGGCTGTTGTCTACCAGCGTATACTCTATCGATGAAGAATCGCACTCCCCTTCGACCTCTGCTAGGCCATTATCCGTTGATCGGGCATCTATCTGTGCCATAAAGTCCCCCTCGCGCCGTTCAGAGGGAGAAAGTTGGCTACATTTGATAACACCGTCGACTTCTACCTCGTCGTCCCCTTTCTCTCTTCAGGAGGATTTATCCCCTTCACGCCCCTCTCCGATCCAAAACGAGCCCGATGACGACCCGGATGAATCTTTGCAAACCACACCGACAAACGTCCACACGTCCCGGAGTAGCTCGTCCCCATCGCCCCCCCTGTATGCTACCATCGTCTCCAACCTAGCCCGGAATCCTAGTCATCCATCTGTTGCACCCTCCTCGTCCTCGGTTACTCCTAGCACGTACCTGCCATACAATCGCTCATCTGCGCAGGACTGCACTCCTAGCTCTCCCTCATTGTCAACGGGTCAATCGAGTAGCAGCGACCACACGGCGATGTCGTCACCCTTTTTTTCTTCGAGACCAAGTTGGTCATCCGTTTCGTCTGAAACAAGCACGTCCGCTGGACGTTCCCTGGGGAATGAACTCGTTTCTACTCCCTCTGGATATAAATATCCTATTCAACAGCCTGCGAGTCCTGACATTTCTCTGGGATCCTCGGCCAACCTGGACTCGTTGGAAAAAGAGTCCGAAGAACGGGCGGATACTGAAGCACCGTCCGCGCGACTAGCCATCTCACTCTCGGCAAACCAATACGTTGAACGAGATATGCTCTTGGGTATTTGTATGTGTCGACTGTATGACCGTTTTGATGCCTCTTTTGACGCTGTTGTTAGCCATGGGCTTTGCTCCTCCCGTTATCTCCACAGAGCTGCTGCCCATGGCTGGTGCTATGCCAAACGTAATTACGCTTCCGTATGGCAAAGCCCCTGTCTTTCATTTTCAGGCTCCCAGTTGGCGAAGACTGCTCAAGTTGATGGCCAGACTAAGTGGCACGCGCGTAGAGCCTACCGTGGAAGCGCTCAGCGTCGCCAAGCATCCTCTCAGGTTGCGAACTGTGATTCAGTTTGTAAAGGTATGTCGAGACGCTTAGAACGCAGACATGTCGAGCTCACAACCGAACTTGACAAGCTCCATCACTCTTCGTCTGAATGGAAAACGGTGCTCTATCTGACGACGGACTACCCCGTACCTTCCAACATTCCAAATGCGCACAGGTACACGAACGGCGATGTAAGCGTTCTCCCATATTCATATGCGCTATCGCCCCTTGCGCCTCTTCTTCGGGATGGTCCCGAGTCGTCCATGGCTAAATATTATGTCGTGCCATCGACCCCGACGATGCCATATCCCGCTCTCCCGATCGACTTTCCCGACCTTGCAATGTATTTGCAGTCGGCCGTACGGGACTCGCGTCGAGTTGCCAGCGACAGCTCGGGCGGGATACGAAAATTGGCGCAGTACATCGACAGCTGCTACCTGATGGAGGCCGAGGTCACTGTGACCGATCGGGACGCGGTTTCGAAGCGGGGTGGAGTTGCGTTCATGTTCAAGCGCGTGATGGGGAGAAACAAGGCGAGTAAGAGTGGCGGAGGGAACGATGAGATATATGATCTTGTAACGCCGTTTGTACCGGACGAATGGGGTTGAACCTAGTTGTAGCCTAGGACTTGTGTGTGTATTTTTGGCAATCTCATTTCTTGTCGCGTCTCGACCATGTCACACTCGACCCAGCCCGACTCAGCGCCAGCCATCCCGCCTCTCTCTGCCGACGAGGAAGGCGCGTATATTCCATCACCCTCGACGCGCTCACCAACCCCATCTCAGATGCCATCATCCACACCCGAATCACCAACGACGAACGCGCTCTCCGTCGCATCGTCAAAAAGTTCCACAACTACGCCTCGCTCGCACACACGTCGCTGTTGCCTCCAGCCCACGGCGGGAGCATCGACGATGCACGGGAAGCCTTCCTGGTCGAACTGGCTTCTTTCGAGCTCGCGCTGAAGAAGAGTCTCATGATTTGTGAGGCAGAGTCGAGGCAGGTCGAAGAGTACCAACGGGAACGACGTCGCATCGGTGCGTGCCTCTCCGTGTCTTACAGGACGACATGCCAACGCGGTCGAAACCTTCTTTAGAGCAGGAACACGATCTCTTGCGTAACCAGATCGGTGAACTCAAGGTCGCCTTGGAACACGCACAGACGGAGCGCAAACGCAAGATGGAATACGACACGATTGCAGAAAAGATCAACACGCTACCCAGTCGCGAGGAGTTGGAGCGGTACGTATCCCCCCTTGTTCCCGTTCCTTGTCCCTGACATGTGCATGCGTCCGCCATTTCGAGGTCGATCCTGGCGCTGGAGAACGACATGGCGGCGATCCTATCCGAGCACGACACACAGGAACGTATCATCAGAGGTCAAAAATTGGCGCTGGATAATATCGTGTCGGACTTGAGCTCGCTTCGTTTGATGGGGAAGGACAAGGAGAGCATGGCGTCGCGTATGGCCTCTCGGATGCCCACGCCTGCTACCGACTCCGTCGACGAGGGCGCCCATGGGACTCCGTTAGGGTATGATGAAAAGCACGCCGACGGCGTTGAATCGGGCGAAGTTGCTGAGAGGGAAGACGGGGAAGACGTCGAGTCGTTTGACGATCTACTGTCCTTGAAGGCGATCAAAGACGTACTTTCACACTCGGGAACTCCTCTGTCGTCGCAAAGAGAATCACACCCAAGAAAAGGACAATTCGATCAACATGAAGATGACGACATCGAAATGGGAGAGGTAGCAGAGGACCCGAAGCAGATAAAAACGAAAAAGAAAGTCAGAGAGGAGTTGGAGGAAGGAGAAGCGAGTGATTCAAGCAGCGCATTGAGCGATCCCCCAGACGATTGAGACTGCCGTGCGTCGTGTTTTGCTGTCAAGGATTCGTGTTTTGCTGTGGTAGGTGTACTTCTATCGTCATTAAATCTCTAGCGCAAATAACCTCGCCCGCGAACTGTATCCTTGCCAAATCCGCTATCGCCTCCATCATGTTCTTCGCCTCCGCATTAGTGTCGTCGTTCCCGGGGTATCTAGGGGAGAAGTGGTTCAAGACCAGTCTCCGTGCTCCAATCCGTGTCGCAAAGGCGGCAGCCATCTGCGGAGTCGAATGACCCCTGGACTTTAACCTTGCCTCGACGCTTTCGAACGTATCGGTAGGTTTGGTGGTTAGGTCTATCCCGGGCAGATGAGCGTTCGTCGCCTCATGAACGAGTAGGTCGGCTGAACATGCCAAATCCGCGGTCGCGGATGGGTCATATGTATCACCAAGGATCACAATCTTCCTTCCCGGACGACGGGGAGGACCATGCAGGATAGTTCCGTCTGCAAGCTCCACACTCTTGCCCTGTTGTAAACGACTCATCACCGACATCGGGGTCTTGGTCCGCCTGATGCTTGGGATGTAATCACGTGGATCTATTTTTCCCGGCACAGGTGCCTCCTGAATGACATAGCCAACGCATGGCACGGAATGTAAGATGGGGCCAGCGGAAACGCCGACGAGATCGTCTTTGAAGATGTCTTTCCAGACTCCGTCGACTTGGGGTATGTTACGGCCGCTGGGCAGTTCGGACGTGTGAAGGGGTAGCCCAGCGTGATCGCTCTCGGATGGATCGGTCGGAAAGCGAAGCTCGTGAACGACGTACGGCGTCCCCATGAGAGTGTGCGTGTATGTAAGGCCCGCCCGAACGTATGCGCGCGTTCCGAGTGGTCCGTAGATCTCCAGTGGCTAACGGGTACGTCAGCTCGAAAACCGGCGGAGCGCTCTGGCGACACTGGACTGACCTCGACATCGTCGACACGAGTTCCCTGACTCTTCTGTATGCGAGGATCCTCAGCGTTCTCGACCATGCCCCCGGCGCCATTCGCGATAGATGCCATCAATGGTAACAGACCAAAGATATGATCTCCTGCATATTCATTATCATCGACAGTCCAGACAACCGGACGAACGTCGCAAACCCGTACCATGAGTGTGGGTGATGAAGACTTTCTTGATCCGACCCATCTTGACTGCGCTTTTCTGCAACCGATGCTGGGTCGCCTCCCCACAATCGAATAACCAGACATCGCCAGCCAATCGCAAGGCAATAGCAGAGTGATTCCTCGTGGCGGATGGTTGTGCAGAAGCAGTTCCTAAAAAGCAGAGATCAATCGTTCCGATAGTACTCTGAGTCCTTCGAGTAGACATGGTGGATCAAATTCACGATATGACTGTGGAGTCTAATAATATCGCATCGATAGATCACAAAAAAAATGTCCCTGGCAGGAATTGAACCTGCGGCGCCACGGTATTGTGAGATCCACAACGTGGCGATTTAACCACTAATCGACAGGGACTTGACTGAGTATAGAAACGAAAGCCTTTATGAATCACGTTCAGACTTCTTGGAGGCACTCCCGGGCCAACCATACCTCTTTGAGGACTGCCATCACCAGGTCATTAGCCTGAGGGAACTCTTGTCCTCCGGCATCATGCCGAATACGAGAGCGTCTACACGCAGACAGGCTCCCAAAAGGTTGAAGGTCAAAGAAGATACTGGTATACAGTGGTTCTCACTCAGGGGTTGCCACGGCTCTCACATCACTATTCAGCGACGACCGACAATGACTTGCTGAATTCCGTTCACCAACAGATGGATGCAGACACCAGAACGTCCATCATGGTATCTATATTTCATCTCTAGCCAAGTACCAGCACAATCTTAGGGAAGCGAAATCAGGCGTGGAAAGTCTATGCGCACGAATTCGAACTCTCGAGAAAGAGAACGAACGTTTGAGTTCCCAACTACAACAAGCTCAGCGAAACGTTGTGGGGCCAAATGGGAGCTCTAGTTCGAGAGGAAAGACTTCGCGGCGTGAAATTCGGTCACTTGGACGTGTAATTGTTGACTTGAAGGCAGTGAGTAACTTCTTCCACCACCGACGTATTGTAGGGATGATCTATATCACTAGGCTCGGGAAAGAGATAGACGTACCATCGAAAAGTTGTGTTCTCCGGCCAAGATGATCTCGTTCAGTATGAGTATTGACTATTCCAGATTCGAGACAAAGAGGTCGAACGGGATGCCCAAGAACTCGCAGGTGATGATGACGACGGGTGTGTGCCAACTCAAGAGACCGCAGACCTTAGCGAAAGCGCTATCAAGGTACGCACATACTCGTCTCCTGGCATTTATATGGGTCTTGAACATCCTATCGAGCTCTTGCGACGCATGTGCGATACCATGGATATGAACACACTTGATGAAGGAGAGGAATGCGCTATCTGCATGGAGAAAATGGAAGTAGGAAAGTGCTACAGGTCAGATGCTAATCCGCACACCACCCAAGGATCTCATCTGGATTTGTGTTCAGCCTACCATGCGAACATGTTCTCTGTGCTGGATGCTTCGAACACCTGCCTGGCGGTGCCAACACGCTACCCGACTCAGTCCAATGTCCTCATTGCCGCAAAATCTGCGAGCGCGACGCGTATGAAACGATTACACACACCGCACAACAACAGTGGGACATACTGTTGGAAATATCTCAGGAATGGGCAGCGATGGACGTCGGCGAGATAGATGCAGGAGAAGATAATGACGACGAAGATAGCTTCATAGATGACGGTTCTGTCGCAGCCACAGAGAGGTCGGTGGAACCTCCACCAATAATTCTGCTACTGAAAGACCTTCAGCTCTCGCTTACCAGACACTCCGATCCCGGGAGACACGGTGGATCTGGTGCCGGAGATATCAGCTGCGTCCACCTCCGCCGACGACACGGGACCAGTTGGTTACAAGAGCCTACCTTCCCCCTTGAAGCGCAAGAGGTTGACAGAGTTGATAGCACAACGAACAGTGAAACAAAAATCATGACCTGTATTCAAACCTTTATAGAATGAGAGTCGTCCGGTTGCTCGCAAGACGGCGCCACGAGTCTGCCCGAGACGGTACTAGTGATGCAGAGCAAATGAACACCAAAAAAAGGGTAGAAATCAGGAACCACATCATGACATCATTTCTTGTGTGGAACAAAACAGTCGATCTGTCATTGGCCCAACATAGGACCCGGTGATGTCTCTTCCAGCTCCGATTCAGAGTGGGCGATGGTGCATGTGGAAAGTGTGATGATCCTCTTTGCTGACGGCGTTTAGGAGATAAAACTTTTGTATCTTCGGTGCGATATTAGCCGACCGGCGAACCCGCGGACAATTGAATGAGTGGGGTCTTGGTCGGATCTTCGTGACCAAAACCAATGAATTCTAGCCACACCGTTGAGCCGATCGCGTCTTCCGTCTTCATCGAGTAGGTAATGGAAACACGGAAGCATCTTTCTATTAGGTTGGCTTCCAAGTTGTAGATAAGTTAATCAATACATCGATCAATCGGCAGATTGGAGGTCTAGAGCAACCTGGACAAGGTAGGATTGGGCGTGGGGAGGCTGTATACCCGGATTCGATTTCTCGAAACAGGTCCGGCATGGCATCTACAGAACATGACTAGTAGCTTGTTCCGAGGGGGAAAGATACTAGATCAATTGCTTACGAGCATTTATCTTCCCCCCTTGAAGAGCCAAGCTAGCCGCACGACGGGCGGTGAAACAGATATCGTCATCTGTCAATTGCTGATGCAGTCCGGCTGCAGAAATGGTATTGTAAACATAAAAAGACAAGAATGCGAAGCAGATATGAATGCAAGAAATGGCATAGAAATCAGAATACATGTCATGATATCAGTCCATGATTGCGTAGTAAGACAGCCCACCTAGTGCAGGGTCAGGCAAGGACAAACAGAGGATCGATGGGACTTACCCCTCTTTCTCTGACTCTAGTTCGGAAATTTTCCGTTTCAGCTCTCTGTTAAACTTGTCGGAAAGCATGTCAGTGACAGAAATAGCAGAAGCTTACGAATTCTCTCTGCTTAAAGCATTCCGTGACTCTTTCGTTTGACTTAAGTCCCTAGTCATGGATTCCCAGGCTTCGTCGTGTGGGAGGTTGGCATCGTTGTACATCGCATCCAGTTCCTCATTGAACGCCTGATTGAAATGATAAATGATGAGCTCATGCGCATATAATCACGATCGCCGAACACTGACCTCGTACATAATTTCCTTTTCGGCCGTTGCATCCGCCAGTAGACTCTTGACAAGCTCACATTGGCGCTTGGCATTCTGTAGTTCTACTCGCGTTCGGTCAAGATCCGCAGCTTTCTGCAAATCATGTTAGTCTGCGGCATTCAGGGAAACCGTAGCAGCTCACCTCCTTGATATCCAGTACGAAACGCTCGAGGTCACTTCGTAGAGTCTCATGGCGTGACGTTGCGCGAACCATACTTTGGTCTGCGTCTGTCAGCGATTCCTCGAGACGAGTTAGAACGGCCAGATTGACTGTCTCGAGGGCATTTGATAGCGTGCCATCTCCTACAAAGCTGCGCGCTCGATTGAGTGGGGTCGGGGTCGTTGGACCTTCAACTTGCCGCCTGCCAATGAGTTGACGCATCTCTTCCATTCGCTGTTGTGCCTCCTTGGTCTTTTCCCAGTGAATACTCGTCGCACAGTCAACTCGACACGTGATACCTACAGGCGGTGGTGGGACGTTTCTTTGGGGCGTGCGTGCAAACACTTTGTCTGGAGATGAAGACCTCCATGGATCGACTGGACTACTGCTCGAATTCGAGCGTAGTTCTGTGATGTCAAGTTTCATCTTTTTCACTGCACGGTGCGATGACTCGATCTAGATCAGCCGTGAGCAATCCAGCAACAGTAAACACGAGAATTGGTCGAACCTCGTCCCTAGCTGAAACTACCATTTGTACTACATTTTCCAAACACTCCGTATTGAGATGCGATAACGAAGGTCGGGGTATGAACGTTTGAGGTGACACTTTCCGGGGTGAGATAATTCTTCCAGTCATCTTCGAGAGCGGCGACGTCCTGTGCTTGCGAGGTGGGGTATGTGATCTTTGCGTAGAACGAGTTGATGATTTCTTCTTGATCGAAAGGGGCTCAATGTTACTGAATGGTGCTGTAGCCCCATTCGTTACCTTGGGGGTGCTCTCCAGAGTAAATGGACCAAACGTTTGACGTTTACTGCGGGGAAGAGGTGATGCGGAGCATTCATCAAGCGTGGGTTGTTCAAAGTCATGAAAAGACAGCGACGTGTCCTCTACTCCTGAGTCTGTGGGAAGGAGCTCTTGTCGCAGCGGAATCCGTGGACTAGGCGAAGGGAGGGGGGAAGGGCTGCGCGGTCCAAAACGACGAGGTTCCACAGGATACTGTATGTCGAGCTGAGATGGCATAGGCAGACCCCTCGTAGGGGAACTCGACGCTTGCCGAGAACCTGTTAGTGAATTCGCCCTGGCTGTCGACGCCCGGGACCCTGGGCGTAATGAAAGCGGAGGCCCCTCTGTAGATACGATTGTACTTGTCATACATCAAAGCAGACTTAAAAGCATACCTTCGTATATCGTCTCTTCCACGGTTCTCTCCATTGGGGGTGCGGGTAAAAATTTACCATGCTGACTTTGGCTATTTCGTCTTGCAAGCTCCAAGCGCATCGTCAAATCGGGATCTGATCTGTCAAGTAGCACTTCTGAATCGACGCCGTCTTCGTGATCTCCATCATCGCATTGCTCATGCAAAGAAGACCGGGAAATTGGTAATCTAGGCGAGGATCGACCACTACCAGGAGAACGACCTCGTTTGACCAGTTTTCTGGAAGACTTGCTAGCCGAAAAGGAATCGTCATCCCCTGAGATCAACGAAGTGGCAGCAGTGTTGGTTGACCCTGAGCGGTATGAGAATTTGGCAAGGCTACCATCCGCCGTGGTGGTGGTTTGCGTATATGTCGACGACCGGCTGGTAGTCGACTTTGTGCGCCGGTGGCTACCAATAGACGTGCCAAATAGGTCACCCTTTGACGACCCCGGGAGAGCGTTGAAGATATTCCTGGATATCGCATCCAAGCTGAAGATATGTGCCCGTGATTTTGCACTTGCCGTTGGCGTTGCAGGGCGAGAATCGTTTCCAGTGCGGAATTTGAAGAGGCCGTATTGTTGAACTAATCACAAAACGTAAGCAAATGATTGACAAGGTCAAAGGTTGTCTTACCCGTCTGCACAATACGTCCCGGTATTCTAGCAGTTTGCACTATCTCTTCTTCAGGTTCGTCATTCGGGTCACTCGAGGAGACAGAATACCGAGATATCTCCCCAGCCATCGGGTGAATCCTCACGACCACGTATGGAGGTCCCCCCATACCAAAGGGCAATGGGTCTGCAGTGCCCTGCGGATCAATGTGCATGACGATCTTTGTCTAAAGGAATTCGTGAGCGCCATTGCCAGGACAAGGTAGACGAAGATCACCTTTTTACTTTCTTGTAAGAAAGCCGTGCGCTGGTAGACATTGAAGTACGTGCGGGCAATGGTGGTCCGTCCACCTCTCACTTCCACCTCTCTCTCATCCGCACACAGTACAACAGATTGACCTGCTTTAGTTCGGTACTTGGCCTGAGCCGACCAAAGGTTTCCCAGAAAGCGCTCTTTCTCGGTCACTGTTCGCGTAGGGTCGAGGTAGATGGGAGCAGGCGGAAAGACGACTGAAAGCGAACGGAATGGGCGACCCGACCACCTGTCACCCAGATCTTGCGGAGGACTTTCAATGTATATATGGAAATCTGACAAGTAAACGCTTAGCTGATTGCACGAGCAGAGCGAAATCACAAGCGTATTACCGGCATCCCCAACATCAGCGACAACAACGTCACAGAGATCAAACACCCCTTTGTAGCTCATCCCACTCTTCTTCATCCCAAGAGGCAGTCCACCCGCTTTAGCCAACTTCTCCACTTCGTCCAAACCAGACAGCAAACGACCACCCTTCTCCCCGTTTCCAGGTCGCTTCACAATCATGAGTTTGTCGTCAAACAGGAATAGCGTGCAATGCAACGAGGTAGCAGAGATGCTCGTTGTAGACGAGGATGCACCAGGCGGTCCATCCATGATGACGTCCTCCACGTCGATACAATCGATGAAGCGTCGTGAGTTCGATATCAGCCCGGCAGGAAACCCATCAATGGTTGCACTCAGGCAATACATGACCGCTGCTCGTCTTGTGTGATCGTCCGTCTCGGCTTGTGCAATCTTGCTTGCTATCTCGTCCGCTTCGATTAGCTTTGCGCGCTGAGGATCATCGGGTCCCATGAGTTTGAGCATCGTGCGAAAGAGTAAAGTATATCTTGGTATCCGCTGCACCGGGTCCATGAGCAGTTCGCGCAACCCGACTCGACTCCTCGTCTCTGCGTGTGAGTATTTGATCCTCTGTGCCAACCCAAAAAAAAAGAGAATGTCAGTGGAAAACGAATCATACAATAGAAGACCATTCACGTCGATGTATTCTGCAAATCCAGAAGACTTCTTCATCATCTCACGCTCGAAGATAGACTGGGCCTCTTCTCGCTTGACGTAGTATTGCTTATAGTGTTCGAAACCTCTGAGTTCTTTGAAGTGTCGCAAAGCAACATCGCCAATATTGTGAGACCCGACCGGTGCGACCATCTTTTCGAGGTCGGCCAAGAATGCCTCGTTGACGGGTACGAGGTTGTCGATGTTCCCGAATAACGTATTTGCCTCGTATTGGGGCAATATCGCCGTTGTCTTCTTTTTCGAGTATTGTCGCAACGGATCTGCATATTCGTTCTTGAGGGCTCGAAGACGTTTGACGTAGGACCGCTCTGTGTTCACAAGCTCGTTGATAACCTCCGATAGCGCAGACACGTCCGTGACTGATCGTTTACGCTGCAGCTCGCCCTTGGAGAGGACGCATCAGAGTCAAGGGAGCACATTCAAAGGCAGCGCTCACCGTATGGTGCGCGATGATGGTGTCAGTGGCAGACGGCAGGATATTGTTGTCGTCCTGACCAAGCCATGGATCTCCGAGCGACAACACCAGATCTTGAATGTCTGAAAAAGATTGTCGGTGACTTGGGCCATGTGACACGTCGGGACTCACCATCCGGAAGTCTCTTCCCTCCCTCGCATCCTTCCACGACTACTCCGCAATAAAAGACGCGTTTCGTGAGGGCTGTATCCATTCGTTTCCGGGGGGTCGTATCATTGCCACTAGCAAGAGGTACCACTTTTCTAGGAGAGTTGTTTAGTGCCATCGATCTTCATCCACGCTTAGTTGTGGTTTAGTATGGGTCCCCATTCGGTCGGTCAACAGCCAAGTCTTGGCGCGCGTTTATCACGTGATCGAGAGTTTATGTGTGCCTGGATATCGAATATTGATGCTACAGTTACAGTGCCAGTGTCCTCTGGCGCGAAACGATGCTAGTAACAAGAAGACAGGAAAAATGAACAAGTCTACAAGAAATGCAATGATACTAAGTAGAATGGTGAATGTACTATGCTATGGGTAACTATTCCAGTGAATGGATCAAGAAGAGATGCTAAAACGTGGATATGAGTATGCTTCCGTCAAGATTGACATGACGATGATGATATGATGAGGATCATGAACGATCTTGTGCATGAGGTGGGGTATCGTCATAGTCCCGGGTACTATGAGTGAATCTATGCAAAATCTTCCGTCGAATCCGCGTAGAAACCAGTGTCGTGTCTTGTTCTTGCCTCTCCGAGGACAGCGGAGAAGCCGTCCAGCGGCGCCGCGGCCCGCGTGAACGCGAAGAGAATAACCCCCGCTTCTGCGGCAAGTCTACGCCAAATTCCGTTGCGGATGTCCTGGCTATCTCCGAGTACAGGTACTGAAGATCTGGCTGCGAGTACGGCGGATCAGCGGTCGCGAGCGACTGCCGTGGAACCGTTTCCGCGTACAACGACATAGTCGTAAGACGGCTGGGCAACTCTTCCCTAGCCGCATCCGGCGCATTCCGAACCCTTGATTCCCTTGACCACCATCTCAACAAATTGGAGCTAGACACCGAACTCCTCGTAGATGGTGCCCTGCTCAAGGCAGTAGCTGGAGAAGCTGACCTAGGCGTGAAGAAGCTACGGACATTCTCGATCATCGACTTGCTCCGTTTTGGCATGCAGCTGTTCTGACGCACACTCAAGAACTCGGTGTGGGGCTGCAAACCGTCGGCGTTGCTTGGAGGTGCTGTTGAAGTGACAGCAGTCGTGAGCGGTGTCACTGGAGTGATGAAAGACACGGATGAACAATGGGATACTGGGGAAGGCGAGTCGAGGGGGGGCTCGTTACGATCTTCATCTCCTTCGCGAGATGTCGGTCTAGTCGTCGCTATGATCTTGAGTTTGCTTGGATGTTGCCTCCTCGTGGACTTCGACACGATAGGCAGTGCAGAGGTTGCATAATTTTCCGTGTCACCGAGCATCCCATTGCCTTCTACAAAGCTCCTCTTGCGAGGGACGAAGACGCTCTCTCGTTTTGTGAGCTTATTCTTTGCAGCGAAACTCATTGCGCCTGCCATCGTTAACGCTGAGGCGGACCTCGAGAAGGAACGGGTAACTTTCTGGGCTTCGAAAAGATCTTCCTCGTGAGTATGAGCATGAAAGCGCGCAGTAAGACACCTTTCCGAAAAGACGTCGAGCAGTCCACGGTCCACCTGTTCTCTCGCAGCAGCTGTCGATCGAACGAGATGGAATGTGTTCGATTCCGGTAACGAGGCTGTGGAAATAGACGATCGACGAGTAGGTCCCACCGCAGTGTCATTTCTTGTGGGAATTTCCGCACGGAGACTAATTTGGGAAGCTCTGTGTGTCTCTGATGGAGGAATTGCAACCTCGCCAGAGTTGGGAACAACGGATTCCACATCGTCCAGCTCTGGGATAGATTGTATCGTGGGTAGTGGACTGATCGTATCGGGTTGAGCGTCCCCTAGAACAAGTGCGGTGAAGTCGGCTTGAAGACTCGAGGGAGGTTCATCGTTCCAAGGCATTTCTTCCGTGGTAGCACGCCTGATAGCGTCCATCCATATGTCCTTCTCACGACGACACGACGCCGCGAATTCAAACATGTGCGCTTTCGATGACAAACGAAACCAACTTGGCAACAAGACTACATGACCAGCGTCAGCGAAAGTTCACGCCAACAAGGTACTCACTGACCATCGTCGAGACTCGAGTCCACCAGCTCGAATGCTCTCACGTTAAACCAATACTTTGGCTCATACGCCTTTGATTTGGCAACTTTCACCAGGACGAGGAACCCGCCAGGAAACAGGAACGCGCCCAGGTACTTTGCTCTTACGGTACCTAGCCTAGCCATGCTGACACCACAATAACGGATAACGTCCAATGAACCGGAAAGGTAACAAGGGCCCAAGGTTGGCAAGAAGGTTGACAGGGAAGCAGATTGCGAAGATTTGTTATGACTCGCAACTGAGGTCATGAGTCCCTGGGTGATCCGAGATACAATTTGGGCGGATTTGGCAAGGAGATCTTGTTGCCGGCGTGCTTCGTCCACCAAACGCGCCACTGACCGCATGGTCCATAGTGCCATTCTCACTGCCTCTGCTGTATCCTTGGTTACGGAGGCCGGGTCGTCAAGGTCATCGTTGAATTCCCGTGACGCACTTCTTTCTCGGAGTTGATCAAAAAGAAGAGGATACCTGCAGACTCTCTGGACAGGTTTGATCATGTAATCCATGAACATGAGCCGCGGTCTTCGAATGCTTGGATCCCTGTCTGTATGGCCGCTCTCAGAGGCGCTGAGGATAGGAGCCTTGAGGTTTTCGTTGAGTGACGCATCCAGAGACGAAAACGAATGCCTCCTCAGATTCCAAAAGTGTTTTCCAGACTCTGAGGGGCCAAATTCTTGAGGGAGGTCCTGTGAGTGCATTTCTGCAGCTACTGCAGCACAACGAAGCTCGAAAGCATCCCATTCGGTGGGGTATCTGTACTGAACCTTGCGGACTAGATCAAACGCTTCCGAGTGGCCAGAACAGAAAGATTGGTATCGGTCAAAGTTAGACGCCTGTACGTACATCTTTAGTAAAGGAAGGGTGTACGACAGCAAAGAACGTTACATGATCGACGAACAGCGTCGAGACTGCGTCTATGGCATGATGGATGTCGATAGATGAGTTGGGATGGAATGGAATGCTGTTGTGGGTGGGCACTTGGCTCGAGTTCATCGATATGCCAAAGGGTGAGACCACCTGACTGAGTTGGCGAACGAACCTCTCGTGAAATTCGAGGAGATCCTCGGCATTTCTAGTAATGGTGTCCAAGTCCGAGGCGGAGAATAGATGACGCGTGGTGTAGTTTTCCACTCTCGCGAGAACGGAGGGCGGCAATGCCGTGGCAGAAAGATGGTCCTCGGCCGGCGGGGGTAATGTCAGCACATATGTGCCACCGCCGAAGTGGGGGTAGGATTGCGTGCGGAAAGATGAATGGGCCGACGGAGGACGTGAGAAGTAGGTGATGGATGAATGAGAGGGGTGCGCTGAGGGTAGAGACGAGCGGTTTTTCAAAACAGGAAGCAGCCGAAGATAGACCTGGGAGAGGGTGGGTGAATTTGGTAAGGATGGCAGCGGGTGAAGAGCGTACCGAGACAAAGGTTCTCAGGTCGAGAAGATAACCGAGCTCTGTGGACAAGAGCTCTGAGAGGGCATGGTAACGTCTGGAAGTCTCGCGCTCTGTCGTGGAGGGGGTGGGTGCAGAGTCTGGGTCGCTCGAGTCTGTGGGGCGGGGGTCCTCCTCTGGGTCGGAAGCATCGACGGCGAGGTGAAATGCAGGACGTGAGGTGGGCGAGGGCGTTGTGCGAGTGACAGGGGCGGGTGGTCGTGGTGGTGGGGGTGGCGGGAGGGGTTTTGGCATGTGTGGTAGGGAGGCGGTGCGTCTCTTTGACTCGGGTATGGTGCGGGTGAGTTGAGAGAGAGGATAGGAGGGGGAGTAGGTCACTACTGCTTTTGACTGGGACATTCTTTAGAGATCGTGAACATTATTAGTAGCTACGCCAGGACGGTAGAGAGGATCAACCCCCGACGACAACTTCCCAAAAAGGTCATACGTTCGACCAGATCCAGATTTGAATCCGTTGGGTTGCTGACGTCACCGTTTATTTATTTATTTTTGGTACATACTCAATACAGATCCATCTTGTCATCAGATCGCGCGACAAACGGTATGTTTTGTGCCTCAGCCTCCTCCCGGCGCAGCTTCTCCTTGTCCAAAAATCTGCACAGTGCTCTAATGTTCTGCCCGCTGAACACGCGGAACGCAGACTGTTGATCTCCATCTAGCGACTGCCATCCATATCAGCAGCACCCTACAATCAGTCACACGTTTACCCCTTACCTCTGGCGCACGGTCCGAAAACCGACTGAGTCCCATACGCCGTGCAGATGGAACACCCGTGGCAGTCAGGTAATTCAGTCTGGGCGCATTCCGCAGTAAATGATGTATCGCCTTCAGTGAGACCCGGTCGCAATACGACAAGTGCAGCCGTTCCAGAGGTCGCGCGTAATCCCCAAGATGGTACACCGCGTTGTCAGTCAACTTCGGTACACGGACCAGTACCAGTCTGTGGAGCTTTTCTAGTCCTGCCAACTCAAAGACGGACATGTCTGTCAGCAAACGACAGACTATCCCGTTGGATCAGCGTATGCCAACCATTCCAGAGATAGTGTCCCCTACATGCAAGATCCACAGACTTGAGCCCCAGACACGCTCGAGCGAGCTTTACAATCCCCACATCCGTCACCCTCCACACATGTGCAAGCGTCAGCGCCCCCAGTTGCACCCCTAACTTGCAGATGTTCTCCACGGTCCGATCCGTGAGGTTTGTGCACCCTGCCAACGACAACGTGTGTAGTGATGGCGCGTGCACCAGCACCCCTTCGATACCATCATCCGTGAGCTTCGTGCAATAGCTGAGATCCAAAACTCTCAGGTCCACCGCTGTGTGCCGTAATATCAGCGCTGGCATCCCGTCCGGCCATGTTGATGGCCGGTGTGGCAATGGCTTATCGGATCCCGTCGAAGCCCCCCCTCCCTTCTTGATAGGACTTGGAAGTGCCTTGTCTATTAACAGCGGGCAACGTGCAAGCCGCAACACTCGAAGTTTGCGGGAGTACGTCCAGATATCCCGAACCGACACCGCAGACACGAGTGGTTCATCGCAGAGTTCCAGTTCAACCAGCTTTGAAAACGTTTTCGCTATCGCCGAGACCGCAGCGTCGGTTAAGACGACGCCGCTCAACTGTAACCATTCCAGCGGGGGTACTGCCGACACCAGCTCCAGGATGGAAACGTCTGAGACATATCTGCATCCCGTCAGATCCAGGCCCTGGATGTTCGGGTTGTCTCTTGCTAGCCGAACGATCGTCTTGTCTGATGTGTCTGGCACCCCAGACAGTACGACAGACTCGAGCCGTCGACAAAACGCCATTTCCGGAGTGACCCATTCGTCTTTGACCCCGCAGTTTGGATCCCGTATCACAAGGTGCTTGACGAGTCGTCGTTCTGTTTCCGTCTCAGGAAGGCGGTCTATAATCCGTTCCATGTCTTCATAGTCGGATCCATCCATGGGACGTGCTGTCGTGAGGTGGGTGATGCGTGAATGTCTCTATGTCGTCAGATAGATGGGTATTCAAGTACAGACCTTCTTCCTGTACCCACTTGCTGTAGAATGGAGCGTGACCAGGGGCGATGTAGAACCATCCCCACGGCAGTTTGCGTGCGCTCAGCTTGTTCGTGAGTCTATCCGTTTCAGGATTACTTGTAAATGACCTCCACCACCTCGAGCTCATCAACCATAACTGGGGTAAAGCCCTCACCGAATCCCCCGCCCTTTCGCCCTCCACCGAGTCCTCCACAGCGCATCCCAGTTACGCCTGCGACCTTGAGGTCCATCTTTGCTTCCTCGCGGACGCCTCATGAAGAAAGAACGATTTCTAGGGTCACTTTCTTCAGGTGAGTTCCCTTACATCTCAAAGCTGGGAAACTTGTGACAACCCGCTCTAGGTTTGCGGGATTCTTGTTGAGCTGTGTTGGCATCAGTCTCGCAGCAGCGAGGGGTTGGGGAGTCAAAAGTGGTACTGGACTGCTGGGAGTCTAGTCTGATGTCTGCCCACCACTTTCGTACACCAGGTAACAGAGCGATTGCGATTATGTACAGCATCATAGTCTGCAGAGTATGCTAAGGGTTACTCCTCGTCGTCCAACGAGTCACCGCCATCTTTGTCCATGGGACTTTCCGTGCTTCCAACCTCAGGAATCGGCGTTTGAATCGCGCTACTGGTGCTGGGTCCTGGATCCAAGAGCCCGTCCTGGTCATCCACACTTGCAGCGCTAGTAACCTTGCGCCGTCGGGCGGATGTAGGAGGTGGTAAATGAGCCTTTTTGACGCGAAGAATGTCCATGATGTCTGTAGAACTGGTAAACAAGACGACATATTCGGTGGATCGCGACGAACCTTGATGTGTCATGTCTTCGTATCCTTTGATGCTGCGCTTCATAGTCAACCATCTCCGTTGTAATGAGTGTGCGCTCCATAAATTCCAGTCAGGATCGGGAAGCGTCTTCCAGTCGATCTCCGTGTCGTCTCGGACTTTGAGCGAATCGACTCTACCATCGTAGTGAGATAATCCTATATGATGCTGGCAAACAGAAACACCCACTTATGAACCAGAATATATGCATCCTGCGAACTCCAACGTGGCTTCTGTCCTTCATTTTTGATCGTCTTGCTCAGAGAATCCGTCCTATGGAACAGGATGAGTGTGATAAATTGCCAGTTGAAGAGTGATGACACCATTTGATCCGACATTGCTGCCTCCCTCGCCGGTTACCCATCTTCTCACTGACGATTCCCCAAAAGACGTCGTTATCAAAGTCTTTGCCTTGATTGACAGTCATCTCCGTCACAATGTTTGTGAGTTCCTCCTCTTCTTCCTTGCTCCACGGACCGGTGACGCGGAGTTCCCGGTTGGCGATATGATTGCGATACCGATCCCGACAGTCGGATGACATGCGTCCCACGATCTCGCTGACCTTTTCCCATTGCTGACCAAGGTCGACGACGGCGCTGAAACACCACAGTAGTGTGAGAGGTGCGGTGTTATTATGGGAATGATAAGTGACGAACCGCCTCAGCAAGTCGTCCTCCTCTGGCATCCACTTACCTTGTTGCTTCTTCGGATGGAAAGCCCTCCGGACATGGTGATAAACGGCGATGATCGGACGTTGCGGAATTGCGGCAGCTGCTAAAGATATGAAACGGAAAAGCGGGACAGCATTGGACGGGCGCACTTATTTCCGACCAAAAGGCATTATCCTTGTTCTTTTCGTTCTTCTGAAAGATTATCTCCACAATTTGCTCGTCGGTGAGCCCTCTGGACTGAAAATGGCATATCGACGCGTGCTGACTACGAGGCTTAAAAAAGAGACGTACTGTTTTAAATGCTTCTATCGCGGCTTTAAGTTGCTTTTCCTCTATCGCAGAGAATTTTCCCTTCTTATAAACAAGACCTGGACAACGGTTCGAAAGCGGGGACGATCGCTTGGAATGGGACATTTACCTTGAGTCTTGACCAGCTCGGCTAATTTGCTCGCGTTCATCCACTTGTTGGCAAGTATGTAGGCATGATCATGATTGGCTTGGTCCGGACCAGGAAGGCTCATATCCAGGATACGTTTATGGGTCGATTTCGTTGATTTGAGGGCAGTAGATAGAACGGGGCCTGAGGGTGTGGATGACATGTCCATCTGAGGCTGGGAACAAACAACGGCACGCTGAGGAATGGGAGGGAGCGGAGGAGGGACAAATGGAGTGGGATCGGGGACTGTGGTAATTGCGGCGGCGGCGTCGCCTAGGGATTTGAGGATACTGGCAATCTTGGACACGTCCATGTCCTGGAGGGCACGGATGATGTCGTCATTAGAGGCGAAGTTGAAATCGGGGAGTGGTGCGCCGAGAGGAGGAAAGACGGGAGGAGGGTGACCAAACTGAGAGGGATCTGGGAAACCGTAATGGACGGGGGGATACTGCATATAGGAGGGAGGCTGGTCTGGGAGAATTTGTTGATCCGGGTAGGGCGGGGTACTTTGGTAGGGCGGGATGTCCATAGGTTGTACGTCCGAAGTGGCAGAAGCAGCAGCTACGACCGCATTGAGGAAGGCAACGGACGCTGCATGCTGGCTGTCTGCTAGCTGGTCGATCTCTGTAGGGAGTGGTTCAGGTACGTCCTTGGCTTTTCCCTTGTCATTCGTGGATGGCTCCTCGGGGACAGTTTTCTTCTTTTTCGTCCTGTCGTCTATACTGTCAGTGCGAGCTCGTTTCTTGTTTTGTTCAAAAGGGCTGTTGGCTTCACCGACAGCGAGCTGAAGCGCTCGCTGTATGTCGGAAGTGAGGCTCGCCATTTAGGGTGGGTCGAACGACAAGGATGAGGGCAAGCTCAAGAAAACCAAATCCCGGACAAGTTCCATAAAAGGTAAATATCCGGTCACTCGTCGGCATCTTCCGTGTCAAAGTAGTCGTCGTCGTCGGCTATTACGTCTGAGTCGTACTGCTCGTTCCAGTCGACTAGCTCGTAATCCGCTCCCTGCAACGCTCTGTCACCGTCTCTTCCCACTCCGGATATTCCCGATACACTCACCTCCAACAGTCCGTAGATGAACAACTCTCTTATCCGCCTCTCGAACATCGCCTGCTCTTCTTCCGCCGATTCCTCCTCCACCGACTCCTCCACCGCCTCCTCGTCGCTGTCCTCTTCGGGCACGAACTCTTCCGCTCGTTCGCGCCTCGCCTGACGTATCCTCTTCGCTTCTCTTTCTTCCTCGTAATCCCCTAACAGTGCCCCCAACTTTCCCACCTGTTGGCTACCTCCCCCAAGGAACCCCTTTTCTGCCCACTCTCTTTCCTCTTTCGCCGCTTCCTGTCCGCTACGCCCCCGCCCAGACCAGAGATGCGCCCACCGATCCCTTGCTTCTGCAAACCCTAGTTGATTTGGCTTTGTTTCTGTGTATGCCAGTCGTCTGTTTCTGATCGCCGCTATCACGCTCCGTTCCTTTGGTGTCGTAACCGCCGAAAAGCCGACGATCAAGTGCGGTGGTAGCAGGTACAGATGCTTTTGCAGAAACTCGATGGGCGATATGCTTGGAAGCGGTTCATAATCGGGTGCAAGCCCGATGTACGATAGTATTGCGGTGTCCCTTAATAGTTCCCTGTTCATGTCGCTTGTTGAGTTCTGTTATTTACCGAGTACAAACAAGTTGGTTGATTTCCTCTTTGACGTTCATGGCCTCTTCGAATATCTTCGCGTGTCGATGGGACTGGTGTCGATCCTCCTTTCCTACCATCGACGATCTCCAGACTCACGTCAAACATGAACATATCTGGCCCATGAATCCCATGCGCAAGACAGAAATCGCGCTCATGAGAAAGCTCGACCTCGCCAGCCTCCATAGCTCGCAAAACACAGACTCGAGCATCATCTCGAGAGGTATATCTTCCCCATTCCATTGATCGAGTCCCTAGACTAGCGTGACTCTAGGGCTACTCGAAAGTCTCAAGACACCACCACCAACTCCGCCAATTGAACCAACCAGTCCAGAAAACGAATCATTCAACACATTCTCACTACTGTCTTCCCCTCCTCAGACTCATTCTCCTCAAAGTCTGCCAGTTTCACCCGCCTTTGAGAGTTTGTTGAAGCAATATGGACCTTCCAGGCTCTCTGCGGCCCTCGAGATATTCGAGCGAAACCATGGTCACAAGACAAACCAGCGTGTTCGCTCACCGTCCCACCAACACTCGCCCACGCGTTGTCCCCCCACCCCCCCTTCGCATTGTTCTCGCTCCTCGCAAGAGGCGGTCGAACAGCAGCTCACACAAGACGATGTGCTCTCTCAGCCTCTCTTTCCATCCAACCTGCAAATCGACCATGAACTCGATGTCGAACTCGTATGGCCCCCTCTGGCAGAAGACAATATTGCCAGGGCAAAGACTCCGAATACGCAGAAGCCCATGCCAGACCAAGATTTCCGTCTAGGCAGTTCTCCTAGTCCATCCAGGGGTCAAGGTTTCCGTTGTGGTTCCCTGAACGTGTCTTTGGATATTTCTCAGCCTTGCGCTGACTCACAAGAATCTAACATCTCAAGCCAGCCATTCGTTCTGCAAACGCAAGCACCTTACTCTAGCCAAGCCATGGTTTGAAGCCAGTCTCAATGATGGGTGTAGTACCAGGATAGACGTTTGGATATGTAGTTGATCTCGGAACATTTATGGGTAGTTGTCCTGTTTTAGGTACCCCTTGTCATGTCCTAATCGCAATGACCACCACGACGCCGGAAGAGCAGTCAGACAAAGCAAAGGACCCTGCAGTTCCAGGGGAGCTGCTCCTCATCGTGTTCATCCACGGGTGCGACCTCCACGACACGTTAGACAGTCTGAAACACCGAGCTCACCACAACTCACAGTTTCAAAGGAACGGAATCGACTTTCGACAACTTTCCCTCGAGACTTCAGCACGTCTTGTCAGAAAGCGAGGGCGATATCCCCGTCGAGTGCGTCGTATTTCCTGCCTATGAGGTCAATATCCATCGTATCGTCGTCGAGGAGACGCCATTGACGTCCTCAATCAGACTAAAGGGGAACTAGTTCGTATTCCCCCATCCTAAACCACAATAACCACACATTCGAGCATACCACCTCTCCCTCCAGAACGCGGCCGTCGTCCGATTCGCGGACTGGCTTACGACGCTGACCGTCCAGAAAGAGGTCTCCAACGGCGGAGGCGCTGGAAAAGTGAAGATCGTCCTCTGCGGACATAGGTGAGCCAGACCTTCTGCTACTGCGGATCCACCTGCCAGACGTCCTGACCCTGCCCTATCCCCTCGTGCATCCCCTCAGTATGGGCGGACTGCTCGCGTCGGATGCCTTGTTGGAGTTCCTCCGGACGCGCCCGGATCGCAAAGCCCCGCTTTGGCCCAGGATCATCGCCTGCATCGCATACGACACGCCAGTGAGTTCCATGCCTCTTTTTCTCCCGGTCGGTCGTAGCTGACCTCTGAGTGCCCCCCCCCCTCCCTCCCTTTCGCTAGTACCTCGGCATACATCCGTTCGTGTTCAAGAACAGTGCTACGCGCTACGTAGAGTACGCAAACACAGCCAAGGGCCTCGCCTCCGACGTATTCTCGTTCTTCAAGGGGACAGGACAGCCAATCGCCACGCCGCCGAACAACCCTCCCCTGCTTCAAATAACAGATGGAACGACGGGAACCTCGTCGACGTCCCAGTGGGCCAAGTGGGCACCCGCAGCATACGCCGTCGGAGGTGCCGTCATTGCGGGCGCAACCGCTGGCGCTGCGTACATGCGGCGGGACGACTTCACGTCAGGGTATACCTGGGCTTCCGATCACATGAAGTATGTAGGCAACTTGTGGGACGAGAGAGCCATGCAGGATCGACTAGACAATCTGCTGGCGTCAAACGCAGATCATGGGATCGTCTTCAAGACGTAAGCGTGGGCCCCATGCATGGCGAAGTTAGGCTGATCCTTGCCTAGATTCTATGCGTTTCTACCAGCATCCCCTCCGGCCCATTCAGATCCCCGAACGTTTGTGATCCTACCTTCTCGTTCGTCGCCCACCTTCGCCTGCTTCATCCCTACGCCGAACACCGTTGCCAAGGACGAAATTGAAGCACACACGGGAATGTTCAAGGCGGGGAACAACGATGGGTATTATCGATTGGGATTGTCAACTGCCCAGGTCATCCGCGAAGCACTCGCCGCGAGCAGAACGCAAAGAACGGAGGCGCAGCAAACCCCCAAAGACGATTCTGTGGAGGACAGCAAGTAAAGGGATCATAAAGCATCATTATTTATTTATATTCTGGATATGATGAATTGCAATGTACGAGGTCATGGTGCGAACGTCAACTGCATCGCGTATGCATCTTCACCGTCAGCATCTCGAAAGTATCTTAGCTTCCCGCACGACGAGTACAGAAAAAAAAGGGAGACACACAGTATTTTTCTTCTATACTCTTGACTGAGAAACCCAACGTGTCGCGGTAGAGGCTAAGAGCCGCACGGTTGGATTTTCGGACGTGAAGAGACACATAGGCGGCGTTGTAGTTTGTAGCCATGGCCTCTTCTGTAGACGCAAGCGTGAGATCCAATAGGCGATATCCCAGCAGCGATAGACGTACGAGACTGTATCATGAGCTTTTTGGCTAGTCCCAGTCGTCGATACGACCGTAGGACGGATATCGAAGTGACGTGACCATGGGAAGGTTCAGAAGGGGGCGAGCCATCCTGTAACTCTTCCGTTTCCTCCCTAGGGACGTTAGACGAGAAAGAGAGGTAAGCCCCGAAGCGCTAGCGACGTCGAAAACGCACATCTTCGCCAAGATATATCCTACTATCCGTCCCTTGTGATCTTCGGCGACGTACGACAACGATGGCCACGTCATGGCATGGTACAGGTCTAGAAGGAGAGACTGGAGCTCCCGCAAGTTCTGCGAGGAAACTGCGAAATGAACGTACAGTACTTCATCGTGTAGTTTTCCGGCAGGTTGTGGAGATTGCATGCTTGCATGCCCTGGAGATCTTCTATCTGGCTAGTCGTGAGTGCTAGTCCAGACGCTCGAATTCCTCGACAAGTACCCTCGCAATGCGTATGTTCATGGTCGACTCGACTTTCGAGAGTGACTAGTGTGTGATGTGGTCGCGAGTGCGAATTTCAGGTGACCGTATTGCCTAAGTACTTAACTTATCTAGCTTGAATGTCCGCCTCACTCTTTTCCCCATCCATCTCGACATCTTCGTCGCGCCCACTACTCCCTCTACGTCAACAGCTGCGGCGGCAACGCTCACATCCTCCCGCAACCTACCCAAGGATGCCGACGTCGCCGACCGCTCCTGCCCTTTCCCCAGACTTTGCCTTGATACTTCGGTCTTGCCCCTCAACCTCTCCGTGATCCGCCTCTTTCTCGGCACGCTCAGTGCGCCGTGCAGCCGTCCGTGGGCTCACAGGTCCGTCTTTCGCAGGGGTAGAGATACAAAGCGTGTCGACATACTATACTCGAACGCACACGAAGGGGCATCCCCAATCGCCATGGTCGAGCATGACTGCAACCCTCGAAAAGACGCATCGCCACGGAGAGTGTGGTCCTCTTGCCCACATCGCTTACCTTGCCCTCCATATCACGCTTCTTGGATGGAAATGGAATGGTAGCTGTCCTCGTCACACTCGGCGCCGAAGAGCTCCGCGGTAACACTCCCAAAACCTCCTCTACTCCAGAGAGTCGAAGATGTTGGTGCGAGGGACGCTTTGCCCTGCTCACGGTCATATCAGTTGGTGTGCGAGCGAGACTAGTAAAAGGTTTAGGAAGTAGTTCGCAAGCCTCGGCTTGTCCCCGGGATGCCAAGTCCATGTCCTGTGATCGGACAAGGTGGTCTCGGTCATCTTTTTGCCTACTTTTAGCTCTGATCTTGTCTCATTTCATCCGGCGCTTGGATGGTGGAGCTTCGCCGAGGTTCTCCTCGTCTGCATTTCATATAACGAGCGCTCTACGTATGACTCATAACGAAGCAAAATTTCTTTCATGTCTTGTGAGCATGTGACGCGGTACCCAAACGATTTTGAGGCTAGGCCAGCGATGTGGTCGGAGTGTGCATGCGTCAAGAAATGAAGAGGGTCTGTTGCACGAGGAGGCAGGTCGTCGAGGGTGTGTAAAGTCATCGACGCGGATTGGATAGGGAATGCAAATGAACGGTGCATAGATGGCACACAGACCCGCGTGGTGGTGAGAACGCATGGCCGCAATGTGTGCACCAACTGTGAGCGCCTGATTGCGCATGGTGAATGGAATCCAGACCTAGAACTATCCCAAGATATTCAAATCACATAAATGGGTCGGAGGAATCGCTCAGAGTCGGAGACTGCACGTGCGCTTGGTAGGGTGAGCAAGGGGGCCAGAATTATTGAAGATGGCTGTGGAGAGTCGTGCAAATCTGTTGTCTGTTTTTAGGTTGTGTGGTGTGCAATCAGGTTCTCCTATTCCCCTTGAAATTATGTGTCAACACAACAAATGAGCTAGGATGGAATTTGGCAAAGTTGACTCGGGAGGGGACAAAATCGAATGCACTGACGTGCCCCTATCAGGCTGAGACGGCGACCACGGCAGACCTTGACTCCTCGTGGAGCGAGAGACGGTCGAGGGCATCCTCAAAGTGATCGTCGTCTGATTCCGACTCCGAGCCACTCTCCTCTTCACTTTCCTCTGGATGTACCTCATCCTCGTCGTCTGGGGGTTCGTCTTCGAAATCAAGCTGCAGACAGTGTTTGGAGGAATTAATTGACAACGTTGACAACGTTGCATGAAGTTGCCGGAAAGTAGTATGCGCACCGGGTCATAAATGACGCGAATGATGAGGCTACAGCTGGGACAGATCGCGATGTCCTCGTAGTTTGTGAGTTGCTTTCGAGATATCTCGAATCGGTCGCCGCAGGGACAAGGATAGTGGTAAACACCTTTTTCCTCGTCCCAGCTCATGTCTTCAATTTCGATTTCGTCGTAGTATGCGCCCATTATTGAATAAGAAATTGGATGTGGTCCAGCCAGCTCGGAAGGCTGGATCTAAGTACCAAAGTGGTCCAGGTGAGTCGGCCGACTCCGCGGCAAAACCCGCTATGTATCGTAGCGGCGCTCGCGCCGGTCCCGCTCCAACGTATCTTGACTTGACTTAGACCTCGACCACGACCGTCGACGTGAGAACGACTACGGACAATGGAATAGCCCAAGCATCGGAAGTACTCGATCGACCCGTGACATTTGTAACATATTCGCTCGACAATCCTTCAAGACGATATGCGAGAATACGTTCGGACAACGACAACCATTTCCGCTGAGAAGCTTCGTAGACCATTGTCGAGGCAATGAAGTAAACGTATTCATGTTTATCTGCTGCCAGTGAGCGCTTGAGCGACGACCTTGCGCAGTGGTTTCGAATCTCTTGAATGACGAATCACTTCTGTTATGGCATGCTTTTTGAGTGGGGAAAATTGATGAAAATCATACATGACTTGATACGAGTAGAAAAAAGAAACTTTTGGTTCATAAACATCGTCAAAGGGTAGCTGCCATCGGCTTCGACGAACGCAGGCTTGATTCTGTGTACACTTCTGTGTCCACTTCTCCAAGGGTGGGAGTTCCTGAGCCTGAGGGCCGTGACCCTGACATCGGCGGCGGCGCCGTGCAAAAAGCCGACTCATATTCTGTCTGCACATCATGTGCATCATGAAGACCGACTTTGACCACAATCAAAAGAGGTGTCGACACCTGTCAGACACACGAACAGGACATCATTGAGCATTGGGAAAGACAGAAACAAGAGAGTAGTCACCGCGAGCTGGGAAAAAACATCGATAAGTGAAGACGTCCACGCGTTGTCGGTGGCATAGAGCCCTAGCATGCAAATGGTTGCTGCCGCAAAGAGGCTACCCGATCCGACGACGATATTTGCCACTAAAGTGTACCGGGTTTGGATAGAACGACCAAGCAGCGTGACTTTGTGGCTCATCCACCAAAGGCGGACACCAATGGCCAATGTAAGCGAGACGTTGATAACGATATCCAATGCCCACCCGGCCAATGCAAGGTGGGTGATGGTCAAGCCCCACACGGCAAGATTGGGCTTCACGACGAATAAGGTGGATGTTGCATACGCTGTCGCTGATAGGAAGAGTGAGCGGCGGTAGACCGTGACTATTGCCCGGCGGTGTGCCCTACCTATGTACGCAGCCTGCAGCAGTATCTATAAGACATCTGAGCAAACTGCGACGTACGTAGTCAGAAAACTGGCTTACAGGAACCACCAGAATTCCCCAATTGTAGTTATTGTACACGGCACGGAAACGCCAGATCTTACCAAATGCAGAAGTGAGCACGAGGGGAGGTACCGCTAGAATTGGATACTTGCCAAGATGATATTCTGTATGAAGACCTGTAAATTCAGTTCGTTGTACCCATGGCTCACACGGATTACATACTGATGTGACATAAAGCATGTTCTTGAGGGCGCCCAGCGGTGACGGTATTCCCCAGTAAATGTTAGCATAGTTTGGCACGTCGGGAGGGGCATATACGAATACATCCAGCAACTGACGAATGGATGCTGCCATGTGGGCAGTACACAGAACAAAGATGATTGTCGACGCCACGATCAAGACCCTGCAGATAACGCTTGTTAATATGCTGCCCAAGCTGTAGCTCCAAACTCACCAGGGATGGGGGCGGCACAGCAGGATGTACACGCAATATCCGTAGATGATACAGCTACAGGTTTTCCTTGGCTACTAGGTTTGCCTGAAGGTATGAAGGAGAAACATACTTAGAACCTACTGGATCGTCAGCCGTGTTCGTTAATCACGGTGATACACGTACCATATATGATACCCTCCACGTATGTCCCTATGATCGCCATTGCTGCGGCTGTGGCCATCGTCGGGTGTGGCCGCAAAGAGGGTCGATTATTCGCGGCGCCGCCCTGTGTATAAGCACATGCTAATAGGCTGATAGGGGTTGAGGGCAAAATTTTCTAAATCACTGTTTGACTCGGGGCCAAGATCAGTGATCGAGACTCATTCGTCGGTTTCAAAAAACTATCCGACTGAGGCCGGGCCCTCGTCGACACATTTCCGGCCTTACCTTGTGCAAGTCACGTCTGCAAATTATCAACATGGGTAAACAAGGTTGGGTTACTTGGGTTTTCCTCGGTCACGATACGTTGAACGCTTTTGTAAATGGGGGCATGAAAGTGTTCGAGGATCACCCACCTCAGGCAGACCATTCTCGGTGCCTATAGCACCCTCAGAGGTGGGGTAAAGTGTATGCGAACCATTCATCCTCTGAGGCCAAGCTTCACGACTTGAGTAGACGTGGGGAGGCTCATGAGGTGCTCGCGAGGACTGCAACTCCTCTTTTGGACAACGGATAGGGTTCCTCGAGAGGAAACCCCTTTCAGGTGGGTTTCAACTGTATAGAACATCCCCCCTTAAAGGTAATAGGGGCCTCGCGAAAGTTGTGCCAAGGGTGGGATCACCTTGCTTGCAACTTTCACTTTGCTTGCAGGGTCACTTGCCGCATCCCGATCTGATGGATTCAAAACAAGGCCAAATAACCATGCGACTGGCCCACTCATAGATGTTGACCATACTGTATACGGGGCTTCTGAAGCGACCTCAGGCAGTCACTAGTCATTGGCTATTTTCGACTGCTCCGTGCGAGCATGTGAGACGTTCCAAATCATTGACCCACAGGTCGGAGCGAGATCCGACAGTGATTCCGATTTGATTGCTACCTGCAACATGTCAGCCTTGTTTCGTTGTCCAACATGTTTTAAATTTTGACTCAGACTTCAACACGACGTGAGAACGACTACGGACAATGGAATAGCCCAAGCCTGTCGGACTCGACCCGCGAGTATCTGTAACGTATTCGCTCGATCGACTAGGGTACGCGCGAAAATTCAGGCCGCTGTTAATAAAAGAGCTTTTCTGAGGGGAAAATCAGGGCTCCGATGGCTGGTGGCACTATGGCAGGCCCATCTCAGCCACGTGTTGGTGGAGCTGTGTCGTGCACAATCCGAAGCATGATGGTGAGTGACAGACGAGTGAAACCTGATATTAAAGTCGGGGATTCATTTTCCTCTTCAATATCCCGACGTCATCGATGCATCGAGCGCACCCAAGCCCAAAGGAAGACGTAGCGGAAATATCCCAAATGGATGATGGAGTACATTGTCTAACAAACTAATAGAACAACAACCACGTAAAACAAGAATGAAATACTTGATAGTCCTGTTAATGCTTGTAGGAAGGAACAAGAACAATTCTCGGGTAACTTAGCCCGTTAACACAATACAAGCATGCTAAAGTTGCAAAAACATCTCCATCTATGTCACCTCGACCATTGACTTGCGTGCCCATTGGCATTTCCGTCATGGATCGTGCTGTTCGATGCGGACCCGCGTCCAAACAGCAAAGTCGCGTAGTGTTCCGCGGCATTGATCGTATTTCGTAGACTCCGCTTCACGTTCCTTCCCCTTGCTTCGGGCTCACGAGGGTCTGCGCCAGGCGCCAGAGCGAGCGTTGCAGTGTATGCTTCTGGAGAAATGGGGTGCACCGTCGCCGGAGATGGGGGTTCACGATGCGGCCACGGAATAGAAGGTTCCGTTATGGTGGCAGGTTCTGCCACCATCCTCTGTTCCTGATACATGTCGGAGGGGATCCCTGCCGAGTGCATAACTTGAGTAATGCCTTGGGTGGTAGGAACAACAGTACCCTGGAGCGAGGAACCGGACTGGAAAGCATGTCTAGGGACAGGATTCGCGTGTCCTGAATGCGCGACGGAACCCCTGCCATGCCCAATCTCCGCGTAGATATAGTCTGGTGTCATCGCTTCAGTATTCCTCAAAGAATTTGAAAAGTCGTGGTATGTGCGGAAGAAAGCGGCGCCGTTCGACTGCGTCGTTCCAGTGCTACGGTTGGAACCAATGTCACTTGGTGTCGGTGAGGTGGATACCTCGATCACGGGCTGATGTCCGAATCCCCGTGACCGTCGTTGTACGCCGTTAGAGGGACTTGCAACGGAATGCATAACGACATCCTGAGCTATAGGCTCAGACGAAGCCGGCGGGCCGGCAATGGGATCACCAAATGAAAGGGACACTTGGCTAGAACGCAATGTTAGATTGCGTTCGATGGGCACCTCGAGTGCGCGCGGCGTAGGACTGATTGTTGATTGGATGGGTTGGATGGTTGGAAGATCCGCGATAGGGTACCGGAAAGGTACGTCGTGCATGAAGTCTTCGTCAACGTCGATGTCAGCGTCGTTACCTATCTCCATCTCGACGTCTTGGGGCACCTCATTGAAACCCTCGTCAAAGTCATCATCATATTCTGTTTCTTCGTCATCCCCATTCATGTCCTCCGTGATGGTATTAAACAGATCTGTCAGGAAGGATCTAAGCTTTGAGACACCATTCCCGGAGTAGACGCAAAAAGCCAGACGTTGGCTCATATTAAATTCCTGTGCTCGGTGTGAGAGATAAGAGTGTATGAATTCCGTCACCAACGCACCTGCGGGGGTTGTCTACAGAACTGCTGTAGCTCTGGTTTACGAAAAGAGGGTATCCCGGTCAAACTCAGGTGCGTAAGTTTGTGAAGCTTTTGAAGGAGGAAATGGATTGCCATCACAGAAATCTGGTCACAATACGAGAGGTGGATGCGCTCCAAGGTATTGTGACGCTCGGCAAGAGCATAGACGGCCTCATCGGTCAGATTACCGACCCGGACGAGACCGATACGACGAAGCTTGGGTAAGCTGGCCAGCTCGAATACAGACATGTCGGTTAAAAGTGCACAGTCTATGAAGGCGGATGAGTGCTAAGCACATGCAAATGGAGGGTGCGACCTACTTGCAAAGTCTACATATCGCAAGCGCGTGCAACACCTTGCGAGCGATTTGATGGATCTATCAGTGATATTTGCAGCGTGACCGAGATGGAGATAGTGGAGGTGTTTGCCGAGAAGACAGACGTTCTCGACGGTGCGATCGGTGAGCTGGGTACATTTGGACAAGACAAGATTTCTGATCTTGGGCGCATGCGATATGATGCCGTCGACGGCATCGTCGGTGATGAGTGCGCAGGAAGTAAGGTCGAGCATGCGAAGGTGATCCAAAGGTTTGGATAGGACGAGAGGTGGAAGCTCGTCGGCGGGTCTGGGAGGAGGTGGGAAGGGATTGTTTGCGCGAGGAATATTATCACTCTTGAGTGGCGCAGGAAATGCTGCGTCTGTGAGTTCTGTGCACTGGGAGAGCCTCATCTCGCGCATATGGATGGAATGGGTCCAAAGATCGCGGACGGAGATGTCTGTGATGTGTTTGCAGTTGTTGAGATCGATCTCGAGGAGGAGTGGACAGGACTTTGCGAGGGCAGAGACGGGGGAATCTGTGACGTGCTCGAGGCCACTGAGCTTGACGCGACGGAGGAGGGGACAGTGCTCGGCAAGAGCAAGGACACCGATGTCGGTGACGTTTTTGCAACCTGTGAGATTAATTCCCTGAAGGCGCTTTGATGCGGTCGCGAGACCGACAATGACAGTATCGGATGTTTTGGTGACGCCTGTTAGGTCGATTGCGACCAGGTTTGGCAGGCACGGGAGGACACGGGAGAGGGCGTCATCGGAGATGGCGAGACAGTTGACGAGAGTGAGACGCTCCAGGCGATCGCACTGGGCGAGACGGCAGAAGAGGGCGTCGGTGAGGTCGGCGCCCAAGAAGAGAAAATTGAGACGGCGGATGAAGCGGGCGTGAGTGAATGTCTGGTCTGCGCGAGTGAGGATGCGCATCATCTTGACGAGGGTGGAGAGACGGGTGAAGGTTGGTCTGTGCCAGAGCAGCTCGACGGCGCACTCGCACCATGATCGGCCGACGAGGAGGGCGTGATATAGATCACGCTGCGAGTGTAGGTGCTTGAGGATATGTATGAGGACCTCCGGGGGAAGATGCGACATGGGTGAGCGGGAGGAAGGGCGCAGGTCGATGTCGGTGTGGTGTAGACGGGATGCCCATTGTGCTGGTGAGACGACGGCCGAGAGTGACGGTGAGAATATCGCTGATTTTGCAGGATCGTCGTCTTCGTTGTCTGAGAGAGACGTCGTCGACTGCGCCGGTGACGAGTGTCGGTAGACGTGTCTCGATGTCCTCATGACCGTCTCTTTCTTGTCGCCGCCCTTTGCCGCCCTTGCGTATGTGACTGCCTTTCGTGGGAAATTATTGCTCGATATGGCTCTTCCCCTCCCACCACCGGGTCCCGACCACTACGCCGCCCGCCGCGCTCGCTGGCTGGCTCCTCCCCCCGACACACCGCCCCCACACAGACACGCGCACCCGTCTATCGCACGGCTCGAGCGCATCCTTGACACGCCCGATCCGCACACCGATCCCGTGTGGTCCCGCGGCGTCGACCAGGTCTGGGCAGGTCTCGCCAAAGGAAACAGGCTCAGGCACACTCTCCCTATGAACCTCGTCGTACGTGCGCACTCCCATCGCACCCCCTCTCTCACAACCACTCACAGATAAAGGTCATCCATGCCGCCTGGCGTCGAGACCAAACGTGGCCCGAGGGCGCAATAGCCCCAGAATCCGACGAGTCTCGCGCCGTCACGTCCACCAAGCCACCCTAGTCTAGCTGATGCGCTGTTATATACCCTCGTTCGTGTGTGTATTTCAATGTCGTACCGCAGAGTCCCATATTAGCACTAATAATATCATTACATGCCATGTAGAATTCACGCGAGCTTATCTACGCGGGCAGACAGCAGTGGTAGGTAGCGCCAAAACATATGGATCATGTTCGCGATGGAGGTGACACCTTCAAGGGTCACGTAGTCAGTACGATTCTCTGTCGTCGATCAAGCCAACCTACCAGTATCACACCGTCTCCTCGAACGAAGAGCATCTCCATCTTTCTTTTTGCAACCTTTTCGGGCCGTCAGCACCACTCACGTCGCTCAACATTCTCACCTGCCTTTACGGTCCCTTGACCATCGTAGTTATCGACTGAATCCACGATCATGATTGTCTCTTCCACATCACTCAGAATGAGGTTCATGTGCCCATCGTATGCCTGTCCTCGAAATAATCGAGCGCGACGCATACTTAAAAGAGGAGCGACGCACGTGTAAAATTCCAGTCAGTTCGCGATCGCCGCGTAGCTTCACGAATACCCGCTCACTGAGCGACAACCGTATGAGATCAAACGGCTCTTGTATGCCTGTAGATGACGGATCCATTCAACTATGAGTATAATTAGTCAGCAACTAGTAGACGACAGGTCTGTCCTCGACGTCCACCATGCCGGTAAGTCGTTCCGTCATGCACCCTGATCGTACTCACATTCCACCACACAGAAACATTACTGCGACTATTGTGACGTATTCCTGACACACGACTCGGCCTCAGGTATGTTTTTTTTCTTACGAGCACTGACTTATTTCTGACTCTCCATTAGTCCGAAAGGCTCACAACAGCGGTCGCAACCACCTGGCCAATGTCCGAGACTATTATGCATGTCAGTCTATTAGCATCTCCTTTCTGTACATCTCTAATATCATGTTTCAGCCCTCGGACACGACAAGGCGCAGAGCATCATCGACCAGATCACAGCAGCTTACGAGAGTGGAGGAGGCCCACCTCCAGGAGGCTTTGGCTTTGGTCCTCAACACCTAGGCGGTCCTTCGCCTTTCGGCCCACCTCCCGGTGCCTTTGGACCACCCCCTGGCGCATTCCGTGCGTAGTCCCCCGTCATCTTGACGCGTTCTAAAGACCGTCTCCAGCTCGTCCACCATTCCCTCCAGGCGGCATGCCACCCCCAGGAGCCATGGGTGTGCCTCCGGGAGGTCCTCCATCATTCCCTCCAAACTCTATGCCTCCCCCAGGTGCCTTCCCTGGCGGTACGTCCTCGAACATTCAACTCTGATTTGCTGTCCACTTATCGTTGCTCAGGTGCACCACCATTCCCTCCCAATGGTCCCCCTGGTGCAGCTGGTGCCATCCCTCCTTTCCCTCCTGCTGGCAACTTTGGACTTCCCCCGCCCGGAGGTGGAGCTGCACCGGCTGGATCACCTGATGGATCTGCCGGCCCTGGTGGCATGCACCCTGATAGAATGCGGATGATGAGTGGTGGAAGGTGACATGCTCCATTGTATGGCAATGATGTATATTGCATCCAGATGCATTCACCATGCAGTGTCGGAGGAGTACTCCGCACAGCATGTAAAATGCATATATAAAGATGATACATTTCACTAGATTTATATTTACTGGATGTTGGACTGATCCCACTACAGCATGCTAACCTCAATCCTGCCCGTTTGCAAGCTTCGAGTTCGTATATTGCAGCCGATCGGAAGCGAATGCTTCCGACATGGCAACGCAAGATTTGCTTGACATTTCAATGCAGAATGGTTCAAGCCTACCATCATCAATCATCCGAGCAAGTTCATGCTCGGAATACTTCCCAGTACACCTCTTCTTAAGTCGATTGATGAAAACCCTCCTTGCCTGGAAAGTGTTACAGATGATAATTGATATACTTTAAAATGAACCTACCCTGACACTTGTTGATTTCCAGATGGGCATCTGAGGTCCGAGCGTCCATACGTGAGCACCAATGTAATACCACATCGTTTGACCCGCCTTGTCCTGAGTTTGGTATTAAGAACTGCAGAGTCACTAACACAATGACGCACCCTCTTCGAGGGAAGAGTAAACGTATGGAAAATGTTGTTTCTCGGAATGGTCGTATGTATGTACGTTGCCGTGTTCCGGTTGTCCGCGGGTGATCCCCAGTCGAACAAAACTGACGTCGAAGGGCCGTCCATCGCGACCGGCTCATAAATGAAAGCCATGTCCCCTTCGATCTGAATGCGGAAACACAAATCATCCATCTGAGCAAGGCTAAGCGGTCGTTAGTCGAACAGTCCGCAAGAATTTTGCAACCAATCACCTTTCCAGCGAGCATAACTGGAATGAAATCGTTTTCAGAATCTAGGTGGACAGTCTCGACCGGCATGGTCAGGTACGCATCGTATCCTCGTCCAGGTTCAAGCTCGTCTCGAGCTGCGCCCAAGTAATTGGGCATACAATTTGTGCACTCTTGGGCGTGCGCGTCATTGTCATGTCCCAGCCTTCGTCGAGGTTTCGTTGCGAGCTCATCCGGGGTGTGTCGAGTGCTCTGTGATCTCGGCCCGGAAACGGCAGATGCCCCTCGGTAACGGAGAGGCGTGGTCTGGGAGAATGGCGAGGCGTTGACAACGCCCCTTCGGTGACTGGCGAAAACGGGCATTAGGAAACGACTGCCAGGCGTGTATCGAGCATGACTGGTTTACCCCAAGTTCCTGCAGGAGGCCAAACATAGTTCGGCGAACGATGTTGAGCTTGTGCTCAACGTTACTCTGCAGGCTGCTTCGTGTGCTTTGACCGTCTTCCAAACTCGACTTTGCTTCGAGCTCGGCAACTCGAGCCTTGTACATCGCAGTCTCGTTGGCCGACTCTGTGACTACGTCGTTGAACTGCTCGCCGATACGGGCGAGGCTGGCGGCGATGAGATTCGACTAACATGATATTAATCCGAATAACTAGTAGCACGAATACGGGTTGCCTGGGACGTACCTCGTCCAGCCCAGTTCGCAGGCGGGTTTCGTGAGAACGTGCTCCAGCACTGATCTGGGGTAGGTTGTGCGACATTTATACTGTATGGTGGCCTGAGAGGGGGGCGTAGGGGATTGAAGTCGATAAAAAGGAGTCGTCTTTAGCGCACGGGGGTTCCATCGCGGTAGTGGAGTTTCTCTTTTTTCTTTCCTTTCGGTTAGTGCGCAAGTCCAGGCAACGTTTGCGTAACAAATTTATCCCCACCTCGTTTTAGCGACTTTCCCCGTTGAGCGAGCTTCCAAATCCCATCCCAGTCGAATACGTAGCTCACCCTTTTCAATTCATTCCCTTATCGATGAACTCGGGAAAGAAAACCATGGCAGAAATGTCTAAACGGGCACTGTCAACGAGAATGCCCATCGTCGACGTTCACACCCATGTCTACCTTCCGCGGTACGCTGAACAGTTGCGTGCTCGCTCTTCGGCGCCTCGCATATATCCTCGGACAAGAGAAGACGGTGTGACAGAGGAACGACTGTTGATCTTGGATGGCGAGCCTGGAGTCGGCCGCCCCGTGGGCCCCCAGGTGAGTTGTCAAATTTGGACGATCTGCGCGTATTCATATCGAAATATCGATTGACGCCTTCGATAGTACTGGGACCGTGACCAAAAACTGGGGTTTATGAAACAGCACGGCATTGATATCTCCTTTGTCAGGTCCTCGATTGCTCCATTCCTCGTTACGTTCGCACTCCTAACATCCGTGTGTGAACAGCTCAGCAAACCCGTGGCTCGATTTCTTGCCTCCAGACCGTGCACACGCCCTTGCGCAGGAATTGAATAGTGACCTAGAAGAATACTGCTCTACGGCCCCAGAGGCGGATGGTTTCCCAGGGCTCAAGTCGTTATACGGCTTTGGACTCCTTCCCCTTGTTCCTGGTATTTCCATATCGTCCGTGCTCGAGATCATCAAGCAGATCAATTCATTGCCTCACATATCGGGTGTCATCTTGGGCACGGTGGGTGTGGGGAATGGCCTAGACGATGAGGCGTTGGAGCCTGTGTGGGAAGCCCTCCAGCAGACGAACCTCGTTGTCTTCATTCACCCCCACTATGGCGTCGGTTCCAAATTGTACGGGAATAAGGAGAACGGCCATGTCCTTCCTTTGGCCTTGGGATTCCCGTTCGAAACCACGATTGTAAGCTGGGCCACTTTCTTTGACACCCTTCTTACGAAATATCGCAGGCGATAACCCGACTCATCTTGGCTGGTGTCTTGGACCGTTACCCGAACCTTCGTTTGCTCTTGGCCCACTCGGGTGGTGCTCTCCCTCAATTGTCCTCTCGCCTTGCTTCCTGTATCACACACGATCCTATTGTCGCCAATCGACTGAAGCAAGATGCCAGATACTATCTTGGCAAATTGTACTTTGATGCAGTGGCGTATGGAGCCGAGGAGTTGGCTTTTGTGAGCGATGTCATCGGACGAACGGAAGTGTACAACACTGCAGGTGGCGAATTCAACGAGGAGATCGGCAGTACAAGGTTGTTGTTCGGCACTGACCACCCTTTCTTCCCACCCCTTGAAGCCAGTCAGAGGTGGCAGAGTGTCGAAGAGAACCTAAAGGCGATACGGAGTGTACGGACGTGGGGGGATTCTGCACGCGCCAACATCCTTGGGCTCAACGCACTAAAGTTGTTCAATCTAGAGTCTTGACATGAGTTGTATGTATAGCCATTACTTTGGGCATCTGTATCTTCAAGCTGAAATCGATGTGCTGCACGGATTGATGAACAACGCTGGTGCTGAGGATGTCGATCTCTGGAAAACAGAGTGAGCAAAGCAGAGTAAGGATGCGAGCGCCCAATCCAGGTACCATCGATCGCCCGCTCCTTCAAGTTACTTTCCGTAATATTTCCGCTCGATTCGAACAAAAATTTACGTTTCCCAGCCCATTTCTCTTTCAGCTTGCGTGCGACACTCGCGAGTTCTTCCCCCTCCATGTTGTCGAGCATGACAATGTCGGCGCCAGCATCAATTGCTTCATTGGCCTCTGCTTCTGAACGGACCTCGACTTCAAGAAGAATGCTAAAGCCTCCGACAGAACGCGCCCGTTGGACTGCGGCCGTAATAGAACCTGGAGCCATATTTCAGATTCGGAGCTCCACCGGTCATTGACTTATCAACGGGAGAAGACTTGCCAGCTGACCAGATATGGTTATCCTTGAGCATGATCATGCTTGATAGATCGTGTCTATGATGATCGATCCCACCGACGAGCATGCCGTACTTTTCGACCAGTCGGAATCCTACAAGGACAGACGACGTGAGCGGTTAGCGAGCCAGAAGGGGGAGGAACATTACCCGGCGTCGTCTTTCGCGTGCCAGCGACAATTCCTTTGTAGCCACATGCCTGAGCCAGATCCTTGATGCGCTTCGACCTGCCAAACACCCAAGGGTCACTGGTGACACTCTTTGATACGTGAGCAGGGACAATTCTCACTGAGTTGCGATGCCGCTACACCTTGCGAGGAGGTTGAGCGCAACCCTCTCGCCCAGCAGGAGATGCCTAGCCTTTCCTCTCACGGTGGCGACATGTTTGACGGGTTCGAAGGTCTCCCCCTCGTGCATGTGCCATTCCACACTGCGCAGGCGGACGATGATTTACAGGACTTCGAGGGCATAGATAATCACGTACTGACAGCCGAGCTGATGGAAGATTTCGGTGAAAAAGGGGACGCCAGCAAGGACAGCAGCCTGTGTTCCCTTTCCAAACAGGAATGCTTCTCGTTCAGCCTCACCGACCACGTATCCTGCATAGTCGAAAGACGGGGTGTCCTCGGCAAGCCAGACGTTGACGTGCAACGTCCAGCTGGGCGGCAACAAATGCGCAAAGTTGTGCATAATGTCTACGCGATATGTGAAATATGAAAGGGTCAGCTAACCGACACTGTCTCACGCATAGGTGTCGCAGTCATTTCTAATAGGAGGATACAGCCCACAGGGCCACAAGTCCGAGGTGCTGCATAGAAAACATACGTATACGTCCAAATTTAGTATGTACGCTACGAAAACCGAACGTCTATACCAACAAAAACCGTACTAATCAAGCACAAGAGTCTAAATGGTTCAGAAAAGAGTCGTAATAAGCGCAGTCAGTGCAGCAACAGCAGTCAGCAATCCGGCCTGGGCGTCTGCAGCAAGGAACCCGGCGCTGATAGCAGTAGGCGAAGTGCTAGTGTCTGAACTAGTGCTACTACCACCAGACAGGGTAGAAGTGGGCGACCTACGCAGGAACCAGAGTTAGTGAGGACTAGTCAAGATACAGAGCACGATGCACACCGACTTGACGCCCCAGTGCCTGAAGACGTAGAAGAGCCCGGAGAGCTGGAAGAACCGCTGGAAGAACCACTGGAAGTGATGTTGAATTGCGGCGACTGGGCAAGCAGAGTATCAAGGTTCTGAGGATCATGAGCAAGGTTGACTTGGAAAACGGAGCCCGTAGGCCAGCCTCCGCTGGGTGCGCTCAGGCTAATGCTACCAGTCGTTCCATCGACGAGGGAGTCCAGAATTTGGACATATTTTAATTGCTTTTGGCACGGATATTAGTGACATGAAGGCCATGCATACAGAATAGCTCACCTGGTTAATCAGGACTGCCGTGAAGTTGAGAGGGTCGGTGTCAACACGGTTCCACGAGAGCGTGTTGGAACCAGATGTAGTCCAACCCTGGGTGTTGGTGGGGTAGGTGACCTGGTAGGCCAAAGCAGAGGAGGCAGCGAAGAGGAGGGCGGCAAAGATACGCATGATTATGGGCGGTGAGAAGGAAAAAAGAAAGGAGGCCAGGGTATTTGAAGGAGGACGGCATGGTCATATATCGCCGGATGTAGGTACGCGACTTGCTTTCTTGTCCCACACACGAGGCTGTCCATACCCAGATCGGGTCATATGTAAACACACTTGCACGCTCGTTACATCAACAACACTGAGCTGCCACAGGTACCCGCCGTAAGCGATCAAGCACTGCCCAACGCGTTCTCGGCATCCGTCCAGAGGTCCCTTTGTCCCCAGTGCCCTGCAATCGCTGCAATCACCATCCAACAGGTCGCGTCTGACATGCTCGCCACCTTTCCTACCAGCACCGGCCTCGAATCCCCTTCGGGCACTGCATCGTCGTTCCTTGCGTGCCTGCCCCTATACCTCCCGACGAGCCCAACGCAAGCGCGGGCGAGATTGCGGAGAAGATTCATCTCGTCGGCCGACAATTGATCTTCTACTTTAGTCAGAAGCCCAAAGATCCATTGCGCGTGGCTCATTGAGATGGCCGTCAATGGATCACTGGAATTTTGCAGATGGACATTTATCCAATGTGTAAAGTACATCAGCAGGTGCATTGACATCCGCTGTGCCAAGCGATTAGCGAGGGGAGTGAAAGCCAAGAAGCAGTTGGGCCGTACGTGATCAATTTCCCGCAAATGACTTGGCGTGACTTGAGGAGGAGAAAGCTGGTCGATATTCCCCTCTGGTGTGATCAAGGGATCATCTGCGTGGATGTCCAGTGATTCCGCGCTATAGAGACTGTCGAGGGCACTCGTCTGTCGGGAAACATTCCCTGGCAAATCATAGGAGCAAGCGACTGGAGACCCGTGTCTTGATCGCTCATGAACCACCGTCGTGTTCCCAGGGAGTACAACTTTAGCAGAGACAACATACCCTCCCATGTGGCTTGGCGTGCAGAGCCTCTTCCGAGTGGATCGCTCCCCTGGATCCCATGCTGACTCAGGGTGGCCGGCCAAATACTTCCACCATGCGTCCCTGTCTTTCTTCTCCGGGATCAGTCTCCGTCTTGAACACATAAAATCATCATTGCCGTGAGTAGTTGCCTGAGCCAGATTCTACGTCGTGTGAACACACGAACCTATCAACCCGGAGGTGCCATACCTTTCTTAGGTTGGAGAAATGTGCTTGGAACGCGACCCTCCACTCCCCGCAGGGTAGGACATTGGAGGATGAGGGTGTAGACGTCTGTGTGATGTTCGATTCCGACAGTTCGTATGGGTTTCGCGCTCTGGAGACGTGAGGTAATCGACGTGCATCTCGTCTGATGCGGCTTGGTGAACGAAAGTAGAATACGCGGCAAAAGTTTAGACGATACCTGACCAAGAACAAGTATTGCATCCCATCCTGAGGTTCTTGGTCAAAGTCGCGCGGGAGGTTCGCCACAGGGAGGATTTGTTTTCCCGGCGTTATTTCATCTGAATCGGAGTCGTCCAATTCATCCCTTCTCCGCTTGTTCGCCATGGCGTTGAGCGAGGTTGTGTCAAAAGACTCCTGTGCACTAAGCGCAACGGCGTGAGAAAACACGACTCGCGTATCTCCACCAATACCACCTCCAATGGTCGCCGACGATGATGTCGACCTAGAAAGTCTGCAGGCTCAGATTGACACGTCCATGTCTTTTGCACATAGTCTAGTGGAATCTTGGATAAAACCTATTCACCGTGCACAACTTGGCTCCAGTGGCGCAAATGCGTCCCAAATACTCGAGCAAGATCTCCATCGACATCCAAGGTACTGGTAATGTCGTGCGTGTTGGGGGCTCACAAACAAAGTCTGTATAGATTGGGTGTTGGTGCATCTATTCCTATGGCACCACCGCTAGCTCACGAGGCCTCCAAACTCAAACGTAGACTAGGGAAGCACGCCGCAAAGAATGAGGGCATCTTGGAGTCACAACCGCAAGAATCAGACAACGAGGAGCACAAAGGAAGGCCATCTAAGCGGAAAGTGAAGGTGGATCCCTTTGGACATGCAGGCAGTAAGAAGAAGAAAAAGCTGGAGCCGCGGACCAATCCGTGTCCCTCTGCTGAGGACCTTCCTAAACATTCGGCTTTTCTGTCACAGAATTCGCGTGGAATGGAGCACAAAAACCACAGTGAGCAATATTCATTTTGCTCTGCATTTTAGTGACCAACTCCACCAGATCCGTTTTCAAGGAAAGAAAAACAACAGACCGTGAGGTCACCCCAGACTATATTTTCTGCAGATCTAACCACCACTGTTGCCCCATGTTCGGAACTGTCCCGAGAAACTTCCGGTGCGCTCAGAATCCTGTTAATTTACGGTCCACGCCTTTGCCTCATTCTTTCTCTGGACCCCACAGCTCCGGTCCCGGAAAAGACAACGCCAGGATCCAGTCGAGTCAGGGCCAACTCTATACCTTCAGATGACAGAGCCAAGGCGCTTGGCATCCCGTTGCTAAATCTCGATGGCCCACCGGAACTTACTGATAAGCCCGGCAACGCTAGGGAATTGAACGATTCCAAGCGGAAGCGAAAAAGGCGTAAGAAGAAGAAACCTCCAATGAATACCAACGTGCAGGACAACTCGCATTGAACATGTACGTCATGACTCTCAGCCTTGCTGTTCTCAACCATACAATTCGTCAGCACGTTGCTGTCCAGGTGCTGTGGTCCCCCCTGTTTCGTGCGTAAGTGTTGCTTGGCTATTGTTATCGAGTCGAACAATATCCATTGTGGGTTAGCAGTCGATGGGTTATGTCAATACGTGGCTGGCTTTCGATCTCTAAGTATACTAGTACACACACGTTCCAAATGTAACGGCATAAATATCTACCCGCAACAATAAAATACTCAATGTCACTGGTTACTGGGTGTCATCGATGTCATCGTTCCTTTTTTGAAGCTCTGTCTCCCCGACTACTACTGTGGGAAGGTTTTCGCACGTTACGATGATGACGGTTTCCTGATTCCTGTCGGCTTTGACTGGGTCGCCGACTGTTGACGAGGGTGGGGCTTGGAGAATGGGCTGGGGAGGTCTGATACCGAGTGCCTCCTTTGCTAGGTCGTTTAGCAGAAGAGGTTCGAGCGCCACGAGATATGGATTTGGATGCATGTATTTTCCGCTTCTTCTTCTCACCGAACGTGATTGGCCAAAGATGGAAGAGACTGTTCGACTCGGATGTCCCTGCCTTGGCCAGTCGTGCAGCCCTTCGCTGCTTCTTCCACTCTCGCACAGCTTTGGCCTCACGCATCTCGCGTATGCCCTCCCTGCGAAGGCGCTCGTTTCCGCTGAATGTAGCACGCCACTTGACGAGCCAGCCATGTACCGTGGAAGCCTTTGGACGACTACGCCGCCGACCATCTGAGTGGTAATGCTTTTCGGAAGTGAGAAACGGTAAGCAGATCATCGCACAAGGTCAACTTACGGAAGATTTCCACTCGATTTCAAGCATTCCTTACTGAGGTTTGCGTGGATACAGAGATTGTTCGCTTGGTGGATGGAAAAGTTTGGATGTGGCGGGTTGGCGCTTTTATGAGTCCATATATATGGACCTCCTTACATGGACTCCATAGAGTGCATACCCTTTGCGCGTGGCATATCTCCGAGAATCTGACTTGACAATTAACAGGGAGGCCGCATCCAGGTTCTCGGCTCCAGGCCTAGTATGTGACTCAGTGACAGGTGGCTTGACACGTTTGTTTGCCTTTCCCATCGATTTGAGGCGCAGAACACACGCGGCCGCCGCCCGACCGACTCACTACACGTTTAACGTTCAGGGCACTAGTGCTTTGCAGGCCGACAACCTCGTTATATTCCCGCAGAGCCTCGTGGAGGTCGTGCTGGTGACGCAATCATACGGCGGTGGTCACAATGTGGTAAAAGCATGTCGTGCACACACATCCGAGTCGTTTAGCGAAAGGCACCACTCCATGCCGGAGAGCCGGGGGAAATGGAATGGAAGGTAACAAAAAAATTCGGGGGGTCAGACAAAGAGGCGAGTCACAACCAGTCCATTGAGCCTGAAGCTGAGCACTGAAGGTGGCTAGGACCTGCTGCATAATGTCACTGTTGTTGTATTTCTGGTTACTAATATTAATCGATCTTAGTAGGACCTCCACGGGATCGGCTATTCGCAAGCAATGCATAGGGATACAAGGTACGCCTAACTGGTCAATGACGATGTCACTGCACTGCATCCATACAGGCCTCGGGGAAGGGTAAGACAAGTTAGCATGTAGGTTTTCAAGTGGATGCCAGGTTTCACTTCCGGAGGCGGCTACTTGAACACCCGGCATCCTTTTGCCAAAAATGGTATATCTCCGTTATGTCCGCCGACCCGTCCATTTTCTGGCGAATTTATGCGCAGAAGTTTCCTTGAATGGTATAGAGAGGTACAGGATTATGCGATCAGTCACCGGATAACGGGACACGGTGTACAATTCTCTTTCAACGTTCGGTCCGAAACGTTTTCGTTTCTGAAAAGTTACCAAGTGACCGTTCTCGCGTCATGGTTCTCGCGTCATGCATATCGCGTCGGTGGCGATGAATGCGCCTTCAGCCCATTTCCATTCTAAGCACTATGTCCGGGACACTGCATTTCGACTCTCTCCGTCTGCGGAGACTTCTGGCTGTGAAATGCGATTTCTTCACTGCCATTGAACATCATTGGCGAACCTCTGCTCACAAGTCGTTGGCGCATACGGTTACTCGATCCTCCGGGTTGCCTAAACGCTCGAGCTTTTCCGAGACTACAAAACCGACAATGGATCGCGGTGTCACTTTGGACATTCTATCAGGAATTCTAGACTCCTCATTCAGAAATCATGGGCTGGAAAAACGTCGATACGATCATCCCCGGTAAGCTGTATCTCGGAAAGTATGTCGCTTATTTCCCCCGTGACGTACTATTTCCTGATTTGAACTATGTCCTAGTATCCATGCAGCTAGATCACCACGGACGTTGACAGAACGCCGGGTTACCCACATTGTATCCGTTTGCAGCGATGCAATTCCCGCAGAGATTCCCGAGTCTGGCGTCGTTCATATGCGAATTCCTGTCGAAGATGTCGACTTCGCCGATCTATTGATTTGGCTCCCCACTGCCTGTCAATTCATAGAGCGGGCCATCGCGGCCGAGGGAATTGTCCTCGTCCACTGCAACCAAGGTCTGACTCGCAGTGCGGCTGTAGTTGCTGCATACTGTGCGTAGTCTCAACCCATACACCGTCGTGCTTTATATTGACACGCCGCAGTGATGCGCACAAGCCGAATTGATGCTACCGAAGCTATGTCAACAGTTCGGCAGGGTTGGTTCTTTCCGTATTGCCTGTTGCCTGATTCTCATCGAACCCGGCCTCTAGCACGCGAGCAAGTCTGGTTTAACGCCGGATTCCACGAACAGCTTGTCCTATTTGAGCTCTGCAAATATCAGCCAAGCAAAGCCTGTCCATACTACGTCGGATGGCGCAAAAAATTGGATGCCCACCTGGCAGAGCAAACTTAGTTTGCATCCTCACGAGCGGTCAATGACTAACGCTCTGATACGGACCGTGAACATTTTGGTGCATCATATGCCGAAGATACCTTACTGGACAAACGCAACATCTAATTGTGCTTCAATGACTGTATCCCTCTAGCCTTTTTCTTTCACTGGTTTTGCATCGCTGTACCCACTGTATCCAATATTTCCTTAGATAACCGATCTCACTTTCCTCTCCTCATTGGTGTGCATAATGGCCTGTCATTCTTCTCATTTGGTCTTTCAATAGCGTGTTCACCGTTTTTCTGGTTGGTAATACATTGGGCTTTTTCTTGTCATACAACACATTTTGGGTGAATTACCAGGTACCACTATCTGGTCAAAAAAAGTGTCGATCTCAATTTGAGCTTGCCAAACTAGGGGCAAGTGGTTCTTGGTCGTAATTTCCACGTGCTAACGAAGGTAACAGCCATCGATTGCACTCAGGCTGGTATTACCGTAGTCTATTGACAAAGTATGATTGCGCACACCTCGCAGTTCTTCATTCATAGATGCATCTCTGGACTGGACGATGTCTGCGCGGAGAACTTTTCTGGTAGTCAACGTCGAGAAGAGACGTGGTTACTTTCGTGCAAATGACTCGATCGAAAGCCGAGAGTGCCGACTTCTTTTTGGGACACGTCGGTGGACATTCCGGACAGGATAATTAGGGCTGGGTGACTCGTTCTTTAATTCACGGTTGCGAGAACTGTGGGAGGTGGCTGACTAGAAAGACATTTCCGTAGTATAGAACACGTAGACTCTTCGTCAGGAGTACGTGTAAACGTGGAGGGTGCACAAGTACAAAAGCCGTAACATAGAACACACTCGGCAACGATTTACCCGCTTGCGGAGTTCGAAAGTCCGTTCTCACACGTTACCCTGCCAAACAAGCAAACTTGCTCTTTACCTCCATCTTACAACTCGACACAACAAAACCACTCGTCTTTCTTCTCGTCGTCGTAGCACACAATGGGTATGTCAATGTCACATTTTGTTCGCATTCTGTTCAAGGCCAAGGAAATGCGTAAGTTTCACCCCCAGCGATCACCCATATACGCTAATAGATATTGTTATTTTATTTAGGTATTCTGATGGTACGAACCTACGGTACCCTCTGCCTCTGACTACCCTCATCGATCCGTCTATGCAGGTTGGCCTTGATGCCGCTGGTAAGACCACCATCCTCTATAAGCTTAAGCTTGGCGAAATTGTGACCACGATTCCTACGATTGGTGAGTCACATGACTCGTTGTCGTGGCTTAGCATTCTTACAACCCGTAGGCTTCAATGTTGAGACTGTCGAGTATAAGAACATTTCGTTCACTGTGTGGGATGTTGGAGGACAGGATAAGATCCGTCCGCTTTGGAGGCATTGTACGTTTCCGGCATTCCACCGCATTTGCTCGTCCAACCCCGTGTTTCAGACTTCCAGAACACACAGGGAATTATCTTTGTGGTGGACTCGAACGATCGGGAACGTGTCTCGGAGGCCCGTGAAGAACTTCAACGTATGCTGAACGAGGATGAACTTCGGGATGCCCTCCTTCTTGTCTTTGCTAACAAGCAAGATCTTCCCAACGCAATGAACGCTGCTGAGATCACGGACAAGCTTGGTCTTCAAGCTCTCAGACAGCGAACGTGGTACATCCAGGTCAGTTCCTGGTTTGAGGTTATTCGATTCAGACCCAGATGGTTGACGTGGAATTTGATGCAGGCCGCTTGCGCCACATCAGGTGATGGGCTGTACGAGGGTCTTGAGTGGTTGGCGACCAACATCAATAAACGGAGGGGATGAGGGAGAGTCCTTTGGATCTCTTCTCGGTTGGTTTCGTATGTGCACTTGTCCTCCCATCACGACGTTGAATGATACACCGACCTTTCTTTTACTCTTGAGTTACTTGGGACGCTCTTTCGATTCCCACGCCTTCATAATTTGCAAACATATTGCGAGCGTGTTTTAGTTTGTTGTCCCATGCTATAGATTTTTACCATCACACTAGCCTCGAATAAACGGTGTTACGACGTCCAACTAAGAGCTAGGTATGTGTAAGGGTCATTCTGTGCAACATCTCTGCTTCCCTCCTGCGCTTCTCGCCCCTCTCCCTGGAAGGGTTGTCACGCCGGGTAGTCCCATACCTGGCAAGTTTCTCTAAAAGTGCTTGCAGCCTTTTTGGCTTGACTTCACCATAGGATGCTTGTCTAATACTTGGGTTCAGATAATCCTGTACAATATCCGTGAGGATGATCTTGGCCATCTGCAAGCACCATCATCAGAGCAAAAAGTGTGGTAGAATTAGAGTTCTACCAAGTGTAACTCGGTGAACGATGCATTGAGGCTCGCTCGCCCTATCCTCGTAATCTCGCCTTCTAGGAACGACATGTCGGACACCATATTGGCTATTGCATTTTCGTTCATCGCCGGCACGCTGGGACCAATCATGAAGTTCTACGTCGAGTTCGTATGAGCCCTGGGATAGATAGTATGGGGGAGCCGTTTACCATGAAACTCTCGGCAATGTACCCCACGGCGCCCTTGTAAGCATCATCCTTGTAGGTATCTTTGAGTGCAAGCGAATCCACGACAGTCGTGAGCCAGTTCACGAGCTCATAAAGATACATGCTCGGCATCTGTTCGCGGCGCTGTGGTGTCCAGTCATATTCAGATAGATCGAAAAAGTCATCAAGCTTTGAGGTAATGAGGGCTGTGATTCGTCTCCGAGATCGTTGGAACGGCTCTGAGAAGGGCGAGGAAGCAAGTCGGATCGTGCCCCCGCGCTGCGTAGACCTGTAAGGAGTGAGCACTGCCCCGCGAGACCCTCGGCGAATAGGCAAGGACTACCTGAGATCGGTGAGCGATCGCCCTAGCTCGATGCAAGCTACCTCGAAATATTCTAAATTGGTCACAATCTGTGCGATCTGTGAAAGTGCTGATGTGCTCTGAAGCCGTTTGTTTATGCTGTCAACTATATGGTTTGACAGGAGCTTATCGAGTGACTGCCAACGATCTATCGTAAGCAAGTGCCAGATCAAGTCGATCACACAGCCTCACCCGACTCAGAAGGTTGTCGATGTTGCTGTGATGTTGCGAAACGCCTTCTACAAATTGATAAAACTGTTGAATGAAGGCTCGGATCTGTGGGTGTCATTAGAGTGCCACCCCACAAAGCAAGCAAGCATACATCTTGACAGCAAAGATAGAAGCTTTGGGACCACGGTAGAGTGAGCGGTACGGCACTCCTGAGAACAGTTAAGCACGTCTCTGACCTACGAATAATCACGGCATTACTTGGAAAGGTTGTCCTTTTCAGGCGCGCTCAGCCATACGCTGCCGAGTACGGAATTTCGCTCAGACGATGTAGTAACGTGCATTGGCATGTAATCATCTTTGAGCACGACCTAAAAAATACCTGGCCTGAGGAAAGCGAGAGACGAGCACTTGCGTAGCACGCACCGAATCCAGCTTCCGACTGAACTCCGTTTCCAGAATCCCTGTATATTTCTCGAACAGAGCGAGCGTCAGAGCATGGAGAGAATGTGTTGAATAAGAATAGGACTGTGCAACGAGGTCACTGACGTCACAGCCAAGGCACGGCATGTTATAATTACCTCGAGTGTCATGACGAACGCTGTTAGACATTCCTTGACCTTCAAGAACATGTCGGGATCCTTTTGCTCCACCAAGGCGGAACTAATAGCCAAAGATAATTGAGAAACAAGCGCGTCCCAGAGTTCCTCCACCTCCCGTTCCGAGCGGAAGCCAGAAGTGGTATCCAGCACATGTGATTCTATGATGAAAAAGCCACATATTTCTTCAAGAAGGGCAGGAAGTGAAGATAAAGAAAGGGGTGTTGGAAGAATGAGGTCCGACTGAGCCTGGACGAAGGTTCAGCACCATCCACGAATAAAAGTTAGATTTGGCGAACCTTGCGATCAGATTGGTAGGAAGTGCGGAGATCGTCGAGCGAATCCAAGGAAATATAGATATGGACGCATTGGTACAGTGGTTTGAAATCGACCCCAATCTTGTCCTTGTCGAGGACATTGACTGCGCATCACGGTGTTTCTGAGCCACGACCAACCTGGTACAGACGGGACTCACTGTCGGTTCTTTCATATGTGACCAATTCAACCGCACTGCCCACGCGACTTGATCTCAGCATTGGATCCTTGTCGCGTCGGGCTCTCCACTTTCGCGTGCGTGACTCCATGACCTCCATGGCGGACCTCCCCACTAAGGCAGTGACGTTTCTAATCTCGAGTAACCACTGTTTCATGGATGCGGTAACAGCATTTTGGACCTGGATCCGGAGTGAAGGCAGAGAAGACAGTATATGCTGGTATAACGGTGTTTGTGACAGAGATGTCAATGGCATGGTCTGAATGTCTTCCAGAGACTCGGGAGTAGTAGATTAGCATGAGGGCCGTTCAATTTTCGTTCGACTCACGCGCAGGGCGCTCCAAAACCTGCCCTCTTTGATCATGTCGCCAATGCGGTCGACGACGTCGAGAAGCTTCAAACAAGCCTGGAGCGTGTCAAGAGCTTCGTCGAGGTTGGAAGCCGTCTTCTTCGATTGCAGCAAGGTCCTCTTTTTTTCGACGAGTCCCTTCCCTAGCTGCCCAACGCCTTCATCTAATGTGGCGATCTTCTCGCGGAGGTTGGTGGTGTATGACTTGATTGTGAAGAGGGTGGAGATGGAGGAAATGAACTCTTGATAGTTCTCTGTGCATATACCTTCTATCTCTGCGTCCTTTGCCTCGATGAGAGCTTGGAGGTTGCGCAAGTAAATCTCCTGCTGTCGATTTGCATGGATCTGTTTGATAATAGGTCCGAGCTGTTCCAAGTTCTCGGAGGGGGATGACGCATCGAGAAGATGTATCTGCTGTAATTGCTGGTCAATGCTTTCCTGCGTGTACTGTTGGCGACGTCGCGGCATCTTTGTGGTGTCCATATTGGGACATCTAGCAAGCGTTTGTTTTGACGGCGGCTTTAGATCCAAACAGTCTCAGGCTCATGCACATGCCCTACTCGGGCCCAACACGTACCGTGGCCATCCGAGTCTTCATTTCCATTACTAGCTAGTACCATGACCGAAGTAAAGTTCCAGGTTGGCGCGGTGTGAGTCCCGCTTCCAAGCATTCCAATCGTTTGCCATGGTGACTTATACTAGTAGCCAGGTTGTTCGACATGGACGGCACGCTGATCGATTCGACTATCGGCGTCATCGGCGCCTGGACGACCTTTGCAAAGACGTACCCCAACCTCGACGTGGAAACGATCCTGCACAGTAACTATCCCTGCTTCTCAATTGAGCTGACCATATCTGACCCGCTCGTTTGCAGGCTCGCACGGCGTCAGAACCATAGACAACCTTGTAAAGTGGTGTGGAATCACCGATCCAGAACTGCTCGAGGTCTCTTGTTATCTCCCGACTCGCCCGACTTTCCTCCCGCTGATCGTTGCTGATCGATCAGGACGAAGTTGGCCGTTTCGAACGAGCTATCATCGAGTTTGCAGAGAACGGAATCAAGATGCTCCCTGGCGTACGCCCCATCCTCGACAATGCGAGTCGTCTGTTTCGTTCTTCGGTTCTTTCGACAAGCCATTGACTCTTCCCCACAGTTGTCGTCTGCGAAGAGTAAGCCAAACCAGCGGTGGACGATCTGCACGTCTGCGGCGAGAGCTTATGCCACCGCTGCCTTGAAAGCATCAAACATAGACGCTCCAGACGATTTTGTGACTGCGGATGACGTCCGCAACGGGAAACCACAGTAATGCCCTCCCTTCGTTGCTCATTGATCTGCATAACAACACTATCGAAGTCCAGAACCATACCTTGAGGGGGCCACTAGGTGTGATGTCAGTGCCGCCGATTGTGAGGGATTTCACTTTCCAAGCTATGGCATAGGCGCATTTTCACAATCAGGCGTTGTTGTAGAAGATGCACCTGCTGGTGTCGTGAGCGGCTTGGCTGCCGGGTCGAGGGTAATCGGCCTGCTGACTACCCATTCAAAGCAGCAGATGCTCAAAGCCGCTGAGAATGCGTCTGAAGGTTGTTTTTATCTAGTGCAGGATTTGTCGAGGTAAAATTATTCTGGCCTGTCGTTTGAAGGCTCCAGTACTGATTGCAACAGTGTTTCGATGGCGCTCAATGAAAATGGACCTGGCATGGACATAACCATCTACCTGACTTCGGTGGAATACCCTGAACACAATACAGAGGCCAATGCAAAGACGGATCTTTAGTAGAAATATAATTTGGATGGAGTTTTAGTCGCCGTTAAGCAAGTGCTGACAAGTACTTAATCTAAATTGCCTATCCATAATAATATATCTGCGGGAAATCGAAACGAAGGAAGAAGAAACTAGAGCGAATCGCCTAATACTCGGCGTTCTCCTCTTCGGCGTCCGCTGAGTCGGTGCCCACCTCTTCATAATCCTTTTCCAGAGCAGCGAGATCCTCTCGAGCCTCAGAAAATTCGCCCTACGACGCGGTGAGATTCATTGGATTGCGAAGAAGAGACGACGCACCTCTTCCATTCCTTCACCAACATACCAGTGAACGAAAGCGCGCTTTGAGTACATCAAATCAAACTTGTAATCTGGCACAGCGTCAATAATCATAAGGGAAACTGGTTGTCTATTCCAAAGACTGACCGAGGCGACTCCATGCGACAGATATGGCAGTAGTGCTACATGACAAGGTCAGGTGATCAGCAGACCTAAACTCCGAGGACTCACTTTGACAACATGCAGAGACTGCGGCTTGTTTTTGCAAGATCACCCGAGGGGATGTGGGCCGGAGCTTCATTGCAAATGCCGAGCTTGAAGCCAGTGGGACACCAGTCGACAAACTGGATGGTCTTCTTTGTTTTGATGGTGGCAACGGCTGCCTGGACATCCTTTGGAACGACATCCCCACGGTACAAGAGGGCACACGCCACTATTTGAAGATTCAGCACATTCAAAGAGTGATCAGATTGCGAACGTACTATATTTGCCTTCTTTGGGGTCACATTTCACCTAAGGGGAAAGGTCAGTGTCAACTAGACGGCGGTATCACCCCAACAAACTCACCATCTGATGTCCGCTTTCGAAGCAAGAGAAAGTCATCTCATTTACAGAGTTCTGCTCATGAGTAGCTTTCTCCGCGGAAAGCAATGGCGCATACGTTGCAAGCGGGAAGTGGATACGTGGGAAGCTAAATAAATTTCTTAGGAAACAAAAGAGAGAAGGAAGCTTGATCAACCGATCACTCACGGAACCAAGTTAGTCTGAAACTCGTTCAAGTCGACGTTCAAGGAGCCGTCGAACCGCAGAGAAGCAGTGATCGAGGAAACAACCTGCGCAATTAGGCGGTTCAGGTTGACGAAGCTGGGTAGTGAGACGCCCAAGTTCTTTTTGCAGATGGAGTAGATGGCTTCGTTATCCACCTGTCAAGAGAATGCATTAGAGTACCATCGATTTTTCTTTTGGTCTAGGGCTTACCATAAAAGAGCAGTCCGAGTGCTCAAGAGTGGTGTGAGTTGTGAGAACAGAGTTGTACGGTTCGACGACGGAACTAGAGAGCTGCGGAGCAGGGTATACGCAGAACTCCAATTTGGACTTCTTCCCGTAGTCAGTCGAGAGCCGTTCCAACAAAAGCGCGCCAAAGCCCGATCCAGTACCGCCACCGAAGGAGTGGAAGACGAAAAAACCTTGCAGACCAGAACAGTTGTCGGCGAGGCGACGCAATTTATCCATGACTGGGTCGATGAGCTCCTTTCCTACGGTATAATGTCCACGGGCGTCTGCGATGAGATGGCGATTGAGGAACGATGAGCGACTTGCACGCGTTGGTACAAAACACGTGCTTACAATTGTTGGCGGCATCCTCCTTGCCAGTGATCATTGTCTCGGGGTGGAAGAGTGATCTATATGGACCGATCTTGACCTCATCCACGACGCCGGGCTCCAAATCAATGTAGAGGGAACGAGGGACGTGCTTCCCGGAACCGGTTTCTGAGAAGAATGTCGAAAAACCCTGATCATTGCTCGTAGCGGGGTCTGAAAGACGACCGTCGGGCTGAAAAGTAAGTCTAATTACAGCGTGACCCGGGAAGAGAGAAGGGAGAACGGCGCACACTCAGACCGTGCTCCAAGGTGTAGAGCTCCCCTAGAAGGTGGTGAGAGTCGGCGAGGATGACGAAGGGTATGAAGGACTTACAGCATGCATTGCCGATTTGTACACCAGCTTGACCGACGTGGAGAGAGATGACTTCGCGCATGGTGGAGAGCTAAACAGTGGATGGTGGTGAAGCAGGAAGAATCAACTTGATATAAAAATAATTATAATTATACCTCGCTAAAATTTGTCGGGGTATCATTCTCGTTTTGGAAATTCCATCGGCCCAATCCTAATCCTCTCGGAGCGGAGCAAGACACGTAAAATATTTCTCGGACACGCCAATGTTTTTTTTTTTTTTTTTTTTTTTTTTTTCTATTTCTTCGCACACATTCACAGGTATATCGGAAACGGTATCGTAAAGTTCATCATCCATCCAGAAACAAAAACAGATTACAAAATTCGTAGAGAGAAGAACCAGGAGAAATCATGCAAAAAGTGAACGTGCAATCAGGGCGTATATCTAATACTCCCCTCCGTCCTCCACGTCCGCGGAGTCGATGCCAACCTCCTCGTAGTCCTTTTCGAGTGCAGCGAGGTCCTCACGTGCTTCCGAGAACTCGCCCTCTTCCATGCCCTCGCCAACGTACCAATGCACAAAGGCACGCTTGGAGTACAAGAGATCAAATTTGTGGTCTAGGCGGCTCCACGCGCTGGAGATCGCCGTCGTGTTCGACAACATGCACATGCTGCGAGACACCTTGGCGAGATCACCACCCGGGATGTGAGCAGGTGGCTCGTTACAGATGCCGAGCTTGAAGCCAGTGGGGCACCAGTCCACGAATTGAATAGTGCGGCGGGTTTTGATGACGCTGACGGCCGCGTTGACGTCCTTGGGAACGACATCGCCACGGTAGAGCAACGCGCAAGCCACTAGCACTCGACTCAATAGACGGCGAGTGCAACGTGTAATTTGACGTACTGTATTTGCCCTCTCGGGGATCGCACTTGACCATCTGGTTGCCGGTCTCGAAACACGAGAAGGTCATGTCTGCAACCGAATTTTGCTCGTGATGAGCCTTTTCAGCAGAGATGATAGGAGCAAAAGTGGCCAAAGGGAAATGAATACGAGGGAAACTACAGGCAATCAGCTCAAGCACCCTAGTCGAGCACACTCTACAATACTTACGGAACCAAGTTGGTCTGGAATTCGTTAAGATCAACATTAAGAGAACCATCGAACCGCAACGAGGCAGTGATTGATGAGACAACTTGAGCGATCAAGCGGTTCAAGTTCGTGAAGCTAGGCGACGTGATGTTCAGATTACGTTTACAGATGTCGTAAATAGCCTCGTTGTCAACCTGATTGGATTAGATTGGGGTAAGCGTGCCGTACAAAGATATGTAATATTCCAACATACCATGAACGAGCAATCGGAATGCTCGAGGGTCGTGTGTGTCGTCAGGACGGAATTGTAGGGCTCGACGACAGAGTTTGCCATTGTCGGAGCAGGATACACGCTGAACTCCAACTTTGACTTTTTGCCGTAGTCTGTAGAAAGACGCTCGAGAATCAAAGCACCAAAGCCCGATCCAGTGCCACCACCAAAGGAATGGAACACGAAGAATCCCTGCAAACCAGCGCAGTTGTCGGCGAGCCGACGAACCTTGTCCATGACGGTGTCGATCTGCTCCTTGCCGATCGTGTAATGACCACGGGCATCTTGAACGGATCGGATGAGATACGAAGCATACAGACGAGCGAAACGACGTACAGTTGCTGGCGGCATCTTCTTTACCGGTGACCAGGGTCTCTGGATGGAAGAGACTCCTGTAGGTGCCAGTCCGAACCTCGTCAATCACATTCGGCTCGAGGTCAATGTAAAGTGACCGAGGCACGTGTTTTCCCGACGAGGTCTCGGAGAAGAACGTGCTGAAGCCATCGTCGTTAGCGGACGGCGAGCCTTCGATAAGGCGACCATCGGGCTAGATGTGACGGATCAGCGAGACGGAATAAGAGACAACGGGGAAACGAAATTACACTGAGACCGTGTTCGACAGTGTAGAGCTCCCCTGCGGTAAAGGATTAGCACTGATTGATTATGGAAACGTGCGCGACGCGTGTATGGCGCGCGGACAGAAAGGACGTACAGCAGGCGTTTCCAATTTGGACACCAGCTTGGCCGACGTGGACAGAGATGACTTCACGCATGATTTGGCTGAAGAGGGGGGGGAGGTGAGGCGGGCGGACGCGTGAGGAGGCGCGTGAAGAACTTACTTTGGAGAAAGGCGAGGATGACCCAGAACAGCAGAGGGCCGAGGGTTAAAAGGTCGAGAAACACATGGCCATTATCTAATATTTCCCACGCTTCGGCTACATCGTCTAAATTACATAATATTTATTCTCTGCATATGATCACGTTCAGACCACTCGCAGGCGCGGTCGGTGCAGACAGCGTCGTCCCTCTCGCCTATCTCCTCCAGATCGACGACGTCCGCGTCCTACTCGACTGCGGATCTCCAGACTGGTCACAGGAAAATACCGCACTCGTCGCAGCCTACTGCGCCGCCTTCCGAGAGTGCGCCTCCACCATCGACCTCGTCCTCCTCTCCCATGGCGACCTCTCCCATACCGGCCTCTACGCCTACGCGTATGCCCGCTGGGGCCTCAAGGCGCCCGCATATACGACCATCCCAGTCCAGGCAATGGCACGCATCGTCACCCTTGAGGACATTGAAGGGATACGCGACGAACAACAAGTCCCCGACGAGGAGTCGCTCACTGACTCTGAGGCTCAAGCTCCCACCTCCCCCGATTCTCCTTCTCCAAAGTATATCGCCACCGCGAACCAGGTCCACGAAGCCTATGATGCTGTAAACACCCTCAGATATTCCCAACCCACACACCTCCAGGGTTAGTTTTGGTGTGCCTTCGATCGCGTTTCTCCTCACCATACTGTCCAGGAAAGTGTCAAGGTATTACAATAACGCCCTTTTCTGCAGGACATACACTCGGCGGCACAATATGGAAGATTCGTTCTCCATCAGCTGGCACGATCGTATATGCAGTAAACATGAATCACATGAGAGAGCGTCATCTCGACGGCACAGTCCTCTTTCGGGCATCTGCGGGTGGCATTTTCGAGCCGCTCGCTCGCCCAGACCTTTTCATAACCGACGCAGATCGCGCAAACGTCACAACAAGTCGAAGAAAAGACCGTGATGCTGCCATGATTGGTGCGCATCGCTCTTGACCCCTTTCACTCCCCAGCACCTCATTCTCTGTCTTCCAGACGCCATCGGCGCTACCTTGTCATCCAGATGCTCTCTTCTGTTGCCCTGTGACGGTGGCCCTCGCTTACTCGAGTTGCTCGTCCTCCTAGACCAACACTGGAAATACGCAGACTTCCGCTATCCTATCTGCCTTTTATCTCGCAACGGACGTGAAATGCTGACATTCGTCCGGAGTATGATGGAATGGGTAGGTGGTACCGTCAGCAAAGAGGATGTCGGCGTCGATGGATCTGGTAAAACGGGAGCCAAAAGACGAAGAGTAGACGATGAAGCGGATGACGAAGCATTAGGCGCGTTTGCGCTGCGGTTCAAGTGCGCACACAATTCTCCTTTCTGTTACCCCCCTCACGCTCCTTCCAGATATCTCGAGTTTTTTCTGAACCCCCAGACACTCGTTCAGAAATACTCGTCGAGAGAACCGAAACTCATCCTTGCCGTTCCGGCGTCTCTTTCACACGGACCTTCCAGGTCGTTATTTGCAGACTTTGCAGCGGTTCCCGACAATGTCATACTCCTCACGAGCAGAGGTGAAGAAGGGACTCTTTCTCGCATGCTTTTCGATAGATGGAACAACTCTCAAAGAGGCGACGATACCTGGGACAAGGGAAAAATAGGCAGCAACGTCATGATGGATGGATCTCTCCACCTGAGGGTACTTTTATATCTTTCTAAGTCGAAAATTTGGTGCTTAAACCTTTCAGATGAATTCAAAAGTCCCTCTCCAGGGTGCCGAACTGGAATCTTACCTTGCTAAAGAACGCGCAACCAAAGAAAAGGAAGCGGCGCAACAAGCCGCCATCGTCCGTAATCAACGCATGCTCGAGGCGGACGAGGACGATTCCGATGAGGAATCCGACTCTGACGAGGATGATGAAGATGAAGTCGAGCGCGCATTGAACGACGATCAGATGGACATGGCTGACGGCGATTCTGTGGTGCCAACCCCTTCAGCTAGACGAAAAGCGGAGAAGATCGAGGATAGTGCCGACTGGGGACTCGATATGGATGATGGCCTGACTAAAACGTTGCTATCGTTCGATATCTACCTTAAAGGAAACGTCTCCAAGGCCACTTCGTTTTTCAAGAGTGCAGGGGGTCACGCACAACGATTTCGCATGTTCCCGTATGTTGAAAAGAAACGGAAGGTCGATGAATATGGAGAAACCGTTGACGTTGGAATGTGGTTACGTCGAGGTAAAGTCTTTGAGCAAGACGCAGAGTCCGACGAATTCAAAGAGGAGAAACGGAGACAGGCGGAAGAGGACGCAAAGGTCACATTCTCCTTCCTTCATAGTAAATGGCCTAATTGACACGCCCTGCAGACTGCGGTGCAAGAAACGCCTTCAAAGTTTGTGACGTCCGAGATTGAGATTCAACTAGCCTGTCGTCTCCTTTTCATTGATATGGAGGGTCTCAATGATGGCCGTGCCGTCAAAACCATAGTACCGCAAGTCAATCCTCGCAAAATGGTACTTTAAACGTCGCGAGCAGCAGGAATTGGATTAACCCCCCCACCCACAGATTTTGGTACACGCCTCCATGGATGCGGCGACAGCACTCATTGAAAGCTGTGGGCAAATCAGAGCGATGACCAAAGACATTTATGCTCCCGGAACGGGTGAAACCGTGCAAATTGGGCAGCAGACCAACAGCTTCTCCATTTCACTAAGCGACGAGTTGCTGAGCACGCTCAAAATGTCCCGGGTACGTAACCAGCCTCATTGCCCGTGGATGGTATCGCTTACCGGTTGCCGTCGGTAGTTTGAAGACAACGAAGTCGGTTACGTGACTGGACGCGTGGTGAACCACTTCAGCTCCACTATACCAATCCTCGAGCCATCTGGGGTTTCAATACCAGCCGATGCACATGTCAGGGCGGACGTTCCTCGTAATCGGCTGCTCGGTTCGAGGCTCGCACGACCGCTTCCGCGTTCGACGATGATCGGAGAGCTCAAACTGACAGTTCTCAAGGCCAGACTCGCGTCCATCGGGATACCAGCGGAACTCATTGGCGAGGGTGTTCTTGTCTGCGGCGCCGGAGCCAGACGAGACCAACCAACGGACGGTATCGAAGACACCGTCGCGGTCCGCAAGACAGGACGGGGGAAAGTCGAGCTCGAGGGCAACGTCTCGAGTGTCTATTATATTGTACGAAAAGAGATCTACGGGCTACATGCACTGGTAGCTGCTTAGCATATATGCCCCCATGTAATGACATCCTACCAGAATCTGACTGCGTGAGCAAGCATCACAATCGTCTTTACGCTCCCTTCCCCGCGTCCTCCTTCAAACTGACTATCCTGTTGAGTACCAAGATATCACCCTGGTTCATACTGGGTGTACTCGATGCATCATCAAGTGCCGATAAGCGGGAATCCGAGTCCACGGAGAAGTATGCAACACGCAGGCCCTGGAAGCGAATACACTCCTTGCCGACCAGCTGTTCAGGAGTGACTACGGGAGTCCCAGGGTCCAAAGACTGCTGTGCCCCTTCAACTTTCGACTTCTCTGCACGACCCCTGGCTTCTGCAAGCGCGTTTTTCAAGGACTCCCGTGCCAATGGCCAGAACCCGACTTCGACCATGGCACCTTTGACGACGTCCATGCTGTGCGGATTGATATCCGCCTTGAAGTCGGGTACCGCGGCCAACGGGTTGTCGCTCTTGAACAGGGGGTAGAATATCCGCGCCTCGTCCACACGCACAGGGCTTCCAGACGGTGCATGTTCTGCAACCCACTGAATGTATGATTTCGGTTTGACGTTGCCCTTGTCCTCGAGCCTGCAGACGAGTTCTGTAACTTGGCCTGTGGAAGGGTCCGTCTTGTACGACGTGCATGTGATGGGGTGGGGCGCTTGGAAGAGACCGACAGTCTTTCCTGGGGCGAGCCGGAAGTAGTCTTTGGAGTCTTCTAGCCTGAAATCATCTGCATCGATATAGATAGTGCGCGTGAACGGAATAATGGAGGTTCCAAGCTCGGGGACTTTGGGATGCAACGGCTTCTCCACCATGAAGACGTATTCCTCAGGAAGGTTCTCGATGGTGACTTTGAGGGGACGTAGCACCATCAGTAGTCGCGGTGCTGTTCCCTCCAGAAACTGTCTGATCGTTTGATCGAATCGCGCAATCTGGATGTTGGACTCGGCTGTGGAAACCCCGAGAGTGCTCACGAAAGACAAAAGCGCTTCCGGGGGAACCCCTCGACGGCGAAGTGCGATGACGGTGTGAAGCCTTGGGTCGTCCCATCCAGTAACATATCCTTTGTTGACCAGCTGTAGGATTTTACGTTTCGAATTTATCGTCCCTGTCACATTCAACCTCCCAAATTCGGACTGTCTCGGTTTGTAGATTTCGAGTGCGTCGCAAAGCCACTCATACGACTGGCGAGAAGTCACGAACTCTGTGGTGCACAGTGAATGTCTATACGTCGTTTAAGTCCATGATTCGACAACGCAGAACACGTTAAATGACGTACGATATGTTCTCGAAGCTATCCACGAGACAGTGCGTATAATCATATGTGGGGTATATTCTCCATTTGTCGCGCGTTCGATGATGCGACGCGTCCAGAACCCGATAGGCCGTCAAGTCCCACATCTTGGGATTAGGATCGGTCAGATCCTGCTTCATACGCAAAAACGCTTCTTTGGGACGATAGAAGCCATCCTTCATTTTCTGGAACTCAACGAGGGACTCATCGACTGGTCTTTCCCTATGGACACATGCTCGGGGAGCAGACACCTTTTCACCCCGATCGGCCTTCATCTGCTCCTCTGAGTAAAACGTGTGAGTAAATAGTGGAGAGTTGACCAGTCTCCACTCACGGGAGCAATGACAAACATATGCTTTATCTCGTTTGATCAGCTCGATGGCGAGTTCATATAGCTGGTCAAAGTAGTCGCTCGAGTAGGTGATCTTCCATGGCTCGAAGCCGAGCCATCGAACAACTTCGATGATGCTTGTAAAGTACCTCGCTTCCTCCTTCTCGGGGTTGGTGTCGTCGAATCGAAGATATGTTCTCCCGCCATGATGCGCAGCATAGCCAAAGTCCACGAAAATGGCTTTGCAGTGACCGATGTGCAGATACCCGTTGGGTTCTGGCGGGAACCGAGTATGAACTCTACCACCGGTAGCAGCCAAGTGTTTGTCACGAAGTTCAGGTTTGATCTGCGGGTTTTCGCCGGGTTTATGGAGCGCGCCTAGAAAACCTTCCTCGAACACCACCTTCCTAGATCTGGCCCTTTGTGCAGCGTCAGAGCCTTGCGTTGCGGCACTGTCCGACGTTTCCGCAGTAGCTAACACGTCTGTTTCCTTCTTGGACTCCTGATGAGAGAATCGTCAGACACGTCACTATGCACGATCAACGTCGCCTACCTTTGCTTTGGGTTTCGCAGTCCCTTTTGCGCCAAAAGTTTGCGTGAAGACGCGCTCCACCGCATTCTTCACTTCGAGCGGATTCGCCCACCGCAGAGAAGGGGTGTTCTTCACTCCACCGATAACAACTCCAAGACTAGGCCACCCAGACACAGAGTTGGACCGAATATACTCGTGGACGAGAGCATCCAATTGATCCGAGGTGATGTTGAACCCTGATCGCAACGATCCGTCGAAATGGTCAAACGAAACCACAAGAGATTGCGCTCACCGACGCCACAAGTCTCCTTGAACTCGGCCTCGTCCACCGGGAGCGAACGCGAGTCGAAAAATTTAGTAGCCACTGGGGATCACAACGTTCATCGATCGCTGGGGGCAAAAGTGATATGACAGCGAGACGACGTACCGGTTACTTGATCCACTGACTTGAGCTTCTCGTCACGGATGGCTTTGATGATATAGGCTTGCTTAGCATCGTCGACGTTGGGAGCCTTGGTAAGCTGGACGGCGAGCGCTGCGATCAGCACGGCCCGTTTCTCCCCGAGAGGATCAGACGTAGAGGCAAGGTCATGTGCGAGTATGAGATTCTTCAGAATGGCGGCGCTCTTCGCGCTCTTTGCTGCCTCTGCGGCCTTGGCCTTGGATAACCCTATGGATTGGAACAGAGGAAGGGAGGCGTCGGGAGCGTCCACCTGTGCAGCCATAGCCTGAGTGTAGATGGTGAAACAAGATGTTACTACTACCGGTATACCGTAGAGGTAGAGTCATCCGTTATCTAATCTGTCTCGAGTCATACAAACTCATACTAGTGAGAGACGACATCGCCTAGATTGCCTATTATTTGTCGTTTTGGTCTACCATCAGCCCGTTGGCCGATCACTCTAATTTCCATCTTCTTCGCCATCGAACCTGCGATCGCCCGAGTCCCATCTCCATCCAGAAACGCCAAGGAGAGATCCAGTATCCTGTCTAAAATCGATTGCGCCCTCTTGCTAGACATGAGTGGCAAGACCCGAAAGTCCGAGAAATGGACGTGTTCACAGCCGACTTTGGGACGTTTAGACCATGCACTCTCATCGGACGTGAAACAGAACGCACCGATCGTCAACAGCTCCCATCGGCCCTCTGTCCAAGACTTTCCAACTTCCATCAAGCGGTCGAAATGATCCTTCCAAAGCGTGAACTTTTCCGAATTTATGACCAGTATGCTAGGTACGTTTCCCTCTTTGAATCTACGGTGGGGTAATGGACCTGGAGAGGGCAGTGGTTCAAGCCAGGGATCAAGTACCAGGGCTTTCTGAACAGGTATCGGAGGCTCGTTGGCCGGGGGTGGGGTGGATAGAATAGATAGCTGTTTCACTCGGTCAACATCTTTCTCGCAAATGAAACGATGACTTGATACTCACGACAGTGGCTCCTCCAAACGAGTGTCCAGCAAGAATGACGTTTTCCTCGCATTCGATCGGTTTCTGGGACCCGGCTGACCACGTTGACCAGTCGATAGGGGTACCTTCTGTGGTTTCCAAAGAATATGGACTATCTTCGGGACCGTCGCGGACCAAGTTTCGAATCGCTCGGAAAGCGTGGTATATTTCCCTTGTTCTAAAGTCGAGTTGTTTGCCTCGAAAAGACAGCATATTACACTCTTCAGCAGGATGATCAGATGGCCAGCTTGGAATCGAACACAGTCAAGGCCAGTGACTGTCGGTATTGAAACGTTTTGGGCTTACGTTAGGTTAGCCTCTTTGATGTATATTATTGGGTTGGAGGACGAAGGCATGGCAGCGTGGCCCGATCCATCCCGGTGCTCCATGGAAAGCACCACGCGTCCAGTAGACGCGATGCGTGTGCAGAGTTGGCTGTGCTAGGGTCAGCGATGGGGACCATCAGAGAATAGCCAGAGTCACCTGTACGCGGTTTTACTGCCCCCCAACCCATGAGAGAATATGACAAGCGGCCATGGAGAAGGCTTGGAAGTGTCGTCTTGGGTGGTTTTGTAAGGATTAAGGAGTGGTGCTCCAGGATGAACGGGTATCTACAGATGCAGTTAGACCAGTTGTGCACGAGATTCTGTGAGAAGGCATTACAGACTTTGAGCAAGATGCCAAAGAGATACACCAGAGGCCATAGAACCCAAAAAGATAAGCCTAGCCTTGACGTTAGCAAAGCTGCAAGGATCGGAACTCGGCGGGTTACCGGAATAGTTGCTATAGCCTTGCAACGATGCTCCCAACGGACTGTAGGCGTGGTCTCAGCAACGCAAGCGAAATAGAGAGCTGAGACGAACCGAAGTAACCATGCAAGGCCTCTTGGGGTGCTTTGCGACGGGACGTGAGCAGGATAATAGGCGGTGAAGGCGACTTCCTCGAGCACGAGGGCAGATTTCAAGTCGGAAGAAGTTCCGGAACGTCGGACCTTGGCGTTGCCGATCGTGCACCGCGGAACAGCCAATTTGAAAGTTGTCGCACCGACAGGAAATCGACCTCTGGGGCTGGATAAGAACATCAGTGGACTCGAAAAAAGCAAGCCGTTGGTACGTGTCTGCCAAATGTCGTGCGCTTGTACGGTAGCCGGAACCGGTGTCGTTCTAGAATCACACAGGCTCCTGATGGGCCTCCGAGTCTGTGATACAACAGCTCGGTGACACGAAACAACTTGAATCACATGCATCTACGACATGAAAACACAACGACAGTACATATATTATGAAATAGTTCCTCAGATCATGGTCGCGGTTTATTCAGGACCTGAACGCCGAACTTCACCATCAATCTTGCCAAGCCTGATCTACGGCCGGGGGACGTCTGTGTAGAGAGGGCTCCACTGGCTGGCATTCATGTCGTTGGTGCTGGTACCAGCACCGGTTGTAGCTCGTGCGCACTGCCAGGTTGCGGACGGACTCGTAGAGGCTTTCAACGTGTCCGAGCTCGTGGCCGGTAAAGAACCGGGCATCATCTGCGGATACGCGAAATGTGGAGCATGAAGAACCTGAGGTTGTCGGAAGGTTGATGTTCCTCGAAGAGACGGACGGAGTCGAGATCCGGACGGGAAAGGATACACGGCCGGGAACTCCGACGGTGACCTCGGGCCAGTAACCGACTCGTTGAGAGAAACGGTTGCCAGCAAGGGAGGTTCCCTCGATTCACGAGATTCGTGAGAAGCGTGCTCGGCAGCTGGAGTCTGCTTTCCAAGCTCCTTGCGAAGGGTCATGATCTGGTCCTTCAGCACGACCGAGAATGATTCCGGCTCGCTCGAATCTGCGTTGGTAATCCGCACGAGGGCTGAGACGCTAAGCAAAGGCAAAGAGGGTAGGTATGAGATCTGATACGCGTCAAAGGTCTGCCAACTTACAACGTTTCTTTCAGATACGCAAAACTGAATCCTTCTGTCAGGTTTGCCACTTCCTGGGCGAGAGGATCTGAGAATGATAGTTCGTCGTTGTCCTTGAGTTTCTCTTGCCAATACTTGGCGTAGAGCACTCGTGCTTGGTAATCAGGATCATCGAACAGGCTACCCAACCAGTTAGCGCAAGCACTAGTTGGACGTTCGTCGACTTACTATCTCCTATCGAACCTGCTGGGCCGACTGGACAAGCCAGGGTCGAGTTTATCAAAGTGATTGGTAGAAGCAATGACGAGCAAGCCATCGTTCCCTTCAAGCCCATCCAGTTGGTTGAGGAAAAATGATCGGTTCCGATCGTTGATCAGACTATCGAGATCCTCCAATATCAACTAAATAACAGACAATCAAGTTGATTTCCAAGGTATTTGTTTGACCAACACATACCACACATGGGGCCATCTGGCGTGTTTGGGAAAAGACGCTCTGCATGGCTGCTTCTTCGCCCTGAGGACCTTTTGGATTCATGTAAGTCCCTTGCGCTCGTTTGATTGGGTGTCTGTACTCACTCTGGAAAGATTTCACGTAGAGCGGGGTGAAACCACGTTCTCTGCAGGTGTTCATGATGGCTTTGATACTCATAGTCTTGCCGTTGCCTAGGAGTGAGTCTCGTCAGCGTGCGTGCGAGTCATTTGACCAAGAATCTTGCCTGGGGGTCCATACAATATCAAACCACGCTAAAAAGAACCTGAGTAAAATAGCCACAACGCTGGAGTACAACGAATACCAACCTTCCAGGGAATGGACAGTTTCTTGTAGGTCGTTTCTGATCTAAAGAACCCGTATATGTCTTTCTGCAGGGCCTGCTTGCTCTCCTCCTTCATGACGACGTCATCCCAAGAGGAGCCTTTGATATCGTTCCAGAGTGCACTGTCTTTTGACCAGAAGCGATTGAAGACCCAGATCTCATCATGAATTTGTTCTGCATAGAGGCAAGTAGCGAGCACGAGGTCTCGCGCGCGTTGCTCAGGACCCTCATGAAGAATGAAATGGACGGCCTTGAGGAAGTTCCCGTTCTGAAACTAGCCAGCACGTCAGCGGGTGCCAAAGGCTTACAAGTCACGTCTACGCCACTCATACCTTTGTGATGTATACGACGAAGTCGCTACCCTGCTCGAAGTAGTGTAGTCATGTTCGACGAATGGACGGAGATGGCTTACATTCCAAGTGAGCTTAAAATTGCAAAAGAGTGCGTCGTCGGCGAGCGACCCGGCCGCCTTTCCCCCGATCCCTCTGGGCGCTGGTCGAAATGCGACGTTCAAGAACTGTTGTGAATCTGTTTCCGAGGGATGGATTGTGATATCAGGCAGCACGAGGAGGCTACTGAGTCTGTGGTCTTCCGAGACGACGAGAGAGCACTTTGGGTAAAAAATCCGCAGGGCGTTCGCGCTGCGAAAGAAAGACCGAGTCGTTTAAACGATGGATGTCGTCCATGGAGCGCCTGTGAAGACTTACGCAACTAGCTCTGGGGTGGCATGCTTTGCAGAAGCTGGAATGGAAGTTAGCGCCCGAAAGCGGGACGAGGGCAAGGGAGCACGGACATTGGTCCACCCATTTCTCGTAAAAGCTGGTCGGTTCGCGATGATTAGGACGTACATCCACGTATTCGGTCTCTTGTTGTAGTGTTGGTAGTAACATGGTTGGGTCGAACATACAAGCACGACAGTCGTGGTAATAAATACCGTAGCTCTACAGCATCTCCTCCAAGGACGCTCTTCTTGATATAGACAGGGGCTAATATCCCATATAGAGACCGGACTGGGTTGTAATGCCGGTTTGATTGCCGGACTCTATTACTACCCGTCTCCCTTTGCCAACCAACAAGTTACAATCCGAGCCAGGCCGAGATGTCGACCCAGCCCCTCCTCCAACGTACTGCTTCCAAGCGCATAGCCCTCCCAATCAGGGTGGAACCCAAAGTCTCGTTCGCCAACGAGAGAACCTTTTTGTCCTGGCTCCACTTCACCGTCGTCCTCGGCGGCCTTGCCGTCGGTCTACTCAACTTCGGCGATCAGGTGCGCATCTCTTTTTCGCCTGGAGATGTTATGCTGATCCGGTTCTCAGGTTGGAAAGATCAGTGCCGCCATTTTTTCAGCCGTTGGTACGTCACCCGGGTAACTGGGGCCAAGCATGCACATCTGACACAAACAGCCATGGCCGTGATGGTGTACGCTTTATACACTTACCACTGGCGAGCTGCGTCCATCCGCCGCGGTGGCCGTGGACCTTATGATGATCGCGTAGGACCGGTCAGTATCAGCATCTCTGTTGTTTGTGCGGCTCGGCGTACTGATCGGATCTACACAGACCGTCCTGTGTGTCGCGCTTCTCAGTGAGTTTCTTGCCCTCCATCTCCGCCGAATGAACGTAACGAATTTTTTTCAAGTCGCTATCGTTGTCAACTTTTTCCTACGGTTTTCGCACGACTGAGGTGACATGTACTCGATCGTGTCTATCTTCTTTGCTAGATCAATGTGAAGTGCCGTCTGAATATTATATTCACAAACACGCCGTACAAAGTACATAGGACGTCAAGAACATCACCCTCTCTTCTGCCTCTTGGTCCCTGTGCGTGTGGGTATTGATGCAGAAGTGTCCATTGAGGAAACCGACACGGAGCGTCGCAACTATGAAAAAGTTCAGAATAGGCTTGGTAACCTGAAAACGAGCACACTTGTTTCCTTTCTCTTGCACTAACGACGCTCTGAGCCCTTTCTTCCACTTCCCCTTCGGCATCTTTGTCTTCCTTGGATTCGTCAATGTCCATGGGAGTGGACTCCTTTCCCTCCCTGTCGGCACTTTGACTCTCTCTAATGCCCAGCCTCGCTTTGAGTACACGAATATCCTGCTCCACCCTATCCACGAGTTTTTTGGTCTCGATCAAAGCGGTTGCAGCATCCAAGACCGATTCCAGCTGGAAGCTGTTTTCCCTCGTTGGCATTACCAAACGGGTGTGGGTGATGCCTAGCTCGACAAGGGCTTGAGTGACCTTTGGAGCAATGGTTGCCTTTGGAACGGGGAGTTTGAAACTGCGAAGGTGGACAGGAACGTGAGTGACTTTGGTTGTATTGGTCGAGCCTACGGAAGGCTCGACTCGGATGATACAATGTTGTGCATCTATAGCTGGATGAGCCGGGGAGGTTGGGAAAGCAGCCCGATCTCACCGTAGATAGCTGATTTTGCCGAGGGTGGTTTTTTGGTTACGGGAGGGCCGAGTTGAATGATGTTAGATGGGGTAGGAGGTAGGTCCAAATCGATGCCAGCACCCTTCTTCTTTTTTTTTAAGCCTTCGATGGAGAGGAGCGAGGGACCATCTTCCTCGACGGCGATGTCAGGAAGACCAGAGTCGACACCAAGTAATGTACGAAGGAGGTCGTCGCGATCCTTTCTGAATTTGCGCTCGTTTTGCTCTAGCCGTTTAAGCTCGACGAACAAGGCCTCCTCCTCTGCGATTTCTTCTGGCGTGCGATCTTCCAGACTGGCGATGTAATTCTTGCGCATTTTCTCGCGCTCTGACTGAATGAGCGATCTGTGCTGACGGAGTGGTAGTGACGTACCTTTGTCGAACTGGTAGCTGTTGAGGAGTTGTGATTTACCGGACTCGTCGCCTTGCCATGGACGGTTCCTGATGAGCTTGCGGCAGACACTGTAGTATCTGTCTTTGAGGTCCTGTTGCGAAACGTGAGTATGAGTCTAGATGGTGTGCAGTGGCGTACCTCGATCGCGCGGACTGGACCGTCGGGGTAGTCGTATCGGTCGTGGATGACATACCAGCGAAGATCATAGTCGCATACAACGCTGAACAGATAGTCTGTTTCCTCCTTTGTCCATTCAGTGTCTGTGAAGGGGCATGAAGTGTGCAGAATGCGGAATGCGGGAGCGGAGTGGACGAACCTTCCAAGAAACGTGTGTACTCTTCCTCGGAGTAGTCGAACGTCTTTGGCTGCACGTTGTATATCGCGAACTGATATTCTGAGTGAGAATAAGCGTGAGTAGATTGAAGAGGGGGAAAACGACGGACCGCCATGGGAGTCGGTCACTTTGGCCCAGTGGGTGAGTTGCAAGGCGTCCGAGCGCGCGTTGTTTGCAAAAGGTCGATGCTCCCTGACAAGTGGTCATCGAGAGTAACTTGAAAATGTGTCTGTGCGCACCATTTGACTGTTCCTGTAGTACTAAAGTTAGGTTTCTGCTTCAGACGAGGCTTTGCGAGGTGGGCAGCGAGCGACGGTGCGGACGGGCCGATGAGAGAGTAGAGTTCGCGTGAGATTCCGTCCGGTTTCTTGACGGAAGAGTGGTGAGATCTACGCGGGTGGGTCTGGGTCGGTGCAGGCAGGGATAATGCGCTGCGTATGTCTGAGGCGGACAGGGCCATATGTGAGGAGATCGTTCTTGTTACTTACATAAATGCTGGATTCCCACGCCCACAGCTCGCAATCATAGGAGAGATTAATTACAAAGTTGATCTACTACTGATCCAGCCAGCTTTGACCGCACTAAAATACAATATGGCAAGACTGGTGACCAGCCGCTAACTAGCAACCGTTGCGAATCCAACTCGTGGTGACTGGCTGCTGAAATCGAACACGGTATAGAACTGCTTGAGGAAGATGGTTCCGAGCGCCCAGGAATCTGGTCGGCTTCAGCGGGAATCTGAAAATGGAATATCACTCAACTCAGCAACTGAAATCCCACTGAAACAATCGCTCGAGCCATCCTCAACCTGATCCTGGTTGAGGGCGTTGGCAGGCACTAAATACGGCTTCCCACCGATGGTAAAAGTCACGGAAGGAAAGGAATCGCATGGGACTGAAGGGAGTCAATCAAAAGTTTCAAGTATCAAATTCGATCGAAACTCACAGGTGTAGTAACCATCCTCGAAGGCCTTACCACCTGCTGCCTGGTGCAGAGCCAAAACTCCCGACGGATCACCCCAAACTAAGTGGGAACCAGTGTCGAGGCTGGCTTGTACATCTGTCAGGACTATCTTGTCATTGACTTTGATGTTATCTATCTTCAGATCCCAGTATTTCTGAAAGGGCAATCTAAGTATACATCCATTACATCTGGCGTGTACGCTTACCATATTTGTCACAGGAGTAAAGGCGAGGCTGCTCTCAATGTAAAGTGCTTCGTTCATTCCACCGACGTACAGCTCGCCTCCAGAATCTGTGAGCTTGAGTGAAAACACAGGTTGAGGCAGCTTTCCTTCTCTGAAGAGCGTGTGAAGCAAGGGACTTTCACCCTCATATCCAGAGTTGGACGGGAAAGCCAATCCCAATAAACCATCCGGAACAAACCGAGATACTGCCAACCGAGAAGAATAAGTTGTTGCAGAACCGATCGTCTGAGTGTCTGCCTACTCACTGGTCAGATATGATCATGTTCGCAAACAGTAAAATCATACGGTGAAACCAGCAAAGATTACGTTGTCCGTGAATTGTTGACCCATGGCAGACGAACCGTCCTCAAAATATAGCCGAAATTTTTTATTGAGGGCCTTGGCAGTTCTGGACGAAGCGGTATTCCAGAGGTTACGGTGGGTTCTGCAGTTCGCATTACCGTTTGATGCTGGAACAAAGAGGTCGCTGGGTCGAATAAGACGAAAAAGTGGATGGCACCGACAGGAGACACTTGCCTAGAACCGGTGTCGAGCATGACTAGAGTGACGACTAGAGTGACGACTAGAGTGAATGGGTGTTGCGGAATGCACGGACAAACTTACCAGTGAAGGATTTTGGGGGAGTGCCGATGAAAATGGTCCCATACCACATGTGAGTTGCGTGCTTCAAATCAACGCCGGGGTCACTACTCATATCAACGCCAGCTTGACTGCTCGGAGCGGACCCTCGTTTCTGCAGCGTTCCCATGTCCCTTTCAAAACTTTCCACGTCATGAATGATCTGGCTAAAGAAAGTAGTATGAGCAAAAACGATGCCCGAGTCCATCGCAGGACGACATACGCGGGATGTGATCCAACCTGAGATTCGAGCAGATTAATATCAAAAGTTTTCTTTGCGTTCAACGGCGAAGTGTGTTTGGTAAGTGGTATGGCCATGCCATTATTTGCCCTTCTACTAGAATCAGGTGTTGGGGCGGACAAAACAGCCACTGTGACCGCAACGGTTACTATGATCGCCTTTAAGAGCATTCTGGAGGAGCAGAAATACCAACAAGTGCTTACGTGTCCTTGACTTTTGAATGTCGGAATTCATCAATGCATCACGTCTAGCCAGTTTGAAACTGATGCAAGTCTACCAGACAAATCACCTTGCTTGACAAGGTTTCTGTCACCCTCACAATTCCGTTTCACATTCCGTGGGATTTGACTCTGCCAAGAACCGATGAGCGCTAGCCGCGACTTGTGTGCCAGCGGTGTGTTGTCAGGTGCGCAAAAGTTTGTTGGTGAAATTCAAAACTGGCCGGTGTTACTGTCTATTTCAGGCGACTTGGCCACGTGGGAAATTTCCATAAAAAACAGCTCTCAGATCTTCAGTCGACTGTAGCACCTCAACGCCTACTCAGATTTCAACGGAAACGATACCGTTCGACTCGGAATAGCCAAGCGATCAGTTTCCGATTAGTCCGGTACAGAAAAAAAATGAAGTTTCGGTATTTCGAAATTTCGGAGCTCGGGGGCTTCTTGATTTGAGTGAGTTTCGTGTTCCTTCTTATCATCCAGCGCTCAGAAACATGTTGCAGAGATACCAAGAGGCTCATCACTCCTTCTCGCCTGCCCTTGTACACGTGCACGCGCCCCCGCCTCGCCAATCGCACCCGATGATCGGGCGTCCCGCCGTGTCCGCCCCATTCGTCCACTACCCACCCCAGCATACCTGCGAGCACTCTCACCACAAAGATGTGCAAGGGTGCACTGGAGGGGTGTCCCAGGTGAGAGGGCGGAACGTCACGCGCCACGAGCAAGGGCGATGATGAGGGATGCGTGTGCATGCACTGGCATGCGAACATGACAGCGAGAGTCGAGGACAAAGGTGGGGGATAATGAAGAGGATGGGAATCCCATCCTCTTCACGTGACGAATCAGAATCAGTCGATGACGACACATCGTGCTGGCGGCATGATGATGAAGACGAAGATCATGATTGAACGATGCGATGTGGCACCACAACGCGTCGACTGACGGCGACAACAACAACATTGGACGAATGACGCTACGGCGCACGACATGGCACGACGACGACGACGAACGCGACGTCATCATCGTGCTTCCGCCTCTCTCACCCTCTCCCTCCCTGCGCCTCATCCACACTCACAGCGCACCCCCACGGCGTGAGGACGCCACGCGATGACGGTGCATGCCCCAAATGTGACAACGACAATGATGAACGCGTCGTCGTCGTCGTACCCCCACCTCGCTCCTTCTCCCACTACACCCGCCCACGGCTCGAGGACGCCACGCACGCAACACACGATGACGGCGCATGCCCCCCCCCGACCGCGGTGCAACGATGAACACGGCGACATTGCATACTGGCGACACCATGACATGGCGACGTCACACGGCTGGAAATCGCACGGGTATACCCCCGGGTATCTGAGTGCTGACCTGTACCCGTAGTACCCGCGCAGGGTACATGCCTGTGGCGCGGCAACGACGACGACGAAATGACAACATGACGACGACAATGCGCGCACGCACGTCCCCTCACCGACACAACGACTCAGACGTGCGTTCGCACACACCCTCACCTGCAACATTGACAACGATGCAGTCATGCAGCCTCATGCACGCTCCCTCACCCGCAACGACGACGACATGACAACTTGGATACGCACACACATGTTTCCCTCACATTGACGACGACAACGCGCGTACGCACGCCCCCTCATCCGCGATGACGGCGATGCCCACATACACGCTCCCCCCTCATTCACAACGTTGACAACGATGCCACCCATACGCACCCCGGCCCCACCGCAACGACACACACCCTCATCCGCAACGATGACGATAACGTGAAGACGCAACGACGACGACAACAACAACAATGTCGAACGGCGCGACGACGACAAACGACACGACAACAACATAGAATATAATGACGACGGCAAACGCAATGGCGTGGCATGGTGCGTCAGTTCCCGCCTCTCTCCCTCTCCCTCTCTCTCTCCCACCCCATGCCGGGCCTTGTACGCCCGGCCAGCGCATGCTCCATCGACGCAACGACGACACAATGACGCACGAGCATGAACAAAGACGACCATGTCCCCCCCTCATCCGCAACATTGACGACGACCACGCACAACGTCGACGACGACGACGTGTTCCCCATTCCAGCATCAATGACGGCGTGTGGCGACTGCCGCGCACTCTCGTTCCGCCGAGAGTGCACGACGGTCACCACACATGCCATCGTCTTGCTCTCGTCCCCTTTGCCTCCGCTCGCTCAGCTACGTTCCCGCGGGTACGGGTATCGCTGGGTCACGAAATCATGACCTGTACCCGTGCGGTTCCCTAGCGCCGACGTGACGATGACGATGCAACGGCATGCCACGACGCGACGACGACTGTCAGTGTGGTCGCTTTTGCACGCTAGGTGCAAGACGACAGGGGATGGATGGGGACGAGGATGGGGCAATGACATGGTGGGGCGAAGGAGGGCGACACAGGGAGGGGACTCGAGGACGAGGACAATGGTGACAGCAACAGCAAGAACGAGTACGGCGTACAGGAGCGACTGCACAACGTGCACAACCGTGCACATTGTGTGGTAACTTCTGCACGCTGAGGCGAGAGAGCGGGGGTGGCCTGCCTCACTGTATCATTATGGCGTGGTGTGGGTGTCTGACACATCGTGTGGCATCTCTGCAACATGTTTCTGAGCGCTGGATGATAAGAAGGAACACGAAACTCACTCAAATCAAGAAGCCCCCGAGCTCCGAAATTTCGAAATACCGAAACTTCATTTTTTTTCTGTACCGG